>OZ025241.1:88937227-89017227 GCA_964019155.1 Osedax fenrisi | reverse complement strand
CAGTGCCCTTGATAAACTCTGTGACCTTGATATAACCAATAACTTATTTAACTATAGTTGTTATATGTACAATACTCTGTGCATTTAGGTTAAATAGGTATACCATTAATAGTGAATTAACACACTGATAACAATCTAGCTACTATCAATTATTCCTGAGCATAAACTTTCATAATGTAGATAAATGTAATATATAAATAATACAGAAATATATTATTCTAAATAAATTTATAAACATACATTTTTGTGTGTAACTTTTGAGAAAATATTATAAAGAAATAAAAATGTTTACAAATTTTGAATTTTTATTTTACAAATAAATATCTCTAAATATAAATATTATCATTGAAATATAAGAAATATACCCCTGAAAAGTATATATTCAGTACAATAAGCAATTATTAAAATAATTAAATATTGTATATACTATCAATAGATTAATCAATTAAGATTGATCATTTGTTAAACTTTTACTGAGTAAGTGATTTTAGTTTAAGTATATATGTTACAAACATATGCAACAAATTTATTAAATTCAAGCAAATATTTTTGATGCGATTGACTGATACATATTAGTACAATATTGCATTGAAATGATTATAGAAAAATAATTTATAACTAAACTATACGAAAATATATGAAAATGTTACCACACTTTCTTTAATATTTTCTATCACTAGCTATAATTCCAGTAGATATGATATATGTTTTCTAAAAAATATCATAAAAAGTGAGAACAAAATTTTGGTTCGTTTTACCATTTTGAAAAATATTGAGTTTTTTAAAAATTTAGTAAAAGCGTTATTAAAAGTGTATTACATTTTTATAAATTAAATATATTTTTTAAACAAAAAATGTGATATGCTTTAGATATACAAATAAAATTTCATTAATTTATTTGATTACACACAAAAATCCTAGAAATTGTATTACTTTCATTGCATTTATAGGGAACAAATAAATCAATTTTATTTTCCATAATTATCACAATTATTCTATATGCTATTTCGTAATAATTACACAATTATTAATAGGTATAAAATTAATAGGTCCATTATAAATAATATATAAAAGTCCATTTTAAATAATTATTAAAATGTCCATGTTAAATTTTGTATTATCTCGTTAAATTTCTAGTAATATTCGCAGCCCCTAGATACATAAAATTAAAAAAACTGGTCAACATGAGGACTTTTACCAACCCCTAGAAATGTGACATAGGTGAGATATAAATTCTGTTTCCAGACATCTGCGACGTGCTATATTTTAAAATAATAAAATAGAATACATATAGAATATATATGTTGTCATTGTATCTATTATAATTATAATGATAGTTAGGACTGGTGTGCATCAAAAATAGGATGACATTCTGTCAATTGATTCAAGACTCATTTTTGACACTGATTTCAAATGTGAAAACTGTTTTTATCAATCAGGTCTAGTTTTTTTTAATTCGATTTTCAAAAATTTCCAAAAATGAGAGATTCCTAGAAAAAAATTATTTTTATAATTTTTAAAACCTAAATTATTAGTATAATATTTTATAAAATCATATAAATATGCGTATATTTGTTTTATATATATATATATATTCAAGTATACGGTATACCTTTAAAACATTATCAAATATTTACACAAGTAGTATAAATAAATGTTTTTAAACTATGTACCGCAAAAAATTGCATAGGTTGATATTTTACAAAAAAAATTATAGGATACATATGTAATATATTTTTTATATTTATTTTAAAGGCTCATTTCAGATATGTTTTTAGTTTTTTCATATCTGGTTTAGTTTTTTTTTACAATTTAAAATATTTTATTTGTATTTTTTCTCAATTTTGTAAATCATGCTATTTAAAATTACTCAATTTATAACTAGATTATATTATTAATTTAATATTATTTGGAAGTCGAATAATAAAAAACTATACCTGATTGAGAAAAACAGTTTTAACATTTAAAATCAGTGTCAAAAATTAGTCTAGAATCAATTGACAGGATGTCATCCTATGGAAAAAAGTTAAAAATGAAGACCAGTGTAATATATGATATAGAATCTATATCATATAGATACAATGAAAACATATACAATATCATATTCAATATGATATTGTATATGTATATACGTAAAAATAATGTATACTAATAATATTAACATATAAGATACAAATAAATAAATTATAATTAAATGAACATATTATAATCATCATAATCATTATCATAATGATTCATTATGATAATCATTATCACAATGAATCATTTAATAAACGATTCCGATATTAAACCTTGTTTGGATATTTCCAAGATAGAAATTTCTGTGGCCCTGTTCTTGAGATCATATTTATTAAGAGTTCTTGTATGTTAGAAACATCGTCTCTTAAGTCGTTTATGTATTCCTTTTTACCAAATAAATGCGACATATCAGTATTTATTAAATAATTAATTTATTATGAATAATTTAGATTTTAAATAAGTGTTGGCAAGGACGCTAAAATAGAATTAATAATATACACGGATGTCAATCATTATATTGTGGGAATTTCCACTGAAAATGATTCATATTTACACTGAAAGAGAATTATTTAAATATATTTGAATAGGATTATTTAGTTTTTATTTAATGTTCTATTCATTATTCGGTATATACTGACTAATATCGTATATAAATTGTAATACTTTATATAGATATATAACACTATTTAATAAAATTCAAAATGAGCATATATATTAAAAACACAATGCTCTATACTCGGATAAAACATGATATTTTAATAATACGAAAAGTATTGGGAGTAGAAAAGTTCGATATCGGAGTGATGTGTGTGGATGCGAAAACAATGAAGATTCTTAACAAAAGATATCGTAATGTTAACAAGTGTACGGATATATTGTCTTTCTCTTTTTTTGAGGTTTTTTAATTTAAATTATAATTTTTTAATATATTATTCACGTCGATTATTCCCTTAATTTTCCAAGGACATGGCGCCCTTAATGGGGAATACGGACGGTAGGCAAAAATTAAATAACTATAAATAGCAAATTTCACGCAAGTAATGCGTCGCGCGAATTCATTATACGATGTAATGTACACGAAAATATAATATGAATGAGTAATATCATATTAAATTAATAATTAATATATATAATATATCATATATAATATTATATTATATATTACATGCAGTAATTCCTTTAGAAAATATACGAATACGAGTATCATCATATTTGCGGATTGATATTTTTGGGTTGTTTAATTTATGTGGTTTAGTTTTTAAAATTTATTTGGTTTTTTCTTCTGATTTTTTAGCTTCATTATAACCCGAAGTGAACGCGACGCTCTCCATACATGACCTTTGTTATTTATAGTTATTTAATATTTGCCTAACATCCGTATCATCCCAAACAAATCGACGGTATCACTTATATCATATTACCTTATATAATTATTATATTAAATATATAGGGTCAATTCATGGACAAATTATTTATATGATTAAAACTACATGTTCATTACTAATATATAATACACTTTGCTATATAGTATATGTATATAATTTAAAATCAATATATGATATATTGATGGATATGGATATTATCCTATTGCTTTGTTACAATTCAACAGGATATGTTGGTTTTAAATGCTATACATATATATGTGGTGGAAGGCTATTTTATATTGTATGTAATTGAATAGAGAAATTAAACCAATATTGTATAGAAACTGAACCAAACCTAAATCTATTTCAGTGATTTTGATACTAGGGTTTTTATAATTTCGATACTACCTAGTAGGTAGTACCTACTTCCCGCAGATGGAGGGAGTAGGTATTAATTACGTAAATAAGGAGTGTTATTTCTTTGCTTCTCAAAATGTTATCTGATATAATAATAAATATTTATTAGAAGTTTTAAATTGTAAATTTTTGTTCGTATGAAATATATAATTATTTATGTTATTATTTCCTCTAAAGGGCTTCAGCCAAAGATCAATATCTTTTCTATGCTGTCGCCTGATATAATTATTATAAAATATAAAGATCATGTCACATATGTGAAACACACATGAATCACATGATTCATGTGTATAAGTATACTATCTATGTACTTCATAACATACTAAAACCATTAGTAACAAAGTGTGTCGATTCTAATATTCTTTATATAATTTCTACATTTATTTTGAAATTGGCTACCTTAGTATTAACTATAAGAAATGTATCGCAACTAATTCTAGTTTTATATTAAATTAATTCAGTAATAAATCAGAAAACTGGATATAAATAATAATTATTATAATGTTAATATTAAAATCTACAACGATTTTGTAAAGTTCTTTGCTTAATTACGCGGTGGTAATTAATATGAACCCCTGCTAGCAGTAGTATTGAAATCACTGAAATAGATGTAGGTTTGGCGCGGTTTATTTACAACAATATTTCGTTGGTCTATGCGAAATAAATGTGCTTCTATTCACCTCATAGATGTGTATATCATTTAAAACTAAAATATCCTATCAATTTGTTATATATTAGTAACATAATAGTACTACTATTATAGTAGTAACGAATATATTGGTAATGAACACTTTCGTTTAAATAATAATTTAAGACCATATATTTACATTTTAAAATTGTATAGTTTGATACAAATTAACATTATAAATAACACAATTATAACCTATATAGGTGGTTCTGTTCATGTTTTAAAATCGAATTATACGATTTCTAGTGTTTTATGTATTTTATATCATGAAATATTTGTAGTTGAACTATGCATAACTTTCTTTACAATTGTTTAGTTGCTCTTAGTTGAGGTACAGTGTAGGTAATATAATTTGTGATTTTTTGAGTTTGAATATAATAAAATTTTGTTTTTTTAAACCTTTTTTTAAAATATTAATCTTGAGTGAGTACACCATTTCACACATATTACGCTCATTTCACACATATATTAATAGATATATTTATATATACTTCTATTCAATATTAATATTTTATAAATAAAATGTGTGTGTTATAAATAATTACTTCAGATTTTAATATATCTATAATACGTTTATCTATAATAATTATTTGTACATAGGTAGTTAACAATAATTATTCTGAGTAAAACACATCTAGATTACACAATAAATAATTAATTTTATAATTGTGTGTCACAAACATACTTTTTAATTGTGGTTTTAGATAATTTTCATTGCTAATTGTTTGAAATATATTAATTACTATGTAATATAGTAACATTTTATAATAATCTTTGTTATTGATTTTTTCATAAAACTGTGGTATCCTGATAACATAATTTCAGTTATTTTTCTGCTAAAATTATATTTATTTCTGATTAATCAAAATGTTAATATTTAATTAAATTATATTATATTTTATGATAGATACATCCCAATACACCTAGATTTAAATTATAGATGCTGATCCTATGAAATAATTAGTTATTATAATAGTATGTATAACTATTGAATTAATAATATATAATTTTAAATTAAAATTAACGATTTATAAAGTACTGTATAATAAATACTTACCTATTAAATTAAAATTACTTTTAATAAAAATAGTATATGGTCTTGAAGTATAACATACAGTCATGGCCTCCTTTATCTTGTTGAAGCTAAAGGAGGCCATGATACAGTACACTTTACAGTGTACATATTAATAGTTATTCATAGAGGAGGGTGAGTATTGTGGCTGATGTATTTATTACAAATTATAATTCACAATACAATAAATATCTCATATTATGATAATTTATATTTATTCCCACTACACTTAGTGCTAAATAATTTATATTAAAGATTTATAATTACATTTTTATAATTTAATTAATTTACATTTATTAATAAACAAGTTTGCCGTGTACATTGAGATGAAATATTGTGAATAGTATCAGCCACAGTATCCAACTTAATGTTTCAAAATATAATAATATATTTAATCTGATATATATTATATTGAATACAAATTTTAGATTTATCAAAATTTATATAAAACTTGTCAACATATTATGAAAAGTTAATTTACTATTTGTAATCGATAACCAATAATTAGTATTGATAAAACATGATTATACTATCATTCTTAGAATTAAATATATATTTTTTACATGTATAACAATTGTGAGAGCTATTAATTTTTGAAATAATGTTATCGGCCACAATACCCTATTATCCCCTATAGTATCTTAACCTATTTAACAGTTTTATATGTATATATCTAAAGGTGCTAGTTATGTATATAGTTAGTAAAATATTTATATATATATCAAATTATATATATATAGATGTATAGAATGATATAGAATAGGGTCAACATATAGTATAATTATATAGTATTGCATATGAAGCATATTTTCACATACCCAATACCGGACTGTGATTGTTAAGATCACATTAACCTAACCCACATTACTATGGGTTCCGTTATAATCTGGCTTTATTATCCGGCCAATATTAATCGCTGACAACTATGCTATGTAAAATACAATCTTTAAACTAGAAGCCGCGTTTGCAAATAACTAATATATTTGATTTATTAAAAACCTCGACTCTTTGTAAGTACGGCCTAAGATGTAAAGATATTTAATAAACTATGTTCGGAAAATATATAACATTATGCAAAATTATAGTAGTACAAAAAGCGACAGCGATTTATTGTTAAGGTATCTATTTATATGTTTATAATTAATTAATTAGATTTTATTGTAGAATTATTAAACTAAAATAAACCACTTATTAAGCAATATTAGATAATTATCTGTAATAAATAATTTAAAAAAAAACATAATCAAAGAATATAGAATTATTCCTAATAGATTAAAAAGCAGATTAAGATCAGGAATAATATAAATAATAAATACAATCTTTTTGAAATGTACTATATTATATAAAGTCACCATGGAGCTATATATAAAATATAGGAACAAATATTTTAAGAAATGTCAAATAAAATAAACTTAATCATATTCGTATATAGAAACAAACATATTATGCAATGTATAAGATTTTATGCAAATAAAATGGGATACATTTGTATATAAAGGTTTATATTAATTATATAAATACACTCTAATAAATAAGGTAGTGTATAAAGTAATATATATTGTTAACACAAATAATTTGTTAGAAATATAGATAAGATAGTAACACATTTGTTAACATATGTACACTGAGCTTACTAGCTATTAATAATACTTATTAAGAACACATTTCACTCTATAATTTTGATACATTTAAATAATAAAATGGACTAATATATGATATGTAGTAGTATCATAAAAGTTGCTCAACAGAAATCAACAGCTCAGCATTTTATAACACAACAGAAATCAACAGCTCAGATTTTTAACACAACAGAAATCAACAGCTCGGATGCAAAGGGTTAAAATAAAAAGTTACCATAATAGTAAAGTTACCTAATATAATAAGTGAAGGAAAGCTTATCGTTATTCTATCTACATTTATTATACTCATTAACTGAATCGTATAGCTTGACAATGTTCTATAACAGTGTATTACTCTTGCGTAGGAGTTAACTCCAGGACAACAGCCCAGACCCGCCTTCCCTGATGAATACAATCTAGGTGATATCTACCTTCAGCCCGACTATATTGAGGAACGGTCAATAGAAGAGAAGTATTCTCTCTCCGATATGTATACTGTTAGCATATATATATATATATACATGTATTAGATTACAATTATTAATTCTATAGAATATTAATATAAAATGTAATGAAATAAATATAATAACATGTATTCTGAACTTTACATTAATTCTAATTAAATTGAAAGTTGAAATCCTAATAAATAACTTGACATAAATTACAGTAAAATCCCAAATCATAGGGTCAAATAAATGTAATAAATAATTAATGTAAACCCAAATAAATATTAGTTTCCCATTATTTTATAATAATACAAATATAATATATATATATATATTATAATTCTAATTATTAATATATATATATATGCTTTTATAAAATCTGTTATAATTTATTATTTGTTTTTATATTTCTAAATTTTCACATATTAATTATATATTATTATTAAGTACTCATATAAGATGTTATTAATCATTTATTACAAATAAAAATCTGATTTATAAAATACAGATTTTTATTAAAACTATTTGATACATAATTAGTAGTCTATTTCTGGGATGGGGATAGGCACCTTTCGGATCTAATAATTTGATGTAATTAATGCACGTCAGGTATTGATTTCAATTTTATATACATTTTATAACAACAAAAAACTGGGTAGTATCAGTGAGTATCTCCCCGGTAATATTGATCTAGTTATCTATATATTCTGAAAATTGTATTATTATATTCGCAAAATTAAATACTGCAGGCCTTTTAGCTGAATATATGTTTCAGAAAAAAAATATACTGAGAAAACCAAGATCAAATTAAATTATAAAATTGACAAGTAATTACAAATAATAGCTTAGAAAATAATATATATATATATATAAAATTACAGATACAGGAATATATATAAAAAGATATGTAATATTTATATACATATATAAATATATTATATAATTGTATTACAACAGTTATTTAATATACTATTTATCTATAAAATATGATTTTTTTAAAATGTCAATATTTATTAATTATGAGATTAATATTTTGTTTAATATATATTTCAAAAAAATAGTATCTTATAAAAATAAGTATTTAATTTTATTTAATAAAATATAATATAGAGAGAAAAATATTAAAGTTTATAAATGTGTATTATATTTATAAAGCTTGACGTTACATTTAAAAAATAGGAAATTAGGTGTCTACTCGAATACCGATAATTTTTTAAATTGTCTATTTGGGCCCTACGAATCTCGTATATAAAGTATGTTAATACAAATTAGACCTAGTAAATTTGTACTACAAAATAATAAAAAATATATAAATATTTATGTTGCAAAAAATTGTTTTTAGAAAAAGCATAAATGGAGAAAAAAAATTTTGTTATATAAGCTTAAAGTATTATTTTTATTGTGTATTAAATTATAAAAAAATGTGTATACATTTTACCATGAGTCATTCATTCATATGAATATATCACTATATTTTGTTTACTGTAGATAACATTGATATATATTAATCGACGTAATAATATAAACCCATTGTTATTAGGATTAGTATGATCAAAATATTTAAATATACTAAATATTTCATATTATTATTTGTATGTTTATAATGCATATTTGATGTATATAGTTACTTTTAATGACATATTACAGATAATTTAAAAGATAAATAATTACTTTTGCATATATAATAAAATAATTTTTTTTAATTAAAAAATAAAAATTAATGTAAGCTAGGCTTATACAATTTAATTATTTTTTTAAGAATTATTGTTAAATTAATAATATAATATGAGTATTATAATTTAAAATGTTATAATAAATATAACTGGATATTACCAAATGATGGTGTTATATCTATACACATAAGTAATACATAATAGTTAAAATAGAAATTAATCTAAAATAAAATTATAAATATGATAATTTTAATAAGAAAAATATAAAAGAGAATAACATTAATAATTGTTTTATTGTTAGCTCATTGTAATACTGAACTTTATTAAAACAAATTCTATATAAAGATAATGTATTCTATAAATAGCTAGTATAAATATATATTTGTTAGTATACAGCTGTTTAAATTATAGGTATATTTATATATATATATAATATGAGTTTATTACCAGTTATAATAGAATAATAGTATTATGTAATATGGAGTGCAAAGTTTATTTATATATTTCTCTTAAAATATATATTTTACATTTAATTTTACAGATATTACTTACTCATGGATATTGTCATTTACTTGGATATGACCATGAATCAAATGAACAATGGAAGATGATGTATAATAAAGAATTGCATATATTAGATGAATATGCTAAGTTAACGGGAATCTCTTTAAAGCCAATAACTCAGCAAGGTCATTAAATATATCACGAATAGTTGAAAAGCCTTCCATAATATGAATTTGATTATATTATTTATCTTAAATCAACGTTATATTCTTTACCTTCCAGAATTATATAAATTAATGTTATACTATATTTTATTTATTATTTTATATCATATATTTTGTTTGAAACTATATCATATATATTTGATCTCCACAATTAAATAATTATGTACAAAGATAATAATAACTATTTACCTGCCATTGTTATATACAATTACCTATAAAATATTTAAGTTAATTATTTTTATAATATAATTATATCAGCTAATGTTAAATTATTGTGTCATATATTAGTGTCACTTTCTATACTATAATTTATAGCATACCATATCTAATAAAAATGCATGTTATCTTTATTTCATTCATATTTATATATATACATATTTTTGAACTCTTATTACACATTTTACTATTATATTAAATTATTGAAATATAAATTACATATTTTCTCATTGAAATATCATTATTCATTATTAATCTATATAAATTAAATAATTTATTTATATGTATAACTTAATAAAATATATATAAGATCTTGAATTCAGAAGTTAAATGTTCAATATGCACATATATATACATATATAATAAATATATACATATATCATGCAAGTATAAATATTATATAATAATAAATATTAATAATTAATATATATTATAAGTAATAAATTTGATAAAAATGTAATATAAATAATTTATTGGTAAAATTTAAATTAAAAAAAAAATATAATATATAAAAATATAACCATATAAGGTTAAAATAAATAATATTCAAAAATATAAACAAAATAAATAATACAAATAATAAATATTTGTTAACAAAATCACTATCCATATTTGGATATAAAATTTAATACTTTATAAATAAGATATAAATTTTTGTATAATAGAGTATCAACAAAATCATTGAAAATCATGTATAACAGTATAAAATTGTAAAAATATTAATATAATTATAAGAAAATAAATTAGCCATAACCTAATGTATATGAATTGTATATTAAAATATATCAAAAATATATTGTAAATTATTAATAATGAGTATCAATTTATCATAAACAACATACATATCACTTTAAAGAAAAGTATCAATATATAATAAAAAATATATTATATAATATAATGTTATAAAATTGCTGTAACAAAATAATATGTAAGGCACTCTGTGACTTGAACAAATGAACAAATAAGATTAAGTAATATAAAGTGTGTGTAGTACAAGGACATGATGATTATTCTTTGCTAAAGTTATAACATATCCTTCAACGGATATTTTTAATCCACAGCATCTAGATACTTTAACATGGGGACACTCAAATTCGCCTACTAAGGTACCATCATTTTGAAATACAGCAATATGAAATCTATTTCCATGAGAATCACCAACCAAAATATCACCATTATTACTAATATCAATACCATTAGGAAAACTAGTAATTGTTTCTTGACCAATTCTTCTTAACATATCACCCATAGCATTAAAAACAACAACACAATGTCCCTATGAATAGATTTCAATTATTAAATATGTCATATAATTTATAAAGTTAATATACCTTAAAATCGCAAACATAATAATCATTATTCCATATTGCAATATCTGATGGTTCTCTCATGTATTCGCTGCAATCAAACCACTTTATTAATTCACCATTTTCACTAATCCGAAATACCGTTGGCGAAACACTATCAACGGCTATTATATGACCTACAAATTTGTCAATAAATAAAATGATAAATGGAGAACTAATATTACCTTCAGGAGAAACAGCTAGACCAGCTACTATATCAATATATCTAATAATTATCTTCTTAATAAAAATGCCATGCCTTGTAAACATCTGTAGAATAATCAAAATTATTTTTTGAAATATAATTTGTTAGTATAATCTAGGACAGGACATGCTATACACATTTTTATTTTCTGCTTTAGTAATTTTATTGGATTGAAGATGTAATCATGGTCCAAGAGTAAACATTTAATATAAAAAACTCGTTTATAAATAATGCAAGAACTTCTTTATAAATCAATGATTTCAATATTATTATATTTAAAATACATTATATTATTTGGAATGACAAGTATCTAGCTCGGAGTATACAAAGTAACTATTACAGATATAGTGAACTAACGTCCTGTCCTTGGTATAATCAAAATAAACTAATACACTTTTAATTAATAGTTTTTTTTATTTGTATTCACAAATATATATTATTTTAAATGAATAGATTTATATTATAAATATTTTATAAAATTATATAAATTAAACCTGCATTCTAGATCGTTCATTTCCTCTATCACATATAATTATATTTCCAGTATGGCGTATAACAGCCACTTTTCGAGGGTACCATAATTCTCCTTCATCACGTCCTGGTTTTCCAAACATGTAACCAAAATCTCCATTTTTTGCATAAATCTATAATACAATATGAAATTTATATATAATTTTAATTATTAAAATAAAAATTCAAAAACATACTATTTCTAAATATTATGCTTTATCAGTGGAAAATGTCCTTTTTTGTCCAGGGTGTACATTAAGCTGGAGCGGCTCGGTAAGTTTTTTGTGAAAATTGATGCACTTTTTTTTATATGAACTAGATAACATAATAAATTTAATAGAAAAAAAAAAAAATTAAAAAAATTAATTATTGGAGATGCGCCACCTCATTAAACTTTAACATGAAGAGATAGGAAGTTTAACATGGAGGAGATAGGAAATATTTGAAACTTCGATTTAACATCATTAACATTTTTTTTTGTAGTTTTATCTGCAATTATAGTTTGAATTATATATTTATGTATAAGATAATATTTGTACAATATTTTTTTTCGATTTTCCAGGAAATTTTGGAAAAATACAAAATATTTTAATTTTAATTAAAAAAAAATCATTTATAATAAAATATAAACATAAATATATATACATAAGTATATGAGTGTACTATTACATGAAATTAATTTTAAAAAAATAATGTATAGTATACCATATGGTTATTTATTCACTATTTTAATTTAAAAATATGATAAATTTTATATTTGAAAAAAAAAAAGTTTACGCACTATTACAAAAAAAAATTTTCAATCGACTGGATTAATAATAGGGTTTTTTTAAAGAATTTAAATCGTTAGAAATATTTTTAAATATATTTTACTTTTTATCTTATTTTTTTATAAATTTTAAATTATTAGTTTGTTCTATCATTTTTTTTCTTTTGTAAATTTGTAAAAACCAAGATACAACTTACATTATAGAATTTAAAGAGCTTTGTAAAAATATAAATTATATTAATTTTAGATAAAAAAAATATTATTAACAAAAAAATCCCAATTTTCCCCATATTGGTCAGAAATGCTGATATTTTTTTTATTTCTATAAATATTTAGATAGCTATATTTATAATAAATATATGATGTTAATTTCATTATATAATATTCATTATTGAATGAGTTATGTTATAATATGTATTATAAATAAATTAATACATTCATAATTTCTATCTACAAAATTTAACATTTTTACTAATTTTTTTTCACAATTGTGGTCATAACTTTTTTTTAAATAAAAAATAAAAAAAACTAAGATATGACTTCTATTATAGAATTTGATAAGCATTCCAATTATACAAATTTTATTATAATAGCATAAATATATAAAATCTCATTTTAGTACCAATATCCCATATTCGAATATCTTTATAGTTATTATTTATACAGTGAGATTAGCCGATTATATCCATATATGTTGTTATTTGTCATTTAGTAAATGGTTTGGGTTTATATAAAATATAAAAAGGTGTATTAGTAAGAAGGTTCGTGGTTAAAAAGTATATAAAAATGAATATAAATTTGAAAATTAGTGGTTTATAATGTAATTGTCATGTGATTTCAATATAGGTAATAGCGGTATTTTTTCTATAGAAAAATATTTATAGGTATTTTTAAAAGCTCTGGCGCACGGCGAATACTACATATAAATAAAAAAAAAGTATACCATTGTTACAGAAATACTCCAAACATTAAATGCTAGAAGGTGCAGCAATTTTCAACAAAAAAAGACCGAGCCGCTCCAGCTTAGTGTACATATGGGGAGCGCAAGTGAGCTAACTTTGTGCTAGCACAAAGTGGCTCAGTAAATACTTGAAATGTTCTATTCGTAAATTTGCTCCCCATGTGTACATCTAAAGTGCTAGCATCGTCGAGAAAACTGTTGGTATCCAGTGCTAGCACTGAGTGCCAGTAATTCAACAGGTTGAATTTTGCAGTACTCGTTACCGGAATGGTAAACAACGCATTGCATTGTGGTAGTGACCTACAGACAATTTATATATACATAGAGCTAGAAAGTATTTCTCTCTAGCTCTATGTATATATATAATGAATCTCCATAGTTGTATTATAATATAGTATACACGTACACACACATATTTATATATATATAAATATATTTATATATATATAATTTGTGCTAGCATAATACTGGCAACGAGTGCCGGTGTCATATAATACTTCGTCCCCATCCCAAAAATCGTCCCTGATTGTCACGTGACAACAAAATCGATGATATTTCACTAAATACACATACGAATCGCTTCAAATGTAAACCACATATAACTAGTATATATATACACACATGTGGGAAAAATTAACGTCTAATTATGCTTCAAAATAAAGTAATACTCAAATATATAAAGTAGAATGGAGATGACTTTAAAAATACCAGATTAAACGATAATAAATTAATATTTTAAAATTCTGAATCGACAGAAGTTATTATTTTTCAATTTTAAGTATAATACTATAACATCGTATTATAAAATTGTCTCTATATACCATTTTAATTAAAAAACATTATACGCATTTTCAGTTAATTACTGAAATAGTTGTAATTTGAATTTAATGCGGGTGTTGAGCGCGCGACACCCGCATTAAGTTATAAATAGAGTATAAGTAACGCCCTTTGGTAAAGGTTTATATTCACGAATATAAATGAGTATAATGTTTTTTAATTAAAATGGTATATAGAGACAATTTTATAATACGATCTTATAGTATTATACTTATAATTGAAAAATAATAACTTCTGTCGATTCAGAATTTTAAAATATTAATTTATTATCGTTTAATCTTGTATTTTTAAAGTCATCTCCATTCTACTTTATATATTTGAGTATTACTTTATTTTAAAGCATAATTTGACGTTGATTTTTCCCACATGTGTGTATATATATACTAGTTATATGTGGTTTACATTTGAAGCGATTCGTATGTGTATTTAGTGAAATATCATCGATTTTGTTGTCACGTGACAATCGGGGACGATTTTTGGGATGGGGACGAAGTATTATATGACACCGGCACTCGTTGCTCTTGATGTGTACACCCCCTTTAGTGTTACTATAAATAAATTATATTCTATAATATATCCATTTAATTAATTTTATTAATATAATCAAAATGTGATTTAAATCAAAACATGAAAACTAACATGTCATATTTTGTTATTTATACTAAAATTGAGAATCTATTGTGATTTATTTTTTTATATAATTGTAAATATATTAAAAATGTAGGCATTTCAAAAATAATGTTATTTAATTATTTTAAGGGCATATGCTTGACCTGAAAAAATCATTCAAAATAAAATGTTGTATTGTTGTTGTTGATAAATTATATATTTATCTATAACATATCGAAATATTACATCATAAAACGATCAATAAAGCATACAAATCAAACTTTTAAAATTATTTTACATTTAAACATCACCTTTTATGTATACAAATATTTTAAATGTCATTTTTTCAAACCCGATTATCTCAGAATAATTATTTTAGCCTAAATTTAAATCTTAAAAATTTAACTACTCTAAAAATAATGCTCATAAATTTGATGACATTTTCAGTATATATCACTTTATATGTCTATATTATAAAATTGTATGGCTTATTCAATTATTTTTACTATATCATATATAAAAATAGTTTCAAAAAAAAATAATGTTGTTACTATTACTAGATGTCTTGTATTTCCGAAAATAAATAATTATATCTTATGATCCATACAATTTCTTGTAAATAACATTCCACACTATAATATGCCATTTACAGAATTAAAATAACTTAATTATTTTTTAGACTAATAGACTTTTAAAAACAATAAAAAACCATATATTTGTACATTGAATTCTCAGGTTAAGCGTATGCCCTTAAATGGGATTGATAACATTTAAAATATATATATCCTGTATATTATAAATAAAGCAAAATGAAACTTAAATTAAATAGATATCTATTAAAAATGTTAGAAAAATTCACTCTAAATTGAATATTATGTAATAACATTTTATGACCCACTAATTATAAATAATACTTAAATGCATAGATTATGTATATATAAAATAAAAATATAATAAAAAAAATTATATGGATGTTTTAAAAAAATGTGTATTAATTTATTTTTATTAGTATATATTATATTAGTCTGATGACAAAAATAGTAGATAAATATTATTCATAATATTATATTTAATGAACTATAATAATTTTGTATTTAAATAAATATAAATTTCAAATAAAAATAATATATAAAATATTTATATATATATTGATAATTATCAATAATTATAATTAATAAGTTATTTTACTAATTTTATAAATTAACATACTCATCTGTACTAAAATTCAATACTAATTTGAGAGATTTGTCAGCATTTATCTTATTATTTGAGTCAGACATTTGTAAAATTCCTCAAAATAAAGCATTGCAACATGTTAATGTAAGAATATATATACGCATTTAACAAAAATATAATGCAGAAAAATTATAAAACAACTTTCGACATTTCAATAATTATTGTTAATTTTAATTTATATATTTACATAGTTTAATTTCTGTTATTGATTTAAATTTGAAATGATTTTTATTTTAAGAACTATTTGTTTTGATGTTTATATTATATTTATAATAAAATTGGAATATTGTTATAATTAAAATGATGATATAAAAAGTTACTAGATGAACTTGTTTAATAAATAATATTGATGATATATAAAATTTGCATTAATAATTTGTTAATAATATATTAATTTTTAAAATTAATATTATATACAGTTTTATTAGATGAACATTCTCAAAAACTAAAATATATATAGATAACTTTTTTTAAATCCTATAATAAATAAAACGACGATTTACTCGTGTGCATATTTGAGACATGGCAGTTCATGACGCCAGGATTTTAAAGGGTGAAAGAATATTTTATTAATATAACTATTGTATCTATTAAAAAGTTATATGATATTTTCAATTTGAATGAGTTTTTTCAATGCACATATTAATTATGATCTATATCGAATATGGTCCCCGTTTATTTTGATTACGATATGAGGATAAATTCAAAATACTCGTTTTTATACACGAGTCATGTAACATGACACATTAGTGTACATGCAAAATATTTATTGAAATTACATCAACAAATTATTTGTAAAATCCACATATAGCATATATTATAAGATATATATAAATTAGTTGTTATTATAATTATAAATTATACAACAATACATGTAAAATATTTTAAAGTTGACCTCTGCAATGGTAATCAAAACATACCGGGACAATATTTGATATTCTCCATTTAGATAATATAAAATAAAATGTTTAATTTAAATTATACAAATTGTTTAAGTGAAATATTTTTAATAAATAATTTATACATTTATTGTATACGACAATTCATGTACAATATATGTTAAAGTTTACCTATGTAATGATAATTAAAAAAAACGGTGGCCATATTCAATATTATTATTAATTATTGTTAATGATAATTTAATAAATTGTAAATATATTAATTTTAGTTTAAAAACTAATAAAAATATAAGAAAATTATGAATTATAAATAATATCAATTTTGGATATCAATATAATAATTAATTTTATCTATCTTAGAGATAATTTAAATATAAAATAAATATAATTATAATAAATTAGGAGATTGGTGAATAATATTATGCATGTATTTCTGATACATATATATATAAGATAAGTATGATATAATCAATTTAATATAAGCATTGATTAACAAAATACTAATATATATATATATATATATATATATTTATAATAAAATATACTACATTTTCTGAATTAAAAGAATAATTAAAAATAATAAATGTTAATTGTATAATCAATATAATAACCTGAATACGATGATTATTTGTATCTGCAATAATAATTTCCTCATCTATACCAAGACAGAAACCATGAGGTGAATTAAATTGTAATTTGGCACATCCTAGTTGTCCAAACTTTACTCTGGAAATATTAAATTATATTATATAAATTTTATATATCAATATATAAACGTAGAGAAAGCCATAAAATAAATATCATAAAAAATATATTTAAATTCTAAAAAATTTCAGTTTTAAAAATTGAATCAAAAGTAAAGCTACAGAATATTATTAAACAACTAAACTGAATTCATTAAATAATTACAAATGTTTAAATATTTAATTAATTATTGGAATTACAAAATATAATATTAATTCCCTAATATAAATAAATTACAAATATTTCAGTTTTAAAAATTGAATCAATACATCACAAGTAAAGCTACAGAGTGCAAACTGAATTTATTAAATAATTATAAATGTTGAAATATTTAATTAAAAAATATAATATTAATTCCCTAATATAAATAAATTACAAATATTTCAGTTTTAAAAATTGAATCAATACATCACAAGTAAAGCTACAGAGTGCAAACTGAATTTATTAAATAATTATAAATGTTGAAATATTTAATTAATTATTGGAATTAAAAAATATAATATTAATTCCCTAATATAAATAAATTACAAATATTTCAGTTTTAAAAATTGAATCAATACATCACAAGTAAAGCTACAGAGTGCAAACTGAATTTATTAAATAATTATAAATGTTTAATTAATTATTGGAATTAAAAAAGATAATATTAATTCCCTAATATAAATAAATTACAAATATTTCAGTTTTAAAAATTGAATCAATACATCACAAGTAAAGCTACAGAGTGCAAACTGAATTTATTAAATAATTATAAATGTTGAAATATTTAATTAATTATTGGAATTAAAAAATATAATATTAATTCCCTAATATAAATAAATTACAAATATTTCAGTTTTAAAAATTGAATCAATACATCACAAGTAAAGTTACAGAGTGCAAACTGAATTTATTAAATAATTATAAATGTTTAATTAATTATTGGAATTAAAAAAGATAATATTAATTCCCTAATATAAATAAATTACAAATATTTCAGTTTTAAAAATTGAATCAATACATCACAAGTAAAGCTACAGAGTGCAAACTGAATTTATTAAATAATTATAAATGTTGAAATATTTAATTAATTATTGGAATTAAAAAATATAATATTAATTCCCTAATATAAATAAATTACAAATATTTCAGTTTTAAAAATTGAATCAATACATCACAAGTAAAGCTACAGAGTGCAAACTGAATTTATTAAATAATTATAAATGTTGAAATATTTAATTAATTATTGGAATTAAAAAATATAATATTAATTCCCTAATATAAATAAATTACAAATATTTCAGTTTTAAAAATTGAATCAATACATCACAAGTAAAGCTACAGAGTGCAAACTGAATTTATTAAATAATTATAAATGTTGAAATATTTAATTAATTATTGGAATTAAAAAATATAATATTAATTAATTTAATATAACTAAAAAATACATTTTATATATACTAGTTATAAAATTTGGATCAACAACATAATATAATATTTTATATTTAGTACTTTGGGTAGGCGCTGGAGTTAAAATATGCTAAATAATTTAATTTTTACAATATTTTTTTATTATGTATTATCCAAGTTCTGTATTTTATTTATAATATCCTAAAATATTTTTTAATATTTTTGAGTATTTCTATCAATATAAAGTGTTTTAGGAGTAATAAATTTATATTTAATATATTGTGTATTTATGAAAATACTTGTAATATGTAATCTTATATTACGATTTATTAGAATAATCGTTTAATTTAAAAATTTCTAGATTTATTTTAGCATAGATCATAGATTAAATAGAGTTAAATAAATAAACAAATCACATGTTATATATTTGTTTTTATATTGTATTTTTATATATTTGAATATTTATACATATTATCCATGATTATATATGTAAAAACTTTGAATGTCATTTTCTCAAGTTTTTACTTTTTCACTTAGTAACTACATGTAAATGCATACTACTTTTTTAATTTATATTATTTTTATCTGAAATTTTTACTGTAAATGTATAACATATAAACCTATATAAATACTAATTTATGTTATATTATATTTTATATTAATTTATATATATTAAATAAATAATGATTATGTAATATATTTATAATAAAAAATATTCATAGTTTTTAAACTATTTTTTTTAATTCTTTTAAATTAATTGTATTTATAAAAATTAGAATATATATGTACAGGATAGTATCTATTGAATAAAAAAAAATTATGTAATTATCTTTATTAATTTTTTATCCTAAACTTTTTCGGTGGAGCTATAAATAGCATGGTGTAGATGAACTCTAGCGCTACTCTAAAGGGCATCCTAGTGTTATAACATTTAGTTTATATAGAAATAGATAATAAACAGTATTTTCACTATAAATGCATCATTCAATATTTGGAAAATTGCCAACAAATTGTTTGCTATATATTTAGATTATATATATATATATCTTTAAAATGGGGTTTTTATTAATATAGTTAAATGTTTCTATATAAAATTCATTATTTAAAATTATTTCTAATTTATAAATATGTAATATAAATTATTTCTAATTTAGAAATTAGTAATATAAATTATTTCTAATTTAGAAATTAGTAATATAAATTATTTCTAATTTAGAAATTAGTAATATAAATTATTTCTAATTTTAAAAATGAATTATATAGAAATATATAATTATATTACAAAAATAACTCTATTATATATATATAATCTAAATATAAAGAAAAATAAATGTTGGAAATAGGCTAAATATTGAAAGAGAAGGTGTATAGTGTACATACTGTTTTTAATCAATTTACATATAAACGCACACTACATTAGGTGACACTAGGATTCCCTTAAAGGGGTATCCCACTACCTTTATTTCCAGAAATATTTACTAGAAAGTGATTTTCTAGCAAGTTAACCACAATTGGAGTGGGATACCCCCTTACTTTACGGCAACTTGCCGGAAATATATTAACTTTAAAGGGGGTATCCCACTATAACTTGCTAGGAAATCACTTTCTAGCAAATATTTCCGGACATTATTAGTTAAACTTGACATAATATATATTCCCATTTTTAATAATAAGCAATTAATTCACATTTCTGTTAACTGCTGTTCACAAGATAAATCTATTACAGCAATTAAATTCTAAAGAATTCCAGTTTAAAAATCCCCTAGCGGTATACATTTTAGGGTGTTCACATGAGCATCTATTTTCTTAGTAGAATACTTAAAAACACATTCATTTTATGAAATTGATTATATAATCATAAAGTGGTAATATACATATATTCATAATTCTGCTGCAAAATTGCTGGAATAGATTGATCATATGAATAGCGGTTTAGAAACCAAAATTTCGGAATATTATAATGTAATAATATTTATAAATATCTATGAAATAAATAAATGTGAAATTTAATATTGATTGATAGTTTATTTAAACAAATATATAGTTATATAAAGTATAAATAATCAAAACAATAACAGACAAATTTAAATACAAAAAGAATAATACTCAATCAAAATAATAAGACGTCTTAGTTTTATTGATAAAGTATTAAATTAAAGAAATATAGAAATAATGTATATTGTAATAATAAACGTAAAATACATTTCTTAATAAAATAGTTTAATAATTAAATAAGTAAAATCTATATATATATATATACACTATAATCAAATATAATTATTTGAATGTATAATATTGACTAGAATAATGTTAATATAGTGGTTATAAATTATAACTTATAATGTGTCCATCAATAAATTAATTGTTGATCTCATATAAATATTTCCAAGTGGTCACATTAGTTATTAATTAAATATTATATCACATGTACCTGCTTATATTTCATAACCCCCTTCACCACTTCCGATCTGAATACCTTTGGTTACTTAATTTAAATTCATACCCATAGTATCTCTCCATTCGACTACTTCTTACCCATACCATATAAATGTATTCTTTATTCTACCAATATTTATGCATGTGTTATATCAGGTCGTTGTATATAGAATAATTTGGCATATATTCTACAATCTACTAAATCAACTAATAATGATAAATCTACTAAAAACACCTCTTTATAATTTTTACTAATCACAATATATCAATATTTTGTAATTTAGTTTATTCATATTTTTCTTTAGATATTATAATTTATTATTTTGTTATATTTATGTTACATTTTATTATTCAATAAAAAAAAATTGCGCTGGTACAATCAGTCATTATAATAAATAAAATAATGAGAATATGGTAATATATTTTTTATATATATATACATTGAAACCTCTCTATAAGAAAAGTTGTCACACATTTGGTTAGAATTCAACCTTTTCCACATTAAAAAATCTCTGTATTACATAAATAGCTCAAATTGAATTAAAATTAATATATAAATGTTATTGTATATCCTTAAATTTATTAAAATTAATTAATATAAATTAATAAATGTTATTTTTATCCTTGAAGTTATTGATGATACAACTTTTTATATTATAAAATATATAAAATTATTGAAAACTATTTTAAATAGATCATATTTCTAAACTATTATTTTGATTACTACTTTCAAATAAATAAATATACTATATATATATAACCTATTGGTCATTTTTAATGGATTTTTAATTATAAATTAATTCTTAAAATCAATGGAAAAGTAAAAACCTCTCTAATAAATAAAGTATTGAAAAAAAACAGTTTCTTATAGAGAGGTTTCATTGTATATATATAATATATAATAACAAAAATAAATGTAAAACATTAAAATAATAATTAACAGAACTGATAAATAACTATAAAACATATTATATAAAACATTTTTAATGGATTTTTAATTATAAATTAATTCTTAAAATCAATGGAAAAGTAAAAACCTCTCTAATAAAAACCTCTCTAATAAATAAAGTATTGAAAAAAAACAGTTTCTTATATAGAGGTTTCATTGTATATATATATAATATATAATAACAAAAATAAATGTAAAACATTAAAATAATAATTAACAGAACTGATAAATAACTATAAAACATATTATATGTATTTCTCATTAGGATAAAATACACATGAAATCTAAAAATAAACATGTAAATAATAAAATAACAATAATTATTTAATATAATTTTTTTCTTAATATTTTATAATAAAATAAATGTAGTCTTATTTCTTAGTGCTTCATAAAATGTAAAATATTTTACAATATTTACTTCAAAAATAGCATATATGATTGGTCCTGGATACATTTATTCCTTAGCCTTCACGATTATATCCAAACACCTATAGAATAAATATAGTATTGAAATTAATATAATTAATATTACTATAATTATTTATATATTTAAATTATATTATAAACGTCATTTTATCAAATTAATCTTAATCAAGTATATACAAAGGATATATTAAATATTAGAATATATTTAGAAAATATCAGCTAAATATTTAATATATTATAGTTTTAAATCTTAATAATATATATTGTAACTATTTTTAAATAAAGTAATTGATAAAGTAAACTTCTGGTTTACAGAGTAAGTAAATATTATAGATAATTCAATACTAATTAAAATATTTAATCAATTACTAATATCACTTTTAACTTTAAAACATTTTAATAGAGGATAGTTAAATATATATATTAATATTTAACATTAGTCAGATTTAAACAGAGCCTATTAAAATAACTATAAAGGGATGTACAACAGCTTGGGTAACAAGCGCGGAACCCGGTATCTATGTTAACTACTTGAAAAGTACTATTGGTGAGCATATGGGTGCTCATACTGTTTCTTGTTATTTGAATACATAATAAGCGAGCAACAGGTCGGGCAATAAGTGTGACACCCAGTCACCGGGCACTGACACCTGGTTTCCACCAGTTTCAATACGTTCAATTTTTCAGTACTTGGAAAGTTCTTAGTTAATGGAAAGGTAAACAATTGAATTATTGAAGTTAATCAAGTTTTCAACCAATAGGATGTTTATAAACGTTAAAACTGTTAATTTAAATTTATTAATGGATACATCATTAATTAAAGACAATCTTATAATATTTAAGTACAAATTAAAGTATTATACTTGAGAAATTCTGACTTAATTAGAGTGCATATATCATTATTATCCATGTTTAAATAAAGAGAAAATAAAAATTCAAATAATTATAAATAATTCTATAACGGAAGTTTTAATATTCATTAATCACGTAACTACCAGATGCTCACTATCTGAACACATACATAATGTTTACCCTGCAAAAAGTCGCGGTTTGGACACCCTCAATAATTTTGTCTGAACAACAATTATAGCAATAAGTCGCTGTGGTTGTTGCTCGCGATGTGTACATCTCTTAACAGTTACATATATTACTAAATAATTTCAATATTATATAATTCAGTGTTAATATTTTACAAATAATATAATTTATTATTATCTAATCTAACATTTTATATATGAATATTATATATATTTAACATCTTCTATATTACAATAGAATATTATATTTAATATATATAAATATATTATAATGATTATAGTTGTTATTATAAAACTATATATTTAATATTTAATAAATTAAAAAGTGTTTGTTTAAATAATATATTTTATAATATACATTTCTATACAAACCAATAATGAATGTTCCCCTAATTTAATTTGTTAATATAAGTAATTTTTTTGTATCCAAGTTTATTATTTTCAATATTGTATTGAAATGATTTAACTTTGGTATGGCCGTATATAAAATAGATTTTAAATTGCATCATTTTTAATCTAAACTTGAAATATGGTCATTTTAAAATAAAATTCCATACATTGTTAAATGCATTAACTTAATGATTAAGGATAAAATGGAGTCGCTAGTGTCATGATATTTGTTTTTAAAAATCGATACGGTCGGCGTTGTTAGTGGATTAAACGCAAACTATATTTTGAAGTATATATTTCTTACACTCACTTACTTATTATATAGTATATTGAATTATTATTATAATGATTATTATACACTGAACAAAATTATGGATATTTTCATTTAAAATAGCGCGTCGCTTTAGACCATGTTCCTATTAAATGATTCCGTAATTATTTTATTAATATATAAATCAATATATATTTATTATATATTATATATATATAATTAAATTAATATTAAATTTATAGAGTTTAAATAAATAGAAACTTAAATTAACAAGCGAAAATTCTAGAAACGAATTTGGTGATAATACGGAAATAATATTCTATTAATGAGTGATAATTATTTTAAATAATCATTTTGATGTTATCAACAAAATAAATAACAAATACGTTACGTATTATGTGAACTAAAAAATACCTTTTTTATTATTTAATTAAATATATACAGTAAATTAAATAAATATATAATATCAATAATGTTTCCTATATAATTATTGAAAATAATTGGTTGAAAACTACTAATTGTAAATGAAAATTGTTGTTTACATTAAACACAAGATTGATTGTCTGTGGTAATTAACAAAGATTTTCCGAAGAAAAAAATGCTTCACAGAATCTTTGTCATTAGCAATTAATTTAAATAAATGTATATATTATTTATTAAAAATAATTTAATTAAATGTATTTAAATGTATTTTAAAAATGCTTCACAGAATATTTGTCATTAGCAATTAATTTAAATAAATGTATATATTATTTATTAAAAATAATTTAATTAAATGTATATATTATTTATTACAAATAATTTAATTAAACAATTTATATAATTTTAAATCAGTAATTATAAATTTAATTTTATATTATCTAAATATATTATACAAATGAATACATTAAAATGGTATATTATTATAATAATATATTATAATATAAATATTAATGTATTATACACATAATATGTGTGATATACTATACAATTATTAATACATAATTATTACATACATTATTATTAATTTAATATATATTGTAAATTAAATTTTTTTTTAATTTAGTTGTAATTATAAAATAAATTGCCAGACATCTGCGACATCAGAGTTGTATTTTACAACAATAAAATAATATACATATATATATATATATATACAATATATATTTGTTCTGCCGACAGGGTTAGCAAAAACCTCACAAATCTAATAAATATATGTGAGGTTTTTAGGTTATAGGGTTTTTGGGGGTTTTTCTATGGTTTAGGGTTTTTCTTTATATTATATTTAAAAATCAATACAAAATATAAAAGAAAAATATATATATTATATAAATTATATAATATAATAGTGTTGTAATATTAATTAATATAATAATATAAAGGTTAATGACATTGTAAAATAGCAAGTATTCTAATAAATGTTTATATTATTATATATAAAGTATATATCTGTAAATCCAACATTCCCATATTATAATATATAAATATGGATAATATATAATTTTTAAATAAAATAAATTATATTACAGTTAATAATTGTATATAAAAAACTAACATTATTACAATTCATTATTTGAAACTACAATGTGTAGGATTTATTTAAAAAATAAATTCTACATTCAAAAATAAAGAATAAATAACTTAAAAATGTTACGTTAATATGTTATCATGTTATTATGAAGAATACTCATTTTCTTTTGTAAATTAATTAGTTTATTATTAAACATCATTCAATTTTATATAAAATGAATTTAGATCTACATAAGGGTAGTATTATATAAATAAAGTAATTAAAACTAGTGTATATTTATAATCAAACCTATAAAATCTCTATAAAGGTATATTATGAATTTAATTGGTTTAAATCAGTTTTAAAATGGTTTAAACTGTGGATTAAACAGGTTTAAACAACCATGTCAAAAACTAAAATTTATTAAATAAATGCATAATATTTAATCTATATTCAATGAATACATAATTACAAATATCTTAAAAATAAAAATGTATATTATATCTAATAAAGCTATAAGATTAAAATAATTATATTTATTAAAATTACAAATATACTTATATATAACTTATATTACTTATTTATTATATTATATTGTATACAATATATAAATTATACTGAATCATTTTAAATAATATAAATTAAAATATATATATATATTTTTCAATAAATTCAATTTCTTTGATCTCATAAATATTATTCTGAATAATGTGTATTCAATAAGAATTATTTAATTCTATATTATATTATATTATTATTTATAAATTCAATTGCTGTTATCATATATCTCTGAATATTTATTATTAATAAAGAATTATTAAAAATAATATTCCAGAAAACAATTATTTTATTCACAGTATTTTTTTTTGATTTTCTATAGAAATTAATTTTATTTTGAATTGAAATCTATAAAAAATGATGAATCAATTATGTATTTATAATATAAATATATAAATGTTATATATTTATAATAAATACATTTGCTTTTTTAAGTTATAATAACCAGGATAATAACTGAGTATAAATGAGTATATGTTAATAATAGAAGTTAATAATAATATATGAACACTACATTTATGCATCTATAAATTCATTCTAATGTATTACATATTCTTCATATATAATGTTATTATTATTATTATTCCAATAAATGTAATTTTCATATATAATATTAATAGATTATAATATAATATAAAATTAATAATTCATTATTATTACAGATAAAGTGGGAAGTATCATTTTATTTTTGTTTGTTCGGTATTCTATGTTTGTTTTATATATATTTTGTAAATATGTTTCAAATGTATTATATTACTAAACTACAATATTTATTAATAATTTTCTATTATTTCAGATTATAGTGATAAGTATTATATTGTTTGTTTCGTAATATAAACGGTATGTATTGTTATTAACTGTTTTTGTATATGTATATTGGTTTATTTTATTTGTAACTTGTTTTGTTTATATATGTTTCAAATTTATTATAGGTACCTACAATTAAAATATAAAATTAATAAAGTACTACCTACTATTATTACAGATTTTGGTAAGTATTACATTATGTGTTTGTTTCATTCTAGTATTTGTTTTATTCTAGTAGTTTTATTCCTATTAGTTTATTTGATTTTTAACATGTTCTGTTTATAATATATTTAAAATTTAACATTGAAATATTAAACTATATAACTAATAATGTATTACTAAAACAGGGTAACAAGATAAGAAGAGTTCTATAAAGTTAAAGTAGAAATTGAATATTTCGATGCCACTTACAAAATAATGTATTTTATTTCTATTTTCGATTATTTTTACGCTATCTTTTATTTCTATTTTTATCATTTTTCGTTTATTTTTACTATATGATTTATTTCTACTTTCGCTTGTTTTTCGTTTATTTTTACGGTAACTGTAAAATCTTTTAATTTCTTTAATTTTTAATTTCGTATTATTCTTTGTTTGTTTCTATAACGTATGTTATCGTTAGCAAATATTTATACTTTATACTTTCGATTATATTTTCGGCTATGTATTTGCTTAAATAAATTATCAATCAATAGATTTATTATTCTATTATAATTCTAATATATGAATTTATAAATAAATTAAATAAAATTATTTTTATCGATGAGGTTTTTGCCATTTTGTTGAGGTTTTTGCCAGTGTTAACCGGTATTATATATTTCATATGTATATATAATATTTATATATATATATATATATATATATATATATATATATATATGATATATTATGTCATATATTATAATAATCTGTAAAGTGTATGATTCCATATAATCCTAATATTAACTTAATATATATTTATACTAACATTTACATTAAATGTGGATATAGGGAATATGTATGGTTAGAAAATAAATGCTTAAAAAGTATAAAAAGCATGAAAGCATATTAGAACATAAAATTATACATTTGAACTTAATTCAAATAAATTAAATACATATTTAGTATATATTAGTAATATAATGATAACAGATATTTTCAATAAGTTATTATTGTTATAATAATAGTATATTCTTATTAGTTATTTAATAGTATATCATAAGATATACAATATGATATTTTTCAATTTTTATTCTAGTTTAAATTGATATCATACATACATATATATATATATAATATATTTAATTAGTTATTAAACCTTATGTCCATTGAAGGTATTTTATTTCCTGTAATTGGATTGTGTGAACGCATGGAACCATTAGGGCTGATACTATTTGAATCGCTAAATTTTTTAGCTCCAAGAAATAATGATGATATCGAACTAGTTGGAGATAATCTGTCTAAAATGAGATGGAAATTGGTATGATTTTACAATTATACTTCACATTTTACACTTCTCAATAAAATATAAATAATAATTTTTATGTAATACATAATTATTATATATACTAATAATATAGTATATAAATATTACATATACTAATATTAATTTTTTTAATAACTTTAATATACTTTAATTTATAATTTTAATAAAATTTAATTATGTAAATACAATTAACAATTTATAATCAGAGTTATTTTCATTATTATATATTAATTTATTTTAAAAAAATAATTAAAAATGTAATACTATATATTTTATTTAGAAAATATTATTGTAATTTTTTATATGAAATATAATTAAATATTGTTACATAAATATTTTATTTCCTTAATATTTTTAAAAATTATTAATATTTTTTATAATAATATAATTAAACTAACTATATTCTCTATTACTTAAAGTATAGACAGAATTCTTCATATATCCAGCAATTTCATCATTACAAGTAATTGGATTTCCAAGTAATTTTGAAATGACTAATAAAATAAGTTGATTATATATATATAATATATATATATTGTAGTTTATTTAAACACTTAAATATATAAGAAATATATCAAAAGTTTAAATAATAATGTAATAAAATAAATTATTAAAATAAATAAAAATAATATAATAATAATAAGAACGAGAATAATAAACTATAATAATAATGAATCAGAGTTATATAGTATTACCAAAGATTTTGCGAAGCAAAGATATAACACTACCTATGCATACAACATAATTTAGTAATATCCCCTGCCGCTGCTAGCAGTAGTATCGAAATCACTGAAATAGATTTAGGTTCGGCTCTGTTTGCATAAAACAATGTTTTCATTTCTCTATTAAATTACATGCAATATAAATTATCTTTTACTCACTAAATATATACTTATAGCATTTAAAACATACATATCATATTTGTTTGTTATATATTAGTAATGAACACTTAGTTTTCATCATATAAATATTAATTTAAAGCATATTATTTAACATTTTAAAAGTGTATAATTTGATACTAATTTACATTATAAACAAAACATAGTTCCTAAAAGTAACCCGATATAGGTGGCACTAGGGTATTTTGTATACAAATTCGAATTACACGAGTTCGCGTAAGTGTTACATCTTTCCTTCGGAAAATCTTTGGTATTACTATTATCGGGTTACTTTTAGGAACTATGTGTTGTTTATAATGTAAATTCGTATCAAACTATACAATTTTCAAATGTTAAATAATATGCTTTAAATTAGTATTTATATGATGAACACTAAGTGTTCATTACTAATATATAACAAACAAATATGATATGTATATTTTAGATTCTATAAGTATATATTTGGTGAGTAAAAGATAATTTATATTGCATGTAATTTAATATAGCAATATTGTTGTATAAACACATCGCCGAACCTAAATATATTTCAGTGATTCGATACTACTGCTAGCAGCGGCATCGGGTATTACTAAATTACGTTGCATGCATAGGGAGTGTTATATCTTTGAGTCTGTGTAGGCAACGACCACCTTGAATCAATTCTACTTTTTTGGAACATCATCAATATAGTTACTATAATAGTATATATGTATTGATGCTTAATTCATTTTACTTTTTAAATTAAAATATATCAAATTTGATTGGTTGGTTAATATCCTATCATATTATGTCAAGCAATTATAGCTGGCACCTGATAATCTTATAGTGAGAAGGGTAGAAGCAACATTATGGAGCTAGATAATATTTCCTGAAATTATTGCAGGCAAGTTGTAGGTGGATACCCCTTTATAGATAACATATAGCTAAACAATATTTATTATAGATAAATAAATTAATAAAATAATTGTTTTCTAAATTTGTAGTGGTAAATATACCCTTAATATACACATTAATGTTATTAAAAATAAAATATTGAATTAATGAATATAATTAATTTCTGAAAATTATTATATTATATACTACAAATTTAATAATAATTATATACAAATAACAATGAAGTAAATATTCATATTTTAATATTTATAATAGGGATACTTGTCTCGCTGATCAAACACTGGTTCTATAATTACCCTCGCATTGACTAAATCTGATAATAAATAATAATAATAATGTATAATAAATTATATTAATATTAACCAGAATTATTTTCTGAAATATCTGAATTCATAATATTTTTCTTATTGACCATATCTTGATAATTATTTCCAATATCAATACTTATACCAGAATCTGACATGGTAGGATTGAATCCCGAATGTGATATTATATCAGTATTCAATGATTGAACTCGATTTAAAATCTTTGAACTAGTCTGTATATAAATTAACAAAATTGTGAATTATATTGAATATTTATATTATAAATTCATGATAAAATTATATATATATGTTATTTTATAATATATTATTAAGTATAGTAATTATTAATAACAAACCATTGGATTAAAACATGTTGCATGCGGAGATAATGGTTTATAATTTATTTTATTATAACCATTACTTGAATTAAGGTACTTTATTGATTTGTTAGAAGAAATATTAGTACATCTAGAAAATGATGATGATAACATATCAGATTTGATGGTATTAGTTCGTCGAGAAGCATTATCATAAGATGACTTATGTAACAGATGTTCTGATAAAGATGTATTAGTAAAATATCCAATTCCCATATTTACAGCACTCGCAAATTTAGAATAATCGTAAATAAATTTAATAGGTTTATTTTCAATATATTGTGGTGTTTCGTTGAATAGTTTCATAAGTTGGGAACACACCATATTATTTGTTGCAGCCATATTATCTATCGATGCTCGTTCAATAAAATCAACACTAAAATTGATAGCTTCTTGTAATTTTGTACACGATTTATTCACTAGTAGATTTTGATCAAATAATTCATTTTTTCTCACATCATATTGTTTATCTAATTCATTTAATAACGAATCCCTTTTCTTTGATAATTCTCCATAAAAGAGTTTAAACGAGTCTTCAATAATATTACGTGTATCTTCCTTTTGATTTTCTAAATTATCAGTAGAATTTTGTAAATGTTTTGATTGAGCGACACAATAATTAACTTTTTCTTGACTGAAACCTATAAATTAATAAATGTCTTATATTATAATACAAATTTTATTTTAAATAAATAATATTTATAAATTTACATTTATAGGTATGAATTCATGTATGAAAAATAATGATTACAAATATTAGTTTAATCAAAAATATCATAAACTATATTGAAATAACTTGTACATATATATTAATGAATAAAATATTCATAAATTTACGCATACAATATATATAAAAAATAAAAATATTTGTATATATAATGGCAACAAAGTGTCACCAAATTGAGTGCATATTTAGATGTAAATAGATAGGAAAACAGTATTTAACTATAAATACATGTTCTCATTAATATCTCATAATTATTCTCATTAAATATTTGGCCAATTACAAAAATTTGTGTTGCTATATATTTAGATTATATATATATATATATATATATATATATATATATATGTGTCTACAAAATAGTGGTTTAGTGAAGAATACTACTTTCCTATCTATATACATGTTACACTCACTAAATTTGATGACAATAGGATAACTAAAAGCGTATAATATATATGTATATATATTATATGTACACATATATATATTTGTATACATTATGTTTTATATATATATATATATATATCTACACTCAATTTGATGACAATAGGATTCCCAAAAGCATACAATATATATATATATATATATATATGTTTATATTTACATATATTATATGTTTTATATATATTCCTATCTATATACATGTTATACGCTAAATTTGAAGACAATATGATTCCCAAAAGAATATTATATATTTGCCTATATTATATATTATATATATAGATATATAAACAAATTTAAATTAACTTTATTATTATTCTTAAAATGACTGTATCAGTTAATAAAATATTAGTACTAAACTGTATATTAATATCTATATATATATATATATATATATATATATATTAAACAATTATTGAAAATAATGATATATAAAAAATATTTTTTTTTTGATTTTCTCATAATCATTATTTTATTCTCTGCATTCAAAAATTGAGTTATTTTCAGATAATATTATAGCTATATTATATACTATTAATTTTTTGATTTATAATCAATTTAATTATGCATAACTTGTCTAGATATATTATAAATATAATTGATACTATTAGATAATAATCATATTTCTATTTAAATAACAGATAAATAATAATAATATGATTATGTATATTATTATATATATATATATATATTAGAAATATATCTAAATTATTTTATAGCAAAACATATATTTAATATATAAAATACAATAAATGACTGAATTCAATGTATAGTATGATTAAATTAGTATACATATATAAATGCACCTATTTATTTACATGTAAATTCAAGCAATGGAATGCAGATACAATCATTTAAATCATATATATAATTATATGTTTTCAAAAATATTATATATATGATTACATTGGATTACATTTATAAGCATTATAGTGTAAATATCTTTATTTAAGCATATTTTTGTTAAATAGGTAGTATTTACCTAAATATATATATTATGAAGATTTAGTAGGCACAGTTAAAAGTTATAACACTTGTAGGTGTACACAAAATAAATTATAAAAAAAATAAAAACAAATCAAGTAATATTAACAAGAACAAAATATAAAAATTGGTATGCGGTAAAATAACAGATAAGGTGAATAATAATTGAATGATATGAGGATATTAAGTAGAATTGAGATATGATTTGATCATAGTATTGAAGGAGGTAGGAGATTGAATAGATGTTATAGATGAAGGGAGTGAATTTATAAGAGATGTAAATATGAAATATGAATAAGAAATTGTTTGTAATTTAAGATAAAAATAAACTTTATAAATATTATATTTCTGTTATTTATATTCTTTATCGTATCATTATATCCAATACTATCCATATTCATTGATTTGTATTGTGCAATCCAATACAAGTCAATCATATTAAGCCCTATAAAAGTGATATTATAGATTTATCTTCATGGAAAAGTATATGGTAATAATTGATGAGTCTGATATATCCCCCCCACTTTTAATCACCCTGTGACGCCCCTAGGTGATATAGGAGTCAGGTTATGGAACGTTTTTTTATAGAAGAACTAATTTGATAGAAGTTTAATGAAAGTAGATGAATGATCAGATACTATCGGATTGATGATTATATGTAATTGGGTGATGGAGGAAGCAGGAAGTTGAGATAATAAATAGGAACACTAATCAATACGATAAATAACAAGTGAGTTAATACGAACAACACGCAGTGAGCGAGTACTGTATTTACAGATGCATCGTATTCTAAATAAATGATAATTAGCAGTTTATGCAGTATGATTAGATTGATATCAAATATGATACCAAGATGGTGAACTGATTTTGAAGGTATGACATTAACAAGGAAGGGAATTATAGGTAATTTGTAGGTATGTGTGAACGGCAGTTTTCAAAGTATTTAGCAGAGGGTTGTTGGAGATAAACCAGTATGTAATTGAAGTTCTCATGCAATTAGTTGTTAATTATCTTGATAGTGTAATAAACAAAAGCTATATGTATATATATATTAATCATTATATAATAAATGCAATAATAAAATGTTTTTATTAAACCCAAAGCAAACTACAAGATGTTATTATTTCAGTTTTGACTGATAAATGTCAAGTGGATTAGGTTAAAGTAAATGACAGTGCACCCTATATATAATTATATATATGTATATATATTTATTAATTAATAAATAATTATATAACCAGATTAAAATGAAATTAATAAATAAATTATATACATATGAAAAATAATCAGATTTTAATTAATAATTATTAAAATATATAAATTATATAATTATTTATATTTTATTAAATATTATATATAATATACCTTAAATATTAAGATATAAATATATATGTATATATATATAAAAGAAATAATGAACAAATTATATACGATAATCCATATTATTGATATATATATACACCATAAATTATATTATCCAATTGATAAATAGATATATTTCATATAAGATGGGTAACTTTAAAATTTACCAATACATTAAACTTACCTATAAATTTATTAATATTATTTACAAATTCAATTCTTAATCCATTATCTAATGCAACAGGAGAATGATCGGTGTGACACTTTAAACATCTACCACATCCTACTACCTATTTTAGATTATATTTTATAATTATAATATACAATTATTTGTATTATATAAATGTTTAAAAAAAATTATAAATATAAATAGCAAAAAATATAAATGTTTAAATAAAAATTAAACCTGACATAATTGGCAATAAAATTTAATGATATCTCCTAAATGTTCGGGGCAATTCACTTGATGATGTAAAATCAGTTCATTTTTATCATCGTGTTTTAATAAATCACTTATAAGTATAACCTAGAAATTTCATATACAATATATATATATATATATATATATATATATATATATGTACATATGTATACATTTTCAGAATTATTAACATATATATATATATTTATACATAACTACCTCATGGTCATTAAAACATTTCATAAATTTATGAGAAGAAACACAAGCATCACATAGATATGTAGAGCACTCAGTACAACGAAATTGTGCCTTTTCATCAGATTTGCAACTTGTACATGTCATTATTCCTTTTATAATTGCTTCACTTTCCATTTTTTCTAATATAACCAAATTTATTGGTAAATATTCTGGACCACCTATTATTAAATTTGAATGATAAATAATTATAATTTAATATTGATATTGAAAATCAATATTTATTTAATATTATAAATAACTTGTATTTGTTCCATGTTAAATTACCCTGATTATATAAACACATCTTTATAATAAACTAAATATTTATTTATGACTATATTAATTTATTATACATACAATCAAAGTAATTTTACATAAAATGTTAATATGTACAATACATCGAAAAATATATTAAATGAAAATGTTTTGAATGAATCAGTATATATTATATAAACTTACTATTAACATTCTATATATATATATATATATATATATATATATATATATATATATATATATATATATACCTAAATATGTTAAGTAATAACTAGTGTGGTTTAGTATTATCTTCTATTAATAAATTTATAATTAAATACAAGTGGCATGGCCCATAGTAATACAAATACTCCATAGTAACTCAATTTAATCTTTTGATAGGTCTTTATGGCTAAAAATGTAGTGTTACAAACGAATATGTTCAAATTGACAATGATTTTTATATTATCAGAATCGCATAAAAATAAATAACAAATAATATCTCATCTTATTTCAATACTAATGATGCTAACTATGTCATGACAAATACTCCTAATTTAGTATTAAAAATAATATAAATGAATATGATTGTATAAATTATATAAATCAAGCATGTGATAGTTAAAATCTAGATGCTGTAACAATATTTGATAGTCCAGCAAATATTAGATTCTAGGAATTCTTCTGTATATATGTATTAATGCAGGTTCACATATGACATTTTAGAGTTTTTAGAGTTTCACTGATCATCTGATAAAATTATAGATATAAATAATCAAATTAAAATAATTATAAATAGAGTATACATATTTTTCTTTATTATATATTTTAATTATAATATTTTTACCAAATAAAATATATATTTACCAAATAAGGATTTTTACTAAATAATGTATTACAATTTTATTATATTTCATTTAATATTATATAATAAATTATATTTATAATTATTAATCATGAATATTTTTTTTTAATATGTTAATTATAAATTACTAATATATTTATATAAAAATATGTTATATAAAAAATGTAATTATAATATTATAATATTAAAGAAATAATTTATTAAATATTTATATAATTTTACTTCACATTATATAATGCAATTATATATATTAATAATTCTATTGTTATGTATTAAATCATAACATTTAAATAAATATTGGCTATACATATTAAAACTAAATTCTATATTTAGGGTTCAATTTTATTTCACTTTTTCTGTGATCTTTTAATTAGATACTGAAAAAAATAATAAAATTAAACATATTAAAATATTTAATATATAATGAAATGAAAAATATTAAATATATATATATAATTATATATAATAATTATTATAATCAATGTTATATATTTTATAATTTAAATGAAAAATATTATATATATAAATAATCAATGTTAGTAATAATTGTATAATTTATATAATTTAATTTAAATCACTACAATTGTTGTCATTTTTTGAGAATCTACAAGATATTTTGCATTTAATTTGAAGAGAATTATAAAAATTTAAATCTGCCGATATCCGGCTATGAAAATCTGAAAATAAGTCCAGATTATGTTTTGTGAACGCATTAATCATATAAAATATTATATAAATTTTATTTATTTGTAACTAATTAATTATATATCGATAGATTTGACATATTTATCATTTTATATAGTTTAACATTATATTAAATTACTATTTACTATACTGACATATATTATTTAACCTATTGGAAGATTTGTTATATTATCACATATGGGACATTCTACTTTCCATTCAGAAGGTTTTGATGTTTCAGCAATAATTTTTGCTATGCATTCAAAGCAAAGTGTATGAAGGCAAGATAGTATTCTTGGTTCACAAAACTTTTCATGACATTTGGGACAATATAAATCACAATCAGTTTTCATATTTTACTGTAAATAATAAAGTTATAAGAATAATATTAAATTATATTATTATTATATAATTTTTGCTATGCATTCAAAGCAAAGTGTATGAAGGCATGATAGTATTCTTGGTTCACAAAACTTTTCATGACATTTGGGACAATATAAATCACAATCAGTTTTCATATTTTACTGTAAATAATAAAGTTATAAGAATAATATTAAATTATATTATTATTATATAATATTATTATATAAATATTATTATATAAATATTATATAATTATTATATAAATATTCATAAATTAAATATAAATTATTTTCATATTATATAATAACTAATTTGATAATGATGTAATAAAATATATCAAGCAATACAATTGTAATAGTGGTTTTAAATAATACTATGTCATGAATTTCTATAGAAATTCATGACATAACGTTATGATTAGAAAATATAAATAATATAAAGGGGGTATCCTACTATCAGTATTTCCGGAAATAATGTCCAGAAATGTTTGCTAGAAAGTGATTTTCTAGCAAGTTAACAATTGTAGTGGTATACCCCCTTAATTTCTGGAAACTCGCCTGAAATATGGTAACTTAAAGGGGGTATCCCACTACAACTTGCTAGAAAATTACATTCTAGCAAACATTTCTGGACATTATTTCAGGAAATACTGGTAGTGAGATACACCCTTAAGAAAAACTAGAATATTATTTATATGCAAGATTTTAAATATAATTCATATATGAATTTCATTTAGAATCAAATTAATTTTAATTCTAATTTATAATTTGACTTAAATTTAATTTAAACCATACAATGTATAGTGACTTAATATATTAATATTAATATTTTATAAACAATTATTCAATACTTATTTTAATACATATTTTACTTATTATTAATGAATGTATAAAAAGTATTTTAATAAATAAAAAATGTGATTTTTAATATATTTTATTATCAATATGAATTTATTAAAGAAATGGTATACTTTATATTTACACTTTTAGGTATATTATTTTATTACTATGATAAAATAGACAAAATATATAATTCCCATAGACATCTAAGGGGCGAAGCCATAAATATATAACGTCTTTGATAATTCCTATATGAATATAAGTGACATATTAATCTTAATATTTACTATAGATTCTATAATTAGTATATTAATTTAATATATATCCTAATTTTAATATTTACTTGTTATATATTTTTAATATACATCATTTTTTAATTATTTATATAATAATTATATATATTATAATAATATATATAAAAATACTCCCAATATATATTACCTTCAAAAATACTATTTACATTAAATAAGTTAGACATTTAGCATTGAAGTATACTTATATAACTTATTAATAAGTTATTCTAATTGATGATTATCTTAATTAGTATATTATATACTATATAAATATTAAATTTATACTGTTTTAATATATATATGCACATTTATCTAATAATTATTATTATAATATATATATATATATATTATATATTACATTTTAATCTATTATTATATTTAAATTTTTCAATCAGTTACTGATTCAGTACAAACTTATAGATATTATGATCCTAGTATAAAATTGTATACAATTTATATAGTTGTAGATAATTCTATATATTATTTATATCCATGAAATATATTCATAATTCAATAATATATTATCATTTAAGAAAATAAATATAAACATTTACAAATAATATTTATATTTATTAAAAATAAAATAATGAAAAATTCAATTTTATTGTCAAAATAAAATTAATAAAGTTATTTAAATTGAATAAAGATTATTTGCAATATTAAAATAATTATAGTAAGTTCATTAAAATTATTCTTATTTGTATATGATTATATAAATCATTTATAAATTATGATATTAAATATACATTACATGATACATGATATATACGTAATAATTCTAAAAAATAATTTTTAAAATCTAAAAAAATATTCTTAAAATTGTAAAGGGATTCAATATTAAAAACAGGGTTGTATTTTTTTAGATTTTATCATTTATCTTAATTTGTTTAAGTTTTGGTCCTATTTATTATAATTAACATTATTTTATAATTAAGTATTATAATAATAACATTTTCAATATATTTATAATATACTTACTATTGGTAATGCACTCGCTATATATAATTATATATTTATAATAAATAAAATATAATATAATAATTATATTTTAAAATATAAATATCTTTTGGGTAAAAATTAAAAACTGACTTGTGCAAATAATACGCGTGCGTCAAGTGCGTGACAACCAAAGATTCAATAAATTATTCATATTATTTTATAAATAATGTAAACAAATATTTTATTTTTAATTATATAAAATCATCTATATTTTCATAAATAAGTTATATTATATATTTTTTTAAAGTAATGAGTCATTCTACCTGCATTGAAAATACATGTAGCCATGATAATTCATCAAAAAATACTAAAAGTTCAATATTTGAAGCAGTTAAAGCTGGGTTAGTTTATTTACTTTATTTTAAATTTCAATAAATATGATTATAATAATAATTATTATTTTTAAACTATGTTTTAACAAATATATATTACAAGTAAAAAAAAGTCAATTATTAAGTTTAAATGCATCTTATATATTATATCACATAGAATTATTATAATAATATCATATTTAATATATATTTGTTACGAAAACAAACAAAAATTGTATTGTAAAATATTTTAATATTAATTATGTATTCATTAAATTAATGTAAGTTTATAACTAACTATACTTATATTATAATAAATTATAATAATTATATTATATTATTATAATTATTATATATAGTCACTATACTAATGAATATATATGATATATATATACTAATTTAATGGTAATGCTAGAATCATTCTAATAATGGCATTGCCGGATTATGGTCAAAAGCTTCGCGAATTGAACGCCTGCAAACTTGTTTATTCGAATTAGTGATTTTACAATAACTTATGATTGGCCATTATAATTAGCGTATGTCTATTTATAGACTATCATACAGGCAACGGCTTATCATTACCATATATTTATATGTGTGTGTTTTATAGGCTCACTCGTGATGTAATCATTACCATATATTTATATGTGTGTGTTTTATAGGCTCACTCGTGATGTAATCATTACAGTAATGCAACTAAAAAAACCTAGCAATATTAAAACTAAACCAAACCAAACCAAACAAGCGAAAATAACTAAAATTAAAATATTAATGTTTATACACACAATCATACTCTATTATAAATTCACTAATTCGAATAAACAATTTTTCGGGCGTTCAAATCGCGCATCAATCGCGAAGCTTTTGACCAGGTACCGCATTGCCAATGCACGATCTCCGGCAGTTTAAAGCTGAGCTTTTATTTTAATGTGTGTGTTTATGTGTGGTGTGGTATTGTGTACCATAATATATATATATATATGGGGGCGAGTCATAACCTAATCGTAAGATAGAAATATGAGGCATTCGAGTAAAGTACACTGAGTCTATATTCATATCAGTTAAGAATTATACTGGAATTGTATATTAATAATTATATAATTAAATTCAAATGAATTAATAATAATTATTAATTTATTATAATTCAATTACAATTATTTATAATAAAAATTAATAAAATCTATTCAAATTAAATAATAAATGAATATAGGTATAACATGGTATAGGTATATAAACTACATAAAAACTACATATTTACGTATATATATATGTACATTAGAATTGTTAGCATACTTTATACCTCGTATGTGTGTATTTAATTCTGTCTATAGATAATATCATCGTATATCTATTATTAGATATCACTTTAATTCGTCACTGATATGAATATACATGCAGCGTACTTTCGACACACGCCTCATATTTCGATATAGCGATCCGGTTATGACCCGTAACCATATATATATATATATATATATATATATACATTTGAGATATTCTAACATATAAATATTATTTAATACAAATTAAATAATTATAATTAGTAACAATAATTTAAAGTTATATACGAACTGTGGATATATATTCTCAGCTATTCGTAGATGATAATGTATAGCATAAGTAATGTGCTAATACACAATAGTTTTCAATATAGTTTTCACTTATAACCATATGGCTCTAATGTCCCTTCGAAGCCACTCTCATATTAAGACATCCATATTTTAACGAAAGCCAATCATTAATTTATATACAATTATATAAGATTACTTCTAAATATTATGTTAAGGCCTATTTTAATGGTTTGTACGGGGCTTGAACCCACGGTCTACTGCTTGTGTATCTGACATTTATATATATATATATATATATATATATATATATATGTTAATTTAAATACTAAATATTTTATAATGCATTTCTAATCTTAACCATAATTTAAAATTAAAAACTAAGTATTTATTTAATATAATTATTATAGTGTTATCTAGATGTCATATCATTTAATAATAGTCACTGATACATGACGTCCGAGCAAAAGCAACAGATTTAATTATATTTATGATTATATGCAAGTTAATTAAAATAATACATTTCAAAGATATATCATGATCATAAAAACGTATTTCCTACATTGTATCGTTCAAATAATGTGAATTCTATTTACTCGTAACTTACGAATCGTACGAACGCTGTATTAATTTTAAATCACTAATTTTAATTAATATTAAATAATACCCTCCCTTTGTATACATGTAGGATGTAAGAGTGAAATCATTGTCACATAATCTCCTCCATCCTTATCTATCTGTAATCATACTCATTGCATCACGGTTGGGTAGGCAAGTCTATTATACAATGTGGTCTTCCCATTACTTATTCTATCTTTCTCTTCTCCTAGATCTATTAACAGTTCTTTAAAGAATTGCCTTCATTATTGAGTCTGATCCTTTCATATTTCCATAACCAATTTGAATATTCAAATTTATTTACAAAAAATATGTCTTTTTTCTATGTGTTTCCATGCTGTATTTCCTTGGCTTTTGATCAATTTACTTGATTATGTTCAATATTTCATCTTCATTATCTGCTAAATTGTCAATGATAGAAAATCTTACATTATCTATAACTCTTCCACCTATAATTATAGTGGTTTGCTAGTTTTCCATTTGTAGTATAATTTTATATCTCTATTATCTACAAATAGATAACATGATCTTTTACAACTATACCTCTTTATTAGTGATATCCTTAGTTTTTAGCTACCTTTGTATAACAACCACTAACACTACCGCTACCACCACCGCTACCACCACCGTAACCACTACCACTACGACCACCGCTACCACCACCACTACCACCACCATAACCACTATTATTACCGCTACCACCACCGTAAGCACCACTACCACTACCGTAACCACTACCACCACCACTACCACTAACACTACAGCTACCACCACCACTACCGCTATCACCACTACCACCGTAACCACCACCGCAGTAACTACCGCTACCACTACCACTACCACTAACACTACCACTACCACCACCACCGCAGTAACTACCGCTACCACTAACACTACCACTACCACTACCACTACCGTAACCAACACCGCAGTAACCTGATAGCTGTGCAGTCGCTGATAGAGGAGCAGGGCGTCGCGTGTCTAACGGAGCGTGACGGCGAGGGTCACACTCCAGCGCACTGGGCCTGCTACCGGGGCTTTGCTGCCATCATCGATCACATGATAGCGGTGGACGGGGCGGTGAACATCGCGACCTTGACCGCGCCCTGTCAGTACCCGATACACTGGGCCAGTGTGTACGGCAACATTGGGGTGGTGGACGCTCTGCTTAATCACGGGGTACCGGTGGATCAGACGGACGATAAGGTAGGTCGACCACGGGGTTAAGAAGAGGAGTAAAGAAGGGGTTTGGCGGTGAATGTTTACCTAGAGTTTTCGTAAGCATAAAAACTCGAGTCGTACCAACACAAATTCAAATCGTCGCATATATATAAGTAAAATTGATTTTTTTATGGCATTAAATGACTTAGTATGAATTTACTCGGTATGAATTATTTGGTACGAAATGACCCGGTATGAATTGACTTAGTACGACATTATTTAGTATGAAATGGCTTGGTATTCGAATAGATTAATGAGTCGTGGGAAGTGGCACATTTACATATTTATCCGCGATGACTTATAAATTAAATGAATTTCTTTATAACGATACTAATTACCCTTAATATAATGTGTTAACATCTCTGTATAAATATCACATCGTTTCCAAGTTTCATATTGGTATTAAGCCTCTGTAAAAGCTTAATTATTGTTAACAACTTATTTTAATCATTTAACTGAAGTTAATGATTTATAATGAATTTAATAATGAAGCATTAGTGTAATAATATCATTGCGAATTTAGTCTGCAATTTGTATCAACAATAGGAGTATTTTTAAAAACATAAATATTATTAAACTATTATGTAATACTCTATAGAAATCAATAATTATTATAATTATTTAATTCATATAAATTAATATATATATATATGCTATAGGGATGTACTCCATTAATCGTAGCAGCACAGTACGGTAAATCTGGTCTGGCAGCTTTTCTCATCGGTAGGGGTAGTCAGCGACAACTGGTCGATATAGATGGCGATACCTGTCTGCACTGGGCAGCTTTCAAAGGTACACTTAAGTACACCCTTTATTGTATTTATAATATAGATTACATGTTACGCTATTTGATAATAGAATCATTTTGATTATATATTTATGAATAACATTATTGTTTTTATACCTTCATTAAACAAATGTATACAATCCAATAGATGTTCTACTAATAACTAATGAAGCACAGTTAGTAAGTGGATTACTATATTCATAGCTTTATATCGCCTAACTGATATCCTAACTCTTTTAATGTCTAACTAACTTGCGATCATCTAACTTCTCCTATTATGATGATATATATTTTATTAGGCACTAAAATAAGGTCAAGACCCCTTCACTCGTGCGGGAGAAAATAATAATAAGATAATAATAATACAATAACAATTTAATAATAATAATAGGTGTTATGCCCGAGTTCAATGATAGCATCGCATTGGAAGAGAAAGCAATGTATAAACCTTGTATGAGATGTATGATAAAACACATCGCTATGAGGTACGAGGAGAGAATGCAATGTTCCTATATGTAAGGATTGCGATCTGTAAGAACCTCGGCACACTTCCATTATCGTATTTATCTCATTGCTATAGATTTTATGAACATTATTTATTTTCATAAATTACAATTTGTTCACCGCACTATTATCGGAAAGCTAAAAGTTGTACATTAGTGACCTGAGATACAGTAAGCACTCGCTGCAAGGCAGTAATACATGTGTGTGTGTATAGCAGGGACGTGGTCAAATATGATATCTAATACATCTCTCATTCAAATATGAATACAAATACGCGAAATTAGTGTCTATAAATATTAATACTTATTTTATCACATATATAATTATACACATAAACACTTAACATAACCTTAACATAACCTTAACACTTGTGTAGTATCATAGACAATCTTGATACGACGCAGTCTAAATACACACATTAAAACATATAATCAACTTAATACAGGTAATCATAACCTTGACACAACTTTGACACAACCTTGACACAACCTTGAAACAACATTGACCTCCACCCTTGACACAACCTTGACATAACCTTGACCTCCACCCTTGACACACCCCCTTGACATAACCTTGACACACCATTGACACAACCTTTACCTCCACCCTTGACACAACATTGACCTCCACCACCGCCATCGCTAAGGACACAACGAGCTGATGCGTCTACTGATCTACTCTGGCCTCAGTCCGCACCAGAAAGACCGCTACGGTCAAGCCCCCATACATCTCGCCTGTATCAACGGTTGTCTGACCGCTGTCAAGGAGCTCAGGGAAGAAGTTAGTACTAGAGGTCAGCGCTAGAGGTCATCACTAGAGGTCACCACTATAGTGATACTGGGGTGTCCTTTGTACCAGTGAATGTATACATATATGAATGCTCTTGAAACATTTCTAAATACGTGCTACTATTAAGTATGTATTTAACTCTATATATATGTATTTATATTAATATAAATGTAATTATATTCCAAGTATGGCTAGAATATACATAAATCTGTCTGAATAACCTACAGCAAGTTATCTAATTAATTTAAGTATAGTAGTACATTTGAATATATTATTGATGTATATATATTTATATATTTATATATATATATATATATATATATATCATAAGCCTTAATAATAGTATATCTACTTCACGTCCACCATCTAATCCTTCTCATTCTACTACTCCCCTTCCTCCTCCATCTCATCCTCCTCCCCCTAATCCTCCTCCTCCTCCTCCTCCTCCTCCTCCTCCTCCTCCTCCTCCTCCTACTATTTCCTTCCTATCTTAAAGATACTGCATGACTAATCTTATATCATTATTACTACATCATTACTTAGCATGACTGAACATGATTGATAGCACAAATAGAATGCTAGCTAGGCCATGTTATTGTGATTGTTAGCTATCACACAGATCTCACACATCTCTCTCCTAGGGTGCTAGCTAATGCTATCTAATCTACATTGACTGTGACTGCTATTAAGTCATGATTGATGAACCACTAATTCATTATCTCAGTGGTAGCAGTGTACAAACACAGTGTACATTCATGATGTACATTCACTATATATATTAGAGATATACATTCTATATATATATATATTACATATACCATGTACACATTACAATAGACATTCACCTAATAATCACATTGCAGGTATTAGTACAATAAGCAGTCTCCCCTAGTAAACATGCACCCTACTACTACTGCTCGATATTGTTACCCCACCCCACTCTCCCCGATGATGGTATTACTCGTACCTACTCACGTGGGTAGATCAGCCATACCATCATGCTATATCACCCAACCCTATACTTCACTATACCCTACACTATACCCTATAATATACCCTATCAACATCACCTATCACCTGTACTTCATATCAATAATATCACACACAAAACGTTCACCATTATAAATCACCACGTTCTAATGTATAGATATGCGGTGGTTATGTTTGTTATGTGTTGCTAAGATAGAAGTATTACTATTGCAGATATCTAGGCTATCAGTTATAGGAGAAGTTAAACGTCTATCTTAACTCGAATACAAGCGCGCGTGGGCGTGTGTATGTGTATGTGTGTGTGTGTATGAAGATATGCATATGTATAGTGGATTATTGTTTAGTATAGTATAATGAAATAGTACATGAATGTATAACAACTTAATGATTCTATTCTATATATAGAATGTGTATATTAATAGATCAGCATTTAAATATGTTGTATTCAGCAAAAATTATGACTACTTCATCCTCTACATGTATTAACAACATTTTAGATTTATAACACACACACACACACACATCATAATAATATCATATGTATTAATACATGACATTTTAGCAATAGAGACATTAATAATAAGATAAAGAATATACGAATAGAACTTGTTTATAATGATGTGTAAGACCTAATATTGTTAGACTAACAATATATTATAATGGTTTAAATATAATAAGCTTATACATATAAATAAATATAAATATATAAATATAAATACATTTATTTATTTGTAAAAATAAAAAAATATATATTTATTATTATATATATATATAACTACTAATTTCTTCTCTGTACATTGTTCATACTAAATACATACACATGATTGATGTTACCCCGAATACATTCACATTTACCATCTCTCTCTCTCTCTCTCTCTCTATCTCTCTCTCTCTCTCTCTCTCTCTCTCTCTCTCTCTCTCTCTCTCTCTCTCTCTCTCTCTCTCTCTCTCTCTCTCTCTCTCTCTCTCTCTCTCTCTCTCTCTCTCTCTCTCTCTCTCTCTCTCTCTCTCTCTCTCTCTCTCTCTCTCTCTCTCTCTCTCTCTCTCTCTCTCTCTCTCTCTCTCTCTATCTCTCTCTCTCTCTCTCTCTCTCTCTCTATTAATCTGCAATCTTCATTATATAAGCAATACAGCAATACCACACATTCATACAGATGTACACTGTTGATGTCAACCAAGGTGGAACAATATACAACCATATATGTACTGATTGTAACGTTGATATTATATTCATTAGTATCCAATAGTTAATACATTGCTTATGATATCTATATCACATAGATATAGCTATTTACCTTTCATTGAAGCCTACCTACTTCCACTCTGACTATGTTTTCAATGCAATGAGGCTTATATTTCTATTGGTCTTAGTAATGGGATGTCACTGTATACAGTACATTAACCCGATGTTGAGTTCTATAAATACACGAGAATAGAGTGCTGTAAGTGGCTTATCAGTGGGTGTTTGTTAAATGTGGGTTTCTTAATATACATACTGCATTCCGCAAATAATGTATTATAAACTAATAATATATATTGAACTTTATTGTTAGATCACAGAATACAAATAAGTGTCAACATGATGCCTGAATATGATTCTCTTTGCATGAGTTCTTAGCATTTGCTGATGATATCAGTAGTAGTAGTAGAATAGTAATAGTTAGTACTTTGCATACAGTTTGTATCAGTGTGTATTGTATCTATTGAGGTGTGTGTGTGTGTGTGTGTATGTGTGTGTCTATTGTATAGGTGTATCATTAAGTAATGTTATTAAATAAGTTTACGTTGGTTGTTCAGAGTTTGAATGTGGGGTTGCAGAAGAGTTTATTTAGTAATCAATTAAGTCAACTATTTACATAAGTATGCCTATTTATTCTATTATTGTAATTATAACAATATGTTTGTATGATATGTTGTAAGCAATATCATAGTTATAATTACATTCCCTCGTCAAACATTTAGTATTCGTATCAGGAAACATTCGTTTTACTCTAAATGTAATACAAAGCAATGCATGGTTTAGGTTAAATGATTCGCTGAAGTATTAACAGTTAATATCCTCCTTTGACGGGATTACTCGAGTTGTTAATATACGGAGAGTGATTATCATATATGAGACCTCGTTCATCCGCCGAATTTATAACATTTAATATTTATATTTCACTCAATATCTCTTTCTATATATATATATCTCTTTCTATATATCTCTATACCTCTCTATACCTATCTATACCTCTCTATCTCTCTCTATATCTATCTATACATCTCTATATCTCTCTCTATACCTATCTAGAGATTAATGAACACCTCACTCGTTAGGAACACGTGAATATCAATGATCCTGATCAGAATGGCAAAACCCCGCTGTCTTTGGCTGAAGGACGTAAACATGAACACGTCATTGAATATCTGAACTCTGCCCTCGATAAGAGACATAGCTTCATACCGACCTTTGACCTCAAGTTAGTCTCATTATCTATACACTAATAGTAGATCTGTAGTTGGAATAGGAGAACAGAAGTGTCAGTGTTTCGTGAAAGAGGTTCATGAAAAATCGGCTCTCTTCTTGATAGCGATTTATATTCCTGATAACACTAAGAAAATATAATAGAAAATATTTTATTAAATAATATTATTTGAAAAATTAACAGAAATGAGATAACTACGATATATTAATATTAGTAATAGTATTAGTAATGTTTTGCGTTTACATCCATTGTTTTATATTATCTCCGACCTGAACTGTGTAATGTCACGTAAAGGATGAGATCAGGGTAAAGTGATGTCTGTATCTATTAAAATAGACAGAATTAACTATTGCGATGCTCTTACGAGCTATTGATTCAGTACGTGTGTTATCCATTACTATTGTATCGTGTTCTAGTGTTGTCAGTTGACCTACGACCTTAGGAGTGTAGTCTTTGGACCACCCGGAAATGGAAAGAACGCTTACTGGTTTATGGTGCTTAACTTTCTGCTATGGGGCTACCCTATGTATCTATTCAAGGTTATCATTATCAATGGTTACTGTATATTCTGCATATTTTATAATGAATGGTTAAAAGGAAATTCAAATCTATTCTAATAATTATATATTGAATAATTTTTATTTTTTTTAATATATTCAAAATTATAAATGTAATATATTGAAATAAAACTAGAATTATATATAAAATTGTATTAAAATAATAATTAGTATATGTGACATAATATATATATAATAATGTAATAGTTACTTAAATTTTAAATGTATATTTTTATTTTGAAATTACTAATTATACATATATATATATATATATATATATATATATATATATATATATATATATATGTTTATTTTAGTATACATATTAATATAAATGTGTTCTATAATAAAATTCTATTAATAAGAATTACTTATATATTAATTTAAAAAAATAGTAATATGTATTATGCAATAAATTCAATTATTATATTCGTTCATTAATTCATAATTTTCATATTCAAGTTAACTAACTCCTTTACTCTGCGACCTTGAGTAGTGCGTTCCTTCAACCTGGGATGACCTCTACAGAGTTCACATGCTGTTCATCACCGTCAACACCTTGATGTGGATCACACTCTACAAGGCTAAGAATACAGACCCTGGCTTTATCTCCCGAAATCATGACTCATATCATCTGTCAGTCAAACAGGTTCATCAGTCAATTCTCATTGGTCGGCTAATGTATGACCTTTAGTTATATAACCACTATTGGGCGTTTACCTTTACTTGTAGTGATATTCAAGTTGTAGTTGAGTTAGTTTATGATATATTATATTACTATTTGTATATGTGGCCTGTGAACCTATCATTTATCATATCAATATTAACCATGCTATAGTATCTATACTAGTAAATAAGTTTATATATATATATAAGTTATTCTGATAAAATGAAATAACATAGTAATATCGCAGGCAATTAACCATTACAGAGATAGCTAATGATTTTCATAGGATACTTATAGAATAATGTATTTGATTAGAATAACTGGCGATGGAGTTGTTCTGCTATCATTGCAAAAGGAGCTACACTTATACTTACCACTTTGTGAACACTGTAGTACAGTGACTGTAGTACTAATAATAAGAACTAGATTGATAGTACTAGTTTCTAGTTCATTTGTTATATATTCCAACTTAACACTACATCAATATAACACATCTTTATAATACCACTTTCACGACCTTCAAAGTCTTCAGAATATCATGTAGAAAATAAATGTTATGATACTCCATTATAATTAATAATAACTATATTTTATTGTTATTGTTGTTATTTTTTATTTGGTGGAGTCCTTTCATCCCATCCAGGAACTTAGATGAAGTTTTTCACTTATAACCATATATGGCTCTAATGTCCCTTCGAAGCCGCTCTCATGTTAAGGCATCCATGGTTTTAACGAGAGCCGATCATTTATTTATATACAATTATATAAGATCACTTCTAAATAATATTTTAAGACACATTTTATAAAATTAATTAATGGTCCGGACGAGGGTCGAACCCGTGTCCTACTGCTTGTGTGTCTGACGCCTTAGCCACTTAGCCACACAGGCAGTTATAAAAATAATTTTTATTTATTTCCTGAATACTTAATATAATATTAATAATTATTCAATTAATACAATTATATATATATAAATAAATAAATAAATCAGATTTATCATTCCTCTCCAACAGGCTAGGAATGATGGGGACATTAATAAACAAGTTAATGTTTTTACTAGAATTTCCCCAATCATCATATTTTTGGATAGTCTAGATTCTCATAAAATAAATAAAATATAAATATATTTAAGAATGTAAAAAATTAAAATTTCTCTAAAAAGAGAGAAAGTATGAGGTCATTATATATAAATTGTTAAAAATTAAAAATGGAGTTGCACCTGAATACCTAACATAAAACAAAAATAATATTTTTGATTTTATTATTTTTTGTGATTTAAATTTTGTTTTGTTTTTAAATTAATAATTAAATTAATGATTATTTATATATATATATAAATTATAATACTGAAAAGAACGATACCTTATATAATCGAAATAAAACATGAAGATTATATATAATAAAAATGAAAATTAGAGATTATTTGAAAAAAAAAAGTTAATACTGTAGGGGAAAATACTTTCTATAAACAAATAAACAATGTGTAATAGATATATTAAAATAAATGAATAAAAAGAAGAAGAATAAATTTATTAAAAATTGTAATACTGAAAAGAAAAAATACCTTATATAGGCGAAATAAAATATGATATATATATATATATATATATATATATATATATATATATATTAGTGTTGTAATCGAACTTTAGACTTTGAACTTTGAACTGATACTCTGATTGTAGAGTTCGATTGCAACACTAATTTATATATATATATATATATATTATTTTATTAACAATAATCTTTTGTAACTAGCACATAGTAGGTTAAGGTATGACAGTAAATTATACTATTAATAAATAACTGAGAATGTTTTGACATAACTTAGCTGTAAACAATATTTACTGACATTGTTTACATGCTGAACTATTTGTTAATACATTTGGTGATGAGTGTTTTTGTAGTAATATTAAATAAATATATTCATACTAATATTCAAGTATATATATATATTTGATATTTGCCTCTAAATGTTTGTCTCCTCGTGATACCTTACTTTATGTGTTCATTGGGTTATCATTTTAGAGTTTGCCTCTTGACTCTATTTAATATACCTCAATATACTAGTTGTAGGCCACAATATTTCAATGAAAAATAATATAAATAATTTATATATATATATATGCATAATATTTCGATAAAAGATATATTCTTAATTAAAGATTATACATATTCATAGAATGCAAAATATTAATTATATATAATAATTCTATATTAGTTATATTATTATAATAAAAATAATATTAATATAAATATATCTCACATATATCTCGATATTAACATGAGAGCGTCATTGAAGGGACATTAAACATCAGACATTAGACATTAGAGCCATATGGTTATAAGTAAAAACTTCATCTAAGTTCCTGATTGGTATGAAAGGACTCCACCAAAATAACAATAACTAACATAACTGACATAATTGACATAACTAACACAACTGACATAACTAACATAACTGACACAACTGACATAACTGACATAACTCTAACGTATTAACTCTAATACCACACACCAGGTGGCGTTTATGACCGACACCGAAGAGATAGAGTCTCAGCTGTCTGCCCTGTGCCACACCTGCCGTATAGTGAAGCCCCAGCGCTCGAAACACTGTAGAACCTGCAACAGATGTATCTATAACTTCGATCATCACTGCCCGTACATCTACAACTGCGTGGGATATGCCAACAGGTAGCCAATCAGAACACTCGTAACCGTTCACCCTTATTACCCTAGTCAGGAATGTCTCGCGATATTGATATCACCCCCCTCAGACAGTACAACCACTAACACTGCCTCCCACTACAGAAGGTATATAGATATATTCATTAAACCCCCAACCACCTTCCAACTAGCATTACCATTACCTCTACTACCACTACCTAACAACATTACTTCCACCACCAACACTACCTCACCATCCAACACTACAGAGACAGCTATATAGGTCTGTTCATTACACCCCTATCTCCACCCCCCCCCACCCACTACAAAGACAGCAATATAGATCTGTTCATTACACCCCTTTCTCCACCCTCCCCCCCCCCGCTAAAAAGACAGCTATATAGATCTATACATTACACCCCTAACCCCTATCTCCACCACCTCTCCCACCACAGAGTCTGGTTCTGGTTGTTTGTGACCTGCGTAAGTCTATCCATGGAGATCACAGCCTACCTAGCATTCCACATGTTACGAACGCAGGGCCGTGATTGGCTAGTGGTGATCGGCTTGGTGGAGGCCTGCTTCTTCACAGCAGTCGGCAATGGCATCTTCTTTACTACCGTTTAGTATCGGGGCAATTACCCTTACCTCCATTCATCCTCTATCCAATGTAATCGTTTTACAGCCCCTTTCTCCAGTACCCTCAATATAGCCTCCGATCGTTAATCTACCCATACATACTTAATATTCCTCTCTTCCGCCGATATCATATTTCATATAAATTTATTTTAGATTACCAATATTAAATATTATACTACTTAATCATGTAAACATTTAAGTATTTGTTTAAATAACCATCAATTATTCTAATGATGTAGATATTGTTTTGTGCATAAATATGTTGAACACGCAATAATGTTTCCAGAATAATATTAATATATTATCAAGTACCATAGATGCGACACTTAATATATAAAATTCACTTCTTACCGTTGCATAATATTTTCATAACCCCCCTACACACATCATAAACCTCCACCTTCACCCTCACCACCCCTTCCACCAGGCTTACCACGCCCTCATGAACCTAACCACCAATGAGCACATAAACTACCGTCGATATGCCTACCTGAAAGATGGTGCCGGAAGGTACTACAACGAATACGCCCAGCAGGGCTACCTCTACAACCTCGCCGAATTCCTGCACCTCAAACGACAGAAAAACTTTGACCTTCCCATATCACTCAAGGTCGTCTAGTGACCTCTGTACAGTGGCACTCATGTGATCGATGTCTCATCAACGAATTATTGATTTTAAATTTAAACGTTTATACACTTGTGATGGAAATAGCATAGGGTTATAGTAATCTAAATTATGTGTTTTATTGATACCTGCATACACTCTTAATAATTCAATAACTGTATAATAATATCCTTTCATACTAAGAAAAATTATACTAACATTTTATAATTAGAATTTTTTATACACATGATGTAATTTTTCAGAATTAAAAAAAAATGAAAATTATATTTTTTTATAATAGAATTTTAATTTATTTTTGAAATCATTATACAGTATTTTATTTTTAATATTTAAACAGCATTTTTTATTAAAATACTATTGAAGTAAGTTGCTTTTATATTTTATTTCACATATTTTAATTCAATCATATCAGAAATTTTAATAATTATTAGTTCAAATGTTTGATTTTATAAATTTTATATTGAATTTAAGCAGTTTGTATTAAAATCAGTTGAAAGTTATGCACCTTTTTATTAAATGCGTATTTAGAATAGTATTTATACATTCCAATTCTACTAAATACATATAAAATTAAATATATTGTAATAATAGTATAAAACGGATTAATTTTATGCTTACTATTATTATATATGGATTTAATTAATAATAAATTTATTTATAATATTTTTATTTATTATTATTAACAAAACACAATAAATAGAATTATTTTTAAAACTTAAATTCAGAAACTAATATCATCGTATATCATTATCTAAACGTTGTCGACTGTATTCGATATTTATTCAAAATAATAATATTTTATATAATTTTAATATTTATAAATATATTTAATATAAAAATAAGTACTATATATTATTAATAAGTTCTTGTTGTTAGTGCATGTTTCTTGTATCTAAATACAATTTTCATTTTATATTCATTTGGCTGATTATAGTTATCATAAATTGAATACCTAATAATATAATATATTATATATATATATATATATATATATATATATATATATATATATATATATATATATATATATATAATATATATATATTATATATATAAATAATTTAAAATACTTTTCATTTAAATACAAGCTATATATTTTTTATTTATATTTCCTATAAATGTTCATAATGCATTAACTTTATTTATTATTTATCTTACTTAATTACATGTGAATAAAATTATTATTTATATTTAAATAAAATAATTAAAAAGTATATTAAAGTATATAGATAATTCAATATGACATATAAAAGGCCCACAAAATATAAGATTGTTTAGAATAGTTAAATATTTAAATACATCAATATATATATATATATATATATATATATATATATATATATATGAAGATTTCATTGATACATATTATGTCAATGGTTGCCTTGAATATATGTATCTAATATTTTATTTAGAAATTAAAAAATATATTAAATATTAGAATAAGACATGGTAACTATGCAAGTGATTTTATTATCGTAAATTCTTTTCCAGCCTTCTAGATACTTGTCTAGAAATTGTCTATATTGTGATGTCTTCTTGTATATTTATCAATTAGATTTGCATAATTGAATGTCATCGACTCTGCAAAAAATACATTTTTCGAAATTAAATAATTCTAGTTCACTTAATTCTTATAGTGTTAATGAATTAAACAACACTATTATAACTGATTCTAAGATTGATACTAATGTCATGGCTGTGATTGAAAATCTACTGAATTCGATTAATAATACTCTTTATTTAAAATCTCTTTTTAGTTATCTGGAAATAAATGAATCTACTAGTAGCTACTAATAGCTATTAGTTATATTTCCTTTAAAAAGAAGAGAGTTATAATATAATTTTCAAATATGTATGCAAAGAATAACAATTTTTTCAACTAGATCCATGTTGAAATCAATTTATGTTATAATATTTTACTTGGGTGTAGTGTATATTTTGACTCTTTTTCTTCTACTTCTTTCTCTGAAGTGTAATATCTTATGTTTGCTTCTAAATCGTCTTCTCATATCGATCCATTGCCTCTATCTCTTTTTCATAAGCTTGCTTTTACTAACTCCATCTATTTTTAATATTATTAATATTTCTCTCTATTCTGGTATTGTACCTTCATCTTTAAAACATGCTATAATAAAACCTATTCTAAAGAAACCAGGATTGGATATTGAGTGTTTACCTAATTATAGACCAATATCCCAATTACCTTTTATAAGTAAAATATTGGAAATAATAGTTTCCAAGCAATTAATCAATTATCTAAATTCAAATTCATTATTTGACACTAGACAAAGTGCATATAGGAAATTTGATAGTCCTGAAACACTTCTTCTTTCTATTCTTGATGATTTTCTTAATAAGCTTGATAATAATTCTAATATACAGCTTATTAGATCTATCTGCGGCATTTGATACTATTTATCATTATATTTTAATTAAACGTCTTGAAGATATTGGTATTGTAGGTATTCCTCTAGATTGGGTTAAATTGTACCTATCTGAAAGAAAATTTTCGATAAAAATTGATAACCATTATTCATCTACTTGTAAAATGTATTATGGAGTGCCTCAAGGTTTTGTATTAGGGCCATTACTATTTTCTCTTACAAATATTATATCTAATTTTCCATCTTTAAAATATCAAATTTTTTCTGATGATATTCAATTGTATATTGAGCTTCCATTAATATCCAATTCATCTGATAATGTACAAAGATACTACGAAGTCCTTCGGACGATCTTTGTAATGTAGCTCTAATTGATTGTATTAATATGGTTACAAATTGGTTTTTACAAAATAGCTTAATGTTGAATATGAATAAAACTCAACTTCTAAATATATCTAGAACATCATCAGTTTTTCCTTCTGTCATCATTGATTCTATCACAATTGTTCCTTTCAATAATGTTAAAACCTGGATTTCATTTTTGATGATAACCTAAATTTCTCCGATCAGATAGCTAATGTGTGTAAATCAACTAATTATCAAATATATAAAATACGATCAATAAGGAAAGTATTACCTTTTAGAATTCCTAAAATATTAATAGAATAATTAGTTATGTCACGTATAAATTGTTGTTCTCTATATTATGGCCTTCTTGCTACTTCTACCAAATCCTTAGATAGAATCATTAGATCATCGATAAGAGTTTGACATCGTGTACAATTATATGACTATGAATCAGTCAATTATCACTTAGTTAATTATAAATGGTCAAATATGTATCAGAGATCTACCTTCAGATATTTAAAACTAATTTTTAAGGTACTGAAGAATCGTCTTCCGAGTTATTTGAACGACATCCTATTCAATGCAAAGTTTACAAGAGGAATCTAAGAAATGCGTCTACTCGGTTATTACAAAAGAGGAATTATAATCTATCGAGGTATAGAAAACGTTCTTTCAGTGTAGATGCAGCTGACCTATGGAATGCGCTACGTGTAGGACTAAGAACTAATGTCAATTATTCTTATTTTAAATCAAATTTATTGTTATTAATTCGTAACAATTAATTTTATTATTTTTTAATTAACTATTTATATTTGTGTGTGTATTTTGTTATTTTATATTTTTGTTTATACAATAGAGAACGTCCAACGTTATTTTTGTGTATAAATAAACATTCATTCATATATATATATATATATATATATATATATATATATATATATATATATATATATATATATATATATATATATATATATATATATATATATATATAGTTACTATGTTCTATACTCTAATTAAATTAAATATGATGAGCAAAATTCCTCTGCAGATGAATTTGTTCAATGTAAATCACTATGTCATCCTATAGCAAAGTAACTCATACTTCTTGGAAAACAAAACTTCGCGGGTTGTTATAACAATTGAGATGTATACATCTCAATATATATTGATCACACCCTGTTAACAATTAGGGTACCTTGTACCCTATACGATACGCTGTACAACGAATTAAATGTATAGAGGAGTATAGAGGAATACAACTGTTTACAACTGTTTTCTACTACTGTTTTAGATGGTAGATATTTACGTATTTTGCATAGTTGAATAAGGTGAGTATATGTTGATTTAACTATTACGTTAATATATGTATTCATAGTTAAAAGGGAAAGTAAGGGAAAGGGAAAGTAACCGAATACGGACACTATCGGTATCTCAGAAACCATAAATCATACACAAAAATGTTTAATGAATAACATATTCATACTTATATATATATAGTCTAAAAAAGTATTAAATAAGAAAAAAAGTAATTAATTATCATCCAATTGCGTAAATCAATGATACAATTATTTAAACAGGAATTTGTATCGATGACATAATATTAATATAATCAGAATATAAATTATATATGATTTCAGGGTAATTTATAAATATTCTAGATATTGGCGGGCTATTTAAGGAACACAGCAAGGGGCCAATAACAGTACATTATAGCACTCAATAATCAACTGGATTTATTGTTGTATAATCAGTTGGTAATATAGTCTTTCAGTTGAGTTAGTGCATCATTGTTAATATTTAGTAGTTTTAATCGGGGTAAAAGTATACTGTGGTTAATTGTATCAAAGACGGAAGATAAGTCAAGGATCATTGCGCGGGAGTGTTATTATTGATGTTATGTAGGAGGTTGTCACGTACAGCTGTTTTAGTACTATACAATTTCCTATCAAGATTGATATTTATCAAAAATACTATTATTATTTAGATGAGTAGTTAAATGGTTACTGATTATTATTTCTAATATAATAGCTAATATATGCAATTGAGGCCTATACATTGATAGAATATGAATATCCATATTATTTGTCTTCATTCTATAGACTCCTATGGTAGCTGGAGTTATGGAAGCTTATTTGAGATATGGTTGTATTGCATTCGTTTTTATACAATCGGTAAGTAGTTTTCATATTAATGGAGTAATGAAATGATTAATTATTTAATTTAATTACAGTTATGGGGACGGGATCGAGTAGGTGAATTAGTTGAAGATGAATTAGTTTGCTTGATAAGAGTAGAAATATATTCGTCAGTAGGGTATCTAAAATTGGATAGTAGGACACAGTCGGTAGAAGTGGCTAACGACTATTCATAAGATGGGGTTAATGCTAGTAGTAGGTCCTACCTGTATGGGTTTTTGTTGCATAGTTTCGTCATGTGTTCTTCTTCTTTTGATCTCATATCAATGATTTTAGTAGTCAAATAGTTTGACAATTTTCTGCAATATATAACCTACTATAGTATATATGATATGATGTATACATCTATAGATGGAATATCGTTAATATGGAATATTGGTTTTAGTATTTTTGTATAATAGCTTGTAGGGGAAAGTAACCGAATACGGACACTATCGGTATCTCAGAAACAATAAATACTACAACAAAATGTTTAATGAATAAAATATTTATAATTATATAAATAGTCAAATAAGAATTTTTTATTTTGTAATTATCTAAAATATTGCTGGTATATCCAATAAACTGATTTTTTTATTACGTTTTTAAATTTATGAAAACAAATTTCAACATAAAACCTTCTCAATAATATACAAATGTAAAATATAACACTATATTATTAAAAAAAGAAAGCATTTTAAAATGATGTATATAATTTATATATTTGTTATCAAATAGTAATTAAGTTATAAGCATATATCTAGAGGTCATATAAGTATATAATACGGACACTATATGTATTAATACGTACACCCTATAGGGTATATATAACCAATCATCACGCAGTGTATGAACTATTCTGATTTTCATAAAAATCGCGTGCGTTATAATATTAATACCATCGATAAAGCTAAATCTAAAATTTTATTATTTAGATATTTAAATTGTATTATTAAACAATAATACAAATAAATAAATTATTAACTAATTAAATTAGAATAAATTGTTCATAAAATTAATTATAAATAATGTAATTATAATTTGTCTGATTAATTCAGCAATAATATATACTTTATTAGTGGTAGGTCTTATATAGGGTGCCCGTAGTATAACACTAGGTGTCCGTATAAGGATAATATATTCTGACATGGGTACCGAATACGGACACCCTATTACGGTCACCCATATTATCTATGGAATTAAAATATTAAATACAATTTTAAATTCACAATAATATCTATAATCATATAATATTAATATTACACCATTATGTGTATGATTCATCAATGATGATGATTCATCATACGTAATGTGTTATGTAATATATGATATTTACATATATTATATATACCTAAAATAAATATTATATATACCCAATATACATGTTATTATTAATAGTATATATTACGATATATAATATTAGTATTATTACGAGTTAATTAACAATATAACGTTACGTCATAACACGCAATCATTACGTCATTACGTATGATGTGTATTATATACCATATTTTGTTATATTATATATATATATATATGTATGATAAAGTAGCATCGATACCATATATGGTATTATATGGTAGTAATACTATAGTACATATACCTATAGGTACTCCTATATATAGTCGATATAAACGATAATTTAGTATATATATATTTAAATATAAATAAATATTTATATCGAATCGACTTGAGTTTCACCACTTCTTTTAGTAGATATATCTACTATTCAGACGTGGGCAATTATTATTGCTATTGTAGTTTGTAGGCAGCTTTAAATAGGTGTGTTTTAAGATCTTTCTTAATCTTTCTTATATCATGTATATACAATTAATTATCTATGAATATGTGTATGTATGTATGTATGTAATACTATGTATGTATGTATGTAATACATACTGTGTATGTATGTATGAGTGTGTATGCGTGTATGTGTTTATGTTTTAAATACAATGTATATTATGAGTTAGAGGAAAGTCTTCGATTACCGACTCCAAGCTGACTGTATACATTAGAATAATTAATATACTCGTGGTAGGGGAGAGAACGGAGTGGTGGCCGATAATGTATATGCCTCAGCATACTTCTAATATATCGATAAATACTGAATTTTAAATCTTATTTTTTTGAATTAACTATAAATCATGTAGGTCTAGAATACTGTTATTTCAGTTTATATATTATTGAATAATATTAACGATTTATTATGCATTCAAAAATGCATAAAAAAACATTAAAATAAAGCAAGTCCGGAAAGATAGTACCAGAATATGCAATAGGTGTCTCCTAATGTATTCGATTTATATATTTTTAATTATGTAATATTACATAATTATATTTATGATGCATACTCACCTTATTTGATTCAATGATTTAATTATATATACACACACTCTTACATATAAATAAGTATAAATATATATAATCATGTTTTTGTCAACATTTGACAAACAAATTATTATGTAATAAATTAGAGTAATTAATTAATTATTTAAAAATAAAATTTACTTTATATAATAGATTATATAATAACGACTAATAGGCATTTTTATTATCTAAATATTGTATATATAACTTTTTATCCTATTTAGAACCATTTAAGCGTTAATTAAAAGGGCCACTACTCCGTTATCGGTCACTACCCCCTTCCGTCCCCTATATATCAGTGGTTCCCAACCTTTTTTCATCATGACCATTGTTATGATAATTCTTAATTTAAAAATATACCATGACCTAATGACAGATTTTATTTTTGTATTATTATACTAGTTATAAAAGAAAAATATAAACTATATATATTATATATATATATATATATAGATATTTTTATAAATTGGCTCATGAGTCATGACTCATGAGTCATGAGTCATGACCCAACAAAAAACCCAATGACCCAAATGTGGGTCATGACTAGTTATGTAAATGATGCCAGTCAAATCTAAAGAATGATGCAGTCTCAGTCTCAGTTACCTGAATTCTCAACTCCGGTCGTGCTCGTTCTGTTAGAGTATCGGCTCGGCTCGGGTTCGTTTTTTTCCGAAAAATTCTCGGCTCGTCATCAATAACCAAAAGTTTCGGATCGGCATAAAAAGGTATTATTTACATCACTAGATGAAATGTACACTATTATTCACTGACTCGCGAAGTTGGCGAAGATAATTTGTTTTAAATTAATGTAAATGTGAAATATATAAAAATCAGTATTAAAATGTAACTTCAAAAAAGCATCATTTCGTCTCGGTTATGTTTTGTAAAAGTCTCAATTCGGCTTGGGCTCGTTTTATTAGAGTCTCGGTTCGGCTCTGGCTCGTTTGGCTAGAGTCTCGGTTCGGATCGGACTCGTTTTTTTTTTCCGAAAATGAAAGTCTCGGCTCGGCATCATTAACCAAAAGTCTCGGCTCGGCATCAAAAAGCTCGGCATCATTTACATCACTAGTCATTACTCACAGGTCGGGAGCCACTGGTATATATACCACTGGTATATATATAATTATGGTATTATAATATATAATCAAGGTATACTTTTAGTGTACCTATAGGGTATATAATTGAATATATTTAATGAATTACAAAATCGCGCAATTTATTTATATATAAATTATAATTGAATTTAAGTTTTAATATTCATATACAATTTAAATTTAAACACTATATTATATAATGTATAGGTTATCTATTTATATATATATATTTTTATATTGATTTAAAAAAAGATATTAAGAAGATAATTACATATATGTAATTCTCTAAATAATAAAGAATTCTCTATATATACTAAAGAATCGGAGTCATGGATCAGTATATTTATTATCATTTATAGTTATTTAAAGTTTAATATAAATATATATATATATATATATATATATATATATATATATGAATATATTATATATCAATGGTACACACATACATTACTAATACTTTTAAAATTAAATACAAATCTATTTTGATTGTTCTATATTATAAATCATATAGTCGGTAATTGGAAAAAGTAAACCCAGAATATTACATTTCATCAAATAACACTTATAAGATTTAATATTTTAAAAATAAAGTACTTATTCATGTGTAACATTAAATTACTAATATTAATTTGTTTATAGTTATAGTTATAATCTTAGGATTCCTCAGTCCTATACTGTTATAACTGTTACTGGGGTACTACAAATGTATGGGCTACTAGACCTACCCTGCAGTGCAGATATACATATAGGTAGCTAATTGTAGACTTTCCCCTAATACATAATATAAATATAATTCACGACATGCTAACTCATTAACTTATAATTTTATTAATTAAACAAGTTAATCGGTTACGATCCGGTTCACAGAGTAGTGTAGGCGTATTCATCCGTGACCACATTGCGGGCTTTAAACACGAGGAATTGTTCCGGAATCTTCCTCGTCAGCGCCAAGCAGCTTTCCGCCAGTCGTCCGTATACCATATTCTCCCGGTAGAGGGCGTCCCGGAACTCTATCCTCTGCGTCGTCGGTATCAGATTACGTAACGCCAGACTAGCTTCCGCAGCCGTCGACGGGGAGGCGGGCGTTTTCACGCGCGCCGATTTCACCAACCCGTCTCTCTTTTCGATGATTCGCGCCGCCCTATCGATCGACAGAAGAGCTAGTTCGGTGTCTTCCCGCAGCGTGGCGCACTGTTGTTTGATGACGAGCTCCCGTTCTACTCCCTCGTATTGTACCTTGTCTACTTTGACCTTGCACAGTTCCGCTCGGTACATAAGGTCAACCATTATGTCACGTTGAGCCGTTACGTCTGCCTGGTATCGAATGCTTTTTATTTGTATCTGTTGGTTGTCCATAGCTCCTAGATCTGGTTAATGACATATTGAATGTAGGTATACAGGCATATTTGAATATATTGTCATAAATATATATATAAATATATTTATATGAGCTAATTAATGGATTTATGAAATTCCTATATTAATATATTCCTTATAAAACTGGTGTATTCATATGTTTCAAGTATGGAGTAGCGTGTTGTTTAATATTCTAATTAGGTAGCTGTGATACGAACTGTTATTTCTATAATCTATAAGTACAATAACCGGGATTCATCATTTATAACCTTGAAAGGTTACTAAGGTTACATAAGTCGGCAAGTTAGTTATATTCTCTTGTAGGATATGTAGCTATATCCTATATGCAGATGACCTATGGTCCTATATGACCATGGTCTATATATAGACCATATATAGACCATAGTATACTATAGTATAGACTCTTAGATAAGTTATAATTATATGTATATATTTATATATATATTTATAATTATAACTATAGTTACTATATTAACTATATTTATAATTATAAATATATATAAATATATAAATATAATTATAATTATTGTAACCCATATCTGTTCTATTTAGAGAATATTAGACTATATTAGAGTATATTAGACTATAGTCTATAGATCATGTATACATGATATCAATTATCTTATAAGATAATTGTATGCTAAAAGTATACTTAAGGTGTATGTTTATATTTGCTTCCTCCTAAGTATTTGCTTGTAATTATAATTCATAAATTAACACTTATAAGTTATTGATTCTATAAATTATATAAGTTAAAACATTCTATAAAGTATTACATTACATTACTCACACATACACACACACACATATATATATATATATATATATATATATATATATATATATATATATATATATATACACACATATATATATACACACACATTAACTTACTTGTTATTTTAATTTCTTGTGTGTATGTTCTATACGATATTAATTCTACTTATATTCCATTTAAGTCATAATATTTTATGTATTTATTTTATTTCGAGTTATTTAGTAAGTTAACTTTAATGCGCAATTAATTTATTTAAGTAATTAAAAGTCATAATATTTTATGTATTTATTTTATTTCGAGTTATTTAGTAAGTTAACTTTAATGCGCAATTAATTTATTTAAGTAATTAAATATATTGTTATTGTTATTGTTATTTGATGGAGTCCATTCATCCCATCCAGGAACTTAGATGAAGTTTTCACTTATAACCATATATGTCTCTGATGGCCCTTCTATTAATTGTACATTATTATTTCACCTAAATGTATTATATAGAATATATACTAGTAACTATACTTTGTGTTATAACCTTTCTTGTAAGCTATATGTTAAATATTACCTATATATTATATATATAGTACTCAAATGTGATTAAAATGATAAAAGTGGCACCAATCAAGTATAAAATAATCTGTAAATAAATATTGAATCCAATTTTCATTAGTTTACTATTTTACTAAAAAAAAAATACCGGTTGTAAATTAAAATACTAAACACGTGACTATTATAATCAATAAAATAACGAGAGGCGAATTCGCGTGTGTGTTTTGTTAATAATAAATCAATAATGTGCTATATATATATATATGCTATATATATATGCTATAGCATGCGAATATGTATATATATATATATATATATATATATATATATATATATATATATATATATATATATATATATATATATATATATATATAGGACATATATCATACATGATTTAAAGTACCTATTTTACATTCCTATGACCAATATATACTGATTATAAAAGCGTAACGGTATACTCCAGTTGGGTATTAGATTTAGATTGACATCGGTCCCCATGAAATGGCACGTGTCTACCCGATAGTTCAAGTAAACAGTGATCGCAAAGACGTTATATATTTATATAAGCTTAAGGCTTCGCTCCCTCAAAGCTTATTTAGATGTCTATGAGTGAGCGTATATTATACCTATATTATTTATATACCTATTATAACCTATAGGGCTTATATAATATGATAGTAGTATATCATAATACTGTTGTTTGATATTTATGTATATATAACGCGACTTCACATAATTTATAAATTATAACAGTATACTGTGTACTATATACTGTGAAATATATATATATATATATATATATATATATATATATATTTGTGGAAAATTTGTGGAGAGCTCAGTTTAAGTAGGATCCTCGGCCCACATTTCTTCATCTATATCCGTAATTGATATGATGATGTGGTGATGATAACTCCAATCCACCGGCTCCCCAGGTTGCGGATAGGGGAACGGCCATTAGATATAATGGTTAGCTGCGAATAATCAATTATCAGTGCCGGACAAAATCCTGTTTGCCCTTTGGCAAGTCATAGTACCTTTTAGCCACCCACGCAGGGTTACGAAAATGTGTATGGAGTGGCGACCGCACATTTTATCTAGCCATCAAAAGTAAACCATGACAATACAAAACAACAATTATCTATCCCGCATCGCTCGTCGCGCGGAACAAGGAGCGCGTCCTGCATTACCACCTCAGGTTGCAGTCGAAAAGTTAATTACTGAGAAAAAGAAAGAGAAAAGAAAAGAAAATAAAAATAAAAATAAGATGACAACTGTACAACTATTAAATGCAACTAAACGATTTAAAATCGGATCATTGAATACACAAACACTTCAAAAAGTATATAAAATCCCAGAATTGATAGCCTCAGCTGAATTAACTGGACAAGATATTATTTGCATTCAAGAACATAGATTCATACATGAAGATACAGTCATCAAAGAACATACTTATGATAAATGGAAACTATTAACTCTATCAGCCTGGAAGAATAGCATAAATGCCGCAACTGGTGGAATTGGAATGCTCTTAAGCAGCCAAGCTATAATACAATCGCTAGTGTCGAAATTATATCACCTAGAATCATGATAGTGAACTTTCAAGGAAATCCACAAACGTCGGTGATCTCATGTTACAGTCCAACAAATATTAGTGACGAACAAGAAACTGAGATATTCTATACAAAACTTACATGTTTAACAAGACATATACCAAAGCATAATGTTCTAATAATAGGAGGAGACTTAAATGCACACCTCGGAAAAGACAGTGGATATACATATGCCTATCATCAAACTACAAATCGAAATGGACAAATGCTCAAAGACTATCTTCAAGAAAATAATATGCTATGTCTAAATACTCATTTCCAGAAAAGACATGGTCAGTTATGGACGCACAATTCTCCAAGTGATTTTAAATCACAGATTGACTTCATAATAATAAATAAGAAATGGAAGAATAGTGTAAAAAACTGCAGAGCTTACAACTCTTTTAATAGCATTTCGTATGATCACCGTATAATAACAGCAGATATAAAATTGAGTCTAAGAGCTAATACAAAGAAAAATAGTAAATGCAAACCATATGACTGGACAAGACTGACACATGATACTGAAATTAGAAATGCATTTATTATAACAGTTAAAAACAGATTCTTGAGCCTTCAAAATTCTTATGCAGAAACTACGTTATCCGCAAGTACAAGATATACATATTTTGAAAAGGCATGCAAAGATGCAGCCAATAAAGTAATTCCGTTAAAACCCAAATTAAAGAAACGAATACCCTGGGAAACCGAAAAAATCTGCCAAAAACGTGACATACTTCACAAAACAGCACAACTGAAAGGAAGCTCGCCTACACAGATGAATATCAACAAGTTTATAAATGCTCAAGAATCTTTAGTAAATTCATATGATTTAGAACAATAAAATTACATAAATAAAAAGATATATGAAATCCAAATGGCGGCCACAAATAAGAAATCTGCACTAGCCTGGCAAACAATAAATGAAATCAGCGGAAGAAAGAAATCAAATAAATCTAAACTAAAAGCAAACAATGATAATGAACGAATCAAACATTGGCATAAACATTTCAAAGATTTACTTGGCAAGAATATCCAATCGACATTTCATAGCAAAAATTCAGATCATACAGTGAATAATCTTGATATAAAAATTGGCCATTTCACGAAAGAAGAAGTTATGAAATCTACAAATAATATATCATATGGAAAAGTAGTAGGTTTAGACGAAATACCAGCAGACGTTTGGAAATTAGATGATTTTAAAGAATTTCTGTTAGAATCCTGTAATCGTGTTTATTTCCAGGAACCTATAGTAAGTTGGACCAATGGATGTATCCTTCCTTTTCCTAAAAAAGGAGACCTCTCCATCACAAAAAACTACAGAGGAATTACTCTAACAGAAATCGCCGCAAAGATATATAACCTGATGTTATTAAACAGGATTAGACCAGAAATTGATCCAATCCTAAGAAAAAATCAAAATGGCTTCCGAACAAATAGATCAACAACGGGACAAATACTGACTATCCGACGAATTTTAGCAGGAGTCAAATCTAAAAACCTGCCACTAACTCTACTCTTTATTGACTTTTCAAAAGCTTTTGACACGATAAATCGAAACAAGATGAAATAAATACTTTTAAAGTATGGTATACCAGAAGAGACAGTTTGTGCAATTATGATGCTCTACAAGAATACTCGTTCAATGGTTCGCTCACCAGATGGAGATACACCTTACTTTGAAATCACAACTGGAGTCTTACAGGGTGATACACTTGCGCCGTTCCTCTTTATAATCTGTCTAAATTATATTCTGAAGACGTCATTGGATAATAATCGAGAGCTAGGTTTTACTCTAACAGAGAGAAAGAGTAGAAGATATCCTGCTGAACAAATTACCGATACGGACTACGCTGATGATATCGCTGTAACAAGTAATACTCTGAAAGATGCTAATATATTATTACTGAAAATAGAATCAGCCGCCAAAGAAATTGGACTTTGCATTAACACTGACAAAACTGAATATATCAATATCAATCAGAATAACAACATGCAAATGAAAAGTATCTGTGGAAGTATAAGAAGTAGACGATTTTAAATATCTAGGAAGCTATATTATATCAACTAAAAGAGATGTTAATATAATGATTGCTAAAGCCTGGGCAGCATTACATAGTATGAATACAATCTGGAAATCAAAACTAAGTACAAATCTTAAAAGACAATTTTTCAGAGCTGCAGTCGAATCAGTGCTCGTTTACGGTTCTGTAACCTGGAATCTAGCAGCCTCGTTAGAGAAAAAGATTGATGGAACATACACACGCATGCTCCGAGCCGTAACAAATAAGTCCTGGCGAGATAATCTAATAAATGAGCAATTATATGGCAATATTCCAAAAATTAGTAAATCTATACGCATGCAAAGGCTGAGGTTCGCTGGTCACTGCTGGAGAAGCAAATATGAAGTAGCGAGCGACCTGGTACTCTGGCAACCACAGCATGGTAACCGTTCGCGTGGACGTCCAGCGAAGACATACATAGATCAACTGCGAGATGATACCGATCTGCTAACGACAGACGAAATAAAGACGGCGATGAATGATAGAGAAGGTTGGAAGAAGTATGTCATGGACTACCGAGCAAGCTCGACCTGGTAAGGTAAGGGTATATATATATATATATATATATATACTGTGAAATATAACATCAGACGAGAAATATTTACTTGAACTGTCGATTAGACACGTGACTTATTGGGGGCGGGATGATGTCAATATTCGGCGGATATTTCTATATTTAGTTTATTTAGGTGAACTATAAAATATTATAAAATAAACTGTTATTTCAGAGTGCGACATTTCTTATTATAGATTATAATTTTCAATGATATAAGGATTTTCTAGATAATTATATCATTATATATATAATAATATTCTACTATAATGATAACATTAAAAATGGTATACAATTAATGTACACATATTATATATATATATATATATATATATATATATTATACTAATATGAATTATATTATTTCATAATATTCATATCTCATAATGAGTTTATAATGCCTATATATAATTATAAAGGCGAAGTTAAATATGTAATAATATGCTACCACTCCACTACGATAAGGATGCATGCTGGATATTAATAAACTGGCGACCACTCCCACTAGATTATCTATTACGTAATCCATTATCGGGCGTTACGTAACTTCCGGTTAATCGTAGACTATATTAACGGATGACCTACGCGCGTGACCTCTAGGTTAATATAAGACCTTATATAAAGTTATAGTTCAGCAGAGAATGATATTGTTAACAATGACGTGTTATTATATTTTCTCACACGCACCCTTGTCGACAATAGTTGACAGTTGTAGCTAAGTACAATACGATAATATACTAGCCTAATGTATCCTATATGTGATAGTTGTAGCTAGAATATCTATAGGTGACAACAATAGCAAATAGTACATCTAATTTTGAAAATGTTAGGATAAATAAAACGAAATATAATATTAACAAGAAAATAAAAGACTTATAAAATGTTTTCTAATACATTATTATTATTATTATTATTATTATTATTATTATTATATATGTAAATATTTCTTGAGGTTATTTATGCTAGTAGATTAGTGCATATATGCACGTATATGTGTGTATACCGTACACTGTACTTGGCGTATACTCCAACTATATATGTAATAATGGTAATATTACATATATAGTTGGTGTTTATTTATTCGAGTACGTGTAGCATGATGTCCTATGCAATATAATTGTTAACATATGTCATATGTCCCATAGCCTATAGGCTTGTATATACATGCATTTATATATATATATTTTTTAAAATATAACGAGTGTATACATAACTAATTACCTTACCTTACCTTATATATCGCTTCATATTACTGCCTCTCTGGAATCATGCTCATCAGATCAAAAGAAAACGTTCACCATTTGTTCGAAACTCCTTGGGCGAAATAAAAAGAAAACTTTACCCGACTTTCCACCAGACACCATATCATCAACTTTTGATGACTATTTCCATCATAAGCTTACACGTACTCTCAGCAATCTCCCACGATATACCACTTTAATAACCCCCACCATGCCAACTCACTCACTTAATGTATTTTCAGTCCCTTCCATTTTAGACATAGGCACACTTCTTAAAGCAACTAAAAGTTCATCTCCTCTTGACCCTATTCCTCTTTCCCTTTTACACGAAATCACTGAATCCCTCACTATCCCTCTCAATAATATATTCTGTGAATCCCTCGAATCCGGTACGTTTCCAACATCCTATAAACATGCACTCATTACACCCCTCCTTAAGAAACCAAACATTGACCCTCAGAGCCTCAACAATTATCGTCCAATCTCAAACCTGTCGATATTTTCCAAAACTTTGGAACGAATCGTCGCGAAACAACTAACGTCTTATTTAATATCACACAAAATCCCTCATATCTTCCAAAGTGCATATCTTCCTTCCAAATCAACAGAAACCGCACTAGCGAAGATATCCAGTGATATTCTCACTAACCTTGATAACAAAAATGGCACAATACTCGCACTACTTGATCTCTCCTCTGCGTTTGACACTATTGACCACACGATTCTCATACACCGTCTTACATCTATAGGTATCACTGGTACTGCACACAAATGGCTATCCTCATTCATAACCAACCGAACTTCCTCAGTTTTAGTTCACTCAACCCGTTCATCTTCCCGTCTTGTAACACACGGTGTTCCCCAAGGGTCAGTCCTTGGACCAATACTCTTTAACATTTACATAATTCCCCTTCTCCACCTTATCTCGAATTCTCCAGTTAGCTTCCATACATATGCAGACGACATACAACTTTATGTAAAATGTACAGAAAACGTTAATTTTGCACCCGACATCCTTTCCTCTACTATTACCACCATTCATAACTGGCTCACAATAAACTCCCTCGTCTTTAACCCAATTAAAACCGAGGCTATATTCCTTCACCTTCCACTCCGAAGTAAAACGTTACCAACTCCCCCTCCAATTAACATTAATGGACAGCTCATCATGTACTCAACCCATGTCAAAAATCTTGGTGTTATATTTGACAATACTTTTAATTTTTACAGACAACTGTCCCACATAACAAAACTATTAAACTATCAACTACATTCACTACGCCTTATTCGTCATTCAATATCAATATCCACTGCTACTATTATAGCTTCTGCTTACATCCTACCTCTATTCGATTACTGCAATTTTATCCTTTATAATACCCCCTCATCGTATATTACTAAACTACAAATTCTTCAAAATTCTATAGCTAGGTGTATATTCAACATACCAAAATACTCCCACACTCATATATCTCCATTCTTAGTTAAACTCCACTGGCTACCTGTACGCCATAGAATCCTATATAAAACTCTACTACTAGCTCATAAAGCAATCCACCATGACTCTCCTGACTACCTAGCATCCCTACTCAAAATTAAATTACCAACTAGTACCACTACACGCTCCACCAATACGTTTCTACTTCAACTTCCTCCTAAACACAAATTACATTCAACCAACACTCGAGCATGGGCAATATCCGTCCCATACTCGTGGAACACTCTCCCCACATCCATTCGTACTACACCATCAACTCCCAACTTCAAGAAACTACTGAAAACCTACCTATTTAATATGAAACATTAATTTAAAATATATATGGACGGCCGATTGCTTTATAAGCACAGTTTGCAGTCCGAAAACCGAAAAATGTAAAAATGTATGTATGTATATATACATGTATATATTATATAAATGTATATATATATATATATATATATATATACATGTATACTTATCAACCATATATGATTAACATATCTAGCAATATGTATTATATTATATAATTTATAATGTATATATATACATATATATTTACCTATATATACATATATATTTACCTATATATGTACCTATATATGTACCTATAGGTTACAATATACTAGGTATTAAATAATGCCGATGACATTGTCAATATATGATATTTATATTAATCGTAGCTGTCAATAAGTAACTGTGGAATCCTTATAGGAATTCTTATCTTCGTAGGAGGGTACTGTTATTACCTTATAAGGTAACAACTAATTAAGAGTATACACACACATACACACACACATACACACACACATATATATATATACATAGTTGTTAACACACATATACATATTGTATTCATATATGTTATAGATATATACATACACATATTGTATGTGACTTATAAATACACACATATATGAACACACATATGTAATATATCGTACATAAGCTTATACGCCATATAAGGTCATAACGATATATACGGTCATATGTTATGACTCATAACGCCATATATGGTCCGCGGTAGATCTACTATATTCGTGAACATTCGATGATTAAATATGTTTGTTTAGATGTCTTCACTCGTAAAGCATCGCATTTGTCAATTCCGTGACAATATTTAATACAAAATAAATGTTAAATTTTAGTTTTTACTGATCAAGAATGAAGTAATGTTCTATATGTATATGTAAACCCTGGATGTAAACACAGGATGTAAACCCTGGATATAAACATTGTAAGAATAGTTACACATTTTAGTTCAATAAATAAATATATATTATGGTAATACATACACAATAATAATACTGCAAAAACTCCACCGAAAAGCTATTTCTACCGCCAAAGCCTCTCTCAGCACCCACAAATTTGACAAATTTCCTAATGACATGTCAGTAAGTCCATACACAGACTTTCTGCTTAACTGCTTGGTCGTTCACTTAAAGCCCCTATCCCCATTATAACCCCTGCAGAACTACCACTCTTCTTCGACAAATCTTTCAATTACAAACTTTCCACCATCCTTTCCACCCTTCCTACCCCTGTCATTTCCACCACTCCCATAACCTTTCCCACAACGTCCTCATCCACCGACATTCAACCATTTGGTATTACTAGCATCGCCCTCAATTGGTTCACTTCTTACGTTCCAATAGTTCTTCCACTGTCAGGATCAACTCACACTCATCTCCCCCCCCTCCGCTATATCACCCATGGTGTTTCCCAGGGTTCTGTTTTTGGTCCTACTCTAACTTCTCCTGTCCCTAACTTGTGATCCTACTCTAAATATGTCCGTAACATTGGTCTACACATCTACTCCACTCTTTCCCTTGATTCTCACATTGCCCACATGCACAAATCCATCCACTACCACTTACACTGATTCTGCTTAATTCGACGCTCCATTCCCTTCCCCATTGCTGTTACCATCGCCTACTCCTATATACTCCCCTTATTCGACTATTGCAACAACCTACTATTTAATCTCCCCGCCCACAAACTTATTAAACTGAAACGTCTTCACAATTATATAGTACGTTGCGTCCATCTACTTCCCCGTCGTTCCTCTAATTCCATTACACATCTCTTCAAACTACAACTACACTGGATCCCAGTCTCTTACCGTATTAAATACAAACTTTCCTTGACAATCACAATTCAAAGCCTTACATCACAACTCCCCCGACTACCTTACCTCCCTTCTCCATATACACACACCCGCTACTCCAATCCACAACTGGTCCTCCAACACCTTTCTCCTTACTACACCCTACCTATACAACTTCCACTCCTCCCATATACTCTCATTTGTCCTAGCTAGCCCTTATCATTGGAACTCCATACCCTACCACCTTCGAACAATGACATCAACCTCCTCCTTCAAACGTCATCTAAAGACATACTTTTTCTCCCATGCTTTCCCCCCAACATAATAATCTCTCCCACGGACAGCCGATTGCTCACGCACAGCGTAGTCCTAAAACCAAAAAAAGTAAAAAGTAAGTAAAGTACATTATTTAAAAATGTTCTGTTTACGATATTATATATAAATACATATAAATACTATTAATATATGTTGATTTAATTATAATTGGGCAATTCTCCTCGATATATACTTGCTTTCGTATATATGATACATAATTATGTATCAGTGATTATAATCAGTATGTATTCCTTTATATATCTATATTACAAATACCTATACCTATACATATACCTATACCTATACATATACATATACCTATACATATACCTATACCTATACATATACTTATACCTGTACCTATACCTATACCTGTACCTGTACCTATACCTGTACCTATACTGTATAGGATATACCATTACCTATATCAACAGTCGTATGCGGTGGAGATTCTTAATCAATAACCTACAAATGTCTGGAAGTGACATGCAGGCTGTAGGCTACACACACCGACTATAATTGGACAATGCCGGGCCCTTCTGCAGACAATTCATGGTATATTAACAATTGTATTAATACAATTTTAATAATATTAGTAAATTAATTAAAATTATTTAATTAATTTATTAACATTTTAAAAATGTTTTAAATATTAAAAATTGCTAAAGTTATTGCTAAAGTGCTAATTAATTAGTGTTTACAGTATAAAAGGAACAATACATTTATAACAAATCATTTCCAAACGGAACACCCAAACAAGCAGCAGCAGCAACACCAGAACCAGGAAAACCAACCTATAGGTTTATAACACACACACACACATCAACATGGTGAAACGTATCCCCCTCACAATCAAGATCGCCTGCTACAAGACCGACGAAACCGCCAAAGGAAAGTGCGTGCAAACCCTCGGAGGTATCGGCGAGGTCATAGGTTGCCGTCTAAAGAAACAGGGCATCAACACCGTGGAACGGTTACGTAAGCAGACAGAGGGCATGACGAGATGTCAGTTCTTGGAGTACATGTGCTGCGTGACGGGGGCTAACCGTAGATACGCGGGTATGGCGTACAAGTCTTTGTACGGATGCGTCACCGAGCTGTCAATCGAGAACAAACTGGCGAAGACGTGCGCGAAATGCCGCCATTGATGCACCACTGATAATAAACTGTAAAACTTAATGTCGTCTGTTCAATTATCATATATTTTTAATTTAACATACTACGATAGGTGTATATGTATATACTATATACTATATAGTTATTTAGTTCCGTGACGATGTCTTCGTAGGGGGCACATGATAATAAGGACATAACGTCCTCAATTCTTCACGATCAGCATGCTGCATCAGCAGACGGTAGTCTTATTTAGGAGTACGCGCAAGGTAATATTATACCATTGCAAGCTATCTTCAACTGACCTTGCTATATCATCCTAGCTTGTGATTGGTCAGTATCAGATCTATATATATGCTCACAAAAAGTCATTTGTATACGTACCACCATGTCAAAATGAGGCTCATAATTTACTATTTTCCTTCTTATTTCGGTGGGTACGTAGGTATTAGAGTTCCTTTGTTGTGTATGCGATATATAAGAGTCTTCCATCGGCTTTAGGTTATAATGCATGAATCTACTTTTTAGACTCTTCCAACAAGGTACATATTCACAGCCATGTATACTAAACTGTATCGTACTAAATAGTGTAGGTTTGAGCTTGTACTTGAGATTGAATTAAAATCTCTAAATTTCCAAATCTTCTCCAATCTCACCATTGCTGCAGTTGATGTGGCTAGTCTACTTAATATATCTTTCTTGCTCGTTCCGTTTTCAATAAACATGACGCTAATATTTTTGAAGGTTTTAACATGCTTAAGCTGTTTTCTATATAAAGTGATGTTTGGTCCAAATCCATTACCATTTATGAGTATCTCGCTTATTTCCATAACATATTATACCTACGTACGTCTCTTTTTTTTCTAAAGAGTCATTTAACGCTTGTAATTAACACACGAGCCAGTTATAGATTCTATGGAAGATAAATATCATCATAAATTGTAAATTGATATTAATTCTATTGATATTATTGACTGGTGATTTTCTAGAATGTCCTACATTATTCTATCTAGAAATATATTGAATAATACTGCAAACAATAAGTATACCTACGGGTTATAACCCTGTCTTACACCTACTGTCATTGGAAAGGGAAGACCAATGTTATTTCAATAGAATATATATTGTTGTAGAATGATATAGTGATTTTATGATGTTGATCAGTTCGATGTGTATTCCACACCCATTGTCATCATGTCATGCCATAGACCATCATGCCATATTCTATAAAAAGCTTTTTTTAAAGTAGATGAAATTATGATAGAACTTTATTGATCAATGTATTTCTCCATTAGAAATCTGCAGTTTAGAATTTGTTCGATGGTGCTTCGATTTTTCAATAATATATATAATAATCGGGGCTATAATATATTATTGATTCATATGTTTATTAAATTGTTTATTAAATCACCTACGTTTATTAAATATTATTTATTGTGCTAAATTTGTTATAGCCTATATATAGGTTATATTTATATTACCTATAGGTTAATTATAATATTACGCCAAATATATTGTAAATATATATATATTTATATATATATATTTATATATATATATATATAATATATACGTATATATATACTGTATACAGTGTGTAGGATACAGGTGCAATTATCGATTGTTCGGTTACCTACTACACACCACAGAAATAAATACAACATAATTATATTTATTCTATGAAGGCAGCAGCAGCAGCGCACATTCTCTTATACACAGTCATAGCGATGACTCACGCAGCCATGACTCACGCAGTATATCTCGCCGAATCTCATCGTTTAGCGTGCCGTATATAAACGTTATCGGTGTCAGTCTCTCCCCCGAGCAAACATCGTTATCATCCGCTATCACGTTCATCTCAACGCAGCGTACCTTATAAGGTATCAGCTTCTCTCGTTGACAATCTAAAGTATCGTACATAGACGTGTGTCACGCGCACTAAACAAAGCAGCTATTGTCTTAACACACGGGTTACGTAGTACGTTAGTATCTATTGTTAGTTATATATTCATGTGTATATATAACCTATAGGTATATATTTAATATAATTATATATATAGGTATATGTATACATGTACAATGTATATTGTACAATGTACATTATAAAATATATATATGTATACAATGTATTATAGATTTATATAAATACTATTATTTTTAGTATTTATATATATCTAAATATATATAGTGTATAATATATAATATATTCTATAATATATATATATATATATTATACTGCATATATATATATATATATATATATATATTATACTGCATATATATGTCTATAGACATGCGTATACATACGTTAATATATACCAGTAATTATATATATATAAACTATAGTTTATAGTATTAGTTGAAATAGGTATATATTTTATTAGAATTAATATATGTTAATACTTTCGCATATTAATATTGTAATTATCAAGCCATTTAAGTAATGTATTAATTTTTAATTTCAGTAACTTGACGATAATCTATATATAGAGTAGGTTATCTAAATGTAATCACGGATTATTCATTATACATAATGCATATATGATCATTATTTGTGTGTTAATATTATACATATGTATATGTATTCACATAAAACAATATATTGTAGAGGTCATATCCTTGTAGGACACCCCGATTTAAATTAAATTCTGCGAATAGTATTTACGTATACGAGAAGTATAAACCTATGTGTGTATACGCAATATGACCTATATGACCTATAACTATAACTAATTGTATACAGTGTAGTATGTTATATTAAGTTATAACTGCCTGTGTGGCTCAGTAGGCTAAGGCGACAGACACACAAGCAGTAGGACGCGAGTTCAAGCCCCATCCGGACCAATAAAATAGATCTTAAAATAATATTTAGAAGTGATATTATATTTGTATATAAATAAATGTTCGGTTCTCGTTAAAACCATGGATACCTTAACATGAGAGCGGATTCGAAGGGAAATTAGAGCCAAATGGTTATAAGTGAAATTTCATCTATTTCCTTAATGGGATGAAATGAATCCACCAAAATAACAATAACAATAATAATAACAATATATATATATATATATATATATATATAAATTATGTATAATTCATATATGTATACATACCTATATATATAATAATAATCAGAGTTTGGGCATTAGCCTGGATGAACGAAAAAGCAGAGCTTATCAAGTCGTTTACCCAATGTGATTGTGGGGGGAAAAATTATGTATAAAATTAAAATAATATTAAATAAAATATTAGATTATAATATAAATTTCTATCCAGGATATCAGTAAAAAAATAGTCATAAAAAATCTACCTAGAATACTTTATATCGATTGCCAATGAAAGTCGATAGAGGTGTATCAACTTGGAGGATTTGGGGTTTCTATATCCAATGCCTTAAGGAACTCACTTTCGCCAAGAGTAAGAGCACTGGCAACAATTGCCCCCACACAACAATTGCATCCTCATCCCCGACACGAACCATTACCGGCCACATAAAAAATCAATACAAAGTACTCGTGAATATCTTATATTTAATCTTTAATATTTAAAATAAAAAAT
>OZ025241.1:88699727-88932227 GCA_964019155.1 Osedax fenrisi | reverse complement strand
ATCCAGTTGGATTTAAAATAATAAATGTACTATAAATGGCATAATAAAGCAGACAAATGTTGACAAATTTTCAAATAAATCTGCTAGATTAATTAGCCATAACATTTATATATAAATGAATCAATATTACTTTAAATTTCAATATAAATTTTGTTGTAAAGGTATTATATTTTATGAGTACTAGGTTTTTACCGGTAATTACCGGTTATTACCGGTTATTACCGTAAATTAACATGGTAGAGATAGGTTTTTACTGGTTATTACCGGTTTTTCCCGGTAAAAACAGGTTTTTACCGAAAATAAGGGAACCCTGATATATATATATATATATATTTATTAATTGGTAGTAGACAATATAGTAGTAGGTGTTGTAGTAGCATAAGTTCAGTTATACTGATCGTCTATTGATATTGGTGGTAATTTATATAATAGGCGGATTGAAGATCGATTATATTATTTAATGGAATTAACTGAAAAATTAACTGGTCAATTAATTAAAAGTATGTTACAATAGGTAAATATAGATATAACTAAGCTTTGAATTGGCAATTTACATGTATTAATAGCATATATTTATAGTTTATATGTAAACTATAAATCTATGATTAATAGTTATTGTTTTTCTTATAATTCTAATATTATGCAATTGATAGTTGGCTGATTTGACTTTTGCGTTTATGAAAATATTAAGAATATTATCAATTGACACTCCGAGATTGTTTTCCTTATCTGATAGTTTATATTGTATATTATCTATTGTAATGACATTATTTTCATTTTATATACAAAACAATGATTCTGGTAACTGACACTGAGGGTGCGTTTTTTGTAACGTACCACAGTACCACAGTCCCACCTGTATGCTTATACATGTAAAATCAAGTGGGACTATGGTACTGTGGTATGTTATAAAACATACGAAATATACCAACGTACCACAGTACCACAGTCCCACAGTCCCACTTGAGTTTACATGTATAAGCATACAGGTGGGACTGTGGTACTGTGGTACTGTGGGACTGTGGTACTGTGGTACTGTGGTACTGTGGGACTGTGGTACTGTGGTACTGTGGGACTGTGGTACTGTGGTACTGTGGTACTGTGGTACTGTGGGACTGTGGTACTGTGGTACTGTGGTACTGTGGGACTGTGGTACTGTGGGACTGTGGGACTGTGGTACTGTGGTACTGTGGTACTGTGGGACTGTGGTACTGTGGGACTGTGGGACTGTGGTACTGTGGTACTGTGGGACTGTGGTACTGTGGTACTGTGGTACTGTGGTACTGTGGGACTGTGGTACTGTGGTACTGTGGTACTGTGGTACTGTGGTACTGTGGTACTGTGGTACTGTGGGACTGTGGTACTGTGGTACTTTGGTACTGTGGTACTGTGGGACTGTGGTACTGTGGGACTGTGGTACTGTGGTACTGTGGTACTGTGATACTGTGGTACTGTGGTACTGTGGGACTGTGGTACTGTGGTACTGTGGTACTGTGGGACTGTGGTACTGTGGTACTGTGGTACTGTGGTACTGTGGTACTGTGGGACTGTGGTACTGTGGGACTGTGGTACTGTGGTACTGTGGGACTGTGGTAATGTGGGACTGTGGTACTGTGGTACTGTGGGACTGTGGTACTGTGGTACTGTGATACTGTGGTACTGTGGTACTGTGGTACTGTGGGACTGTGGTACTGTGGTACTGTGGTACTGTGGTACTGTGGGACTGTGGTACTGTGGTACTGTGGTACTGTGATACTGTGGGACTGTGGTACTGTGGTACTGTGGTACTGTGGTACTGTGGGACTGTGGTACTGTGGGACTGTGGGACTGTGGTACTGTGGTACTGTGGTACTGTGGGACTGTGGTACTGTGGGACTGTGGGACTGTGGTACTGTGGTACTGTGGGACTGTGGTACTGTGGTACTGTGGTACTGTGGTACTGTGGTACTGTGGTACTTTGGTACTGTGGTACTGTGGGACTGTGGTACTGTGGGACTGTGGTACTGTGGTACTGTGGTACTGTGGTACTGTGGTACTGTGGTACTGTGGGACTGTGGTACTGTGGGACTGTGGTACTGTGGTACTGTGGGACTGTGGTAATGTGGGACTGTGGTACTGTGGTACTGTGGGACTGTGGTACTGTGGTACTGTGGTACTGTGGTACTGTGGTACTGTGGTACTGTGGTACTGTGGTACTGTGGGACTGTGGTACTGTGGTACTGTGGTACTGTGGGACTGTGGTACTGTGGTACTGTGGTACTGTGGTACTGTGGTACTGTGGTACTGTGGTACTGTGGTACTGTGGTACTGTGGGACTGTGGTACTGTGGTACTGTGGGACTGTGGAACTATGGGACTGTGGTACTGTGGTACTTTGGTACTGTGGGACTGTGGTACTGTGGTACTGTGGTACTGTGGTACTGTGGTACTGTGGTACTGTGGTACTGTGGTACTGTGGTACTGTGGGACTGTGGGACTGTGGGACTGTGGTACTGTGGTACTGTGGGACTGTGGTACTGTGGGACTGTGGTACTGTGGTACTGTGGTACTGTGGTACTGTGGTACTGTGGTACTGTGGGACTGTGGTACTGTGGTACTGTGGTACTGTGGGACTGTGGTACTGTGGGACTGTGGTACTGTGGTACTGTGGTACTGTGGGACTGTGGTACTGTGGTACTGTGGGACTGTGGTACTGTGGTATGGGACGTTTAAAAAGTAGTACCACAGTCCCACTAGAGTTTACATGTAGAAGCATACAGGTGGTACTGTGGTACTGTGGTACTGTGGTACTGTGGGACTGTGGTACTGTGGTACTGTGGTACTGTGGGACTGTGGTACTGTGGTACTTTGGTACTGTGGTACTGTGGTACTGTGGTACTGTGGTATGGGACGTTTAAAAAGTAGTACCACAGTCCCACTAGAGTTTACATGTAGAAGCATACAGGTGGTACTGTGGTACTGTGGTACTGTGGGACTGTGGTACTGTGGTACTGTGGGACTGTGGTACTGTGGGACTGTGGTACTGTGGTACTGTGGTACTGTGGTACTGTGGGACTGTGGTACTGTGGGACTGTGGTACTGTGGTACTGTGGTACTGTGGGACTGTGGTACTGTGGGACTGTGGTACTGTGGTACTGTGGTACTGTGGTACTGTGGTACTGTGGTACTGTGGGACTGTGGTACTGTGGTACTGTGGGACTGTGGTACTGTGGTACTGTGGTACTGTGGTACTGTGGTACTGTGGTACTTTGGTACTGTGGTACTGTGGGACTGTGGTACTGTGGGACTGTGGTACTGTGGTACTGTGGTACTGTGGTACTGTGGTACTGTGGTACTGTGGGACTGTGGTACTGTGGGACTGTGGTACTGTGGTACTGTGGGACTGTGGTAATGTGGGACTGTGGTACTGTGGTACTGTGGGACTGTGGTACTGTGGTACTGTGGTACTGTGGTACTGTGGTACTGTGGTACTGTGGTACTGTGGTACTGTGGGACTGTGGTACTGTGGTACTGTGGGACTGTGGTACTGTGGTACTGTGGTACTGTGGTACTGTGGTACTGTGGTACTGTGGTACTGTGGTACTGTGGTACTGTGGGACTGTGGTACTGTGGTACTGTGGTACTGTGGTACTGTGGTACTGTGGTACTGTGGTACTGTGGGACTGTGGTACTTTGGTACTGTGGTACTGTGGGACTGTGGTACTGTGGTACTGTGGTACTGTGGGACTGTGGTACTGTGGTACTGTGGTACTGTGGTACTGTGGTACTGTGGTACTGTGGTACTGTGGGACTGTGGTACTGTGGTACTGTGGTACTGTGGGACTGTGGTACTGTGGTACTGTGGTACTGTGGTACTGTGGTACTGTGGTACTGTGGTACTGTGGGACTGTGGTACTGTGGTACTGTGGTACTGTGGGACTGTGGTACTGTGGTACTGTGGGACTGTGGTACTGTGGTACTGTGGTACTGTGGTACTGTGGTACTGTGGGACTGTGGTACTGTGGGACTGTGGTACTGTGGTACTGTGGTACTGTGGTACTGTGGTACTGTGGTACTGTGGTACTGTGGGACTGTGGTACTGTGGTACTGTGGTACTGTGGTACTGTGGGACTGTGGTACTGTGGTACTGTGGTACTGTGGTACTGTGGTACTGTGGTACTGTGGGACTGTGGTACTGTGGGACTGTGGTACTGTGGTACTGTGGTACTGTGGGACTGTGGTACTGTGGTACTGTGGTACTGTGGGACTGTGGTACTGTGGTACTGTGGTACTGTGGTACTGTGGTACTGTGGTACTGTGGGACTGCGGTACTGTGGTACTGTGGTACTGTGGTACTGTGGTATGGGACGTTTAAAAAGTAGTACCACAGTCCCACTAGAGTTTACATGTAGAAGCATACAGGTGGTACTGTGGTACTGTGGTACTGTGGGACTGTGGTACTGTGGTACTGTGGGACTGTGGTACTGTGGGACTGTGGTACTGTGGTACTGTGGTACTGTGGTACTGTGGGACTGTGGTACTGTGGGACTGTGGTACTGTGGTACTGTGGTACTGTGGGACTGTGGTACTGTGGGACTGTGGTACTGTGGTACTGTGGTACTGTGGTACTGTGGTACTGTGGTACTGTGGGACTGTGGTACTGTGGTACTGTGGGACTGTGGTACTGTGGTACTGTGGTACTGTGGTACTGTGGTACTGTGGTACTTTGGTACTGTGGTACTGTGGGACTGTGGTACTGTGGTACTGTGGTACTGTGGTACTGTGGTACTGTGGGACTGTGGTACTGTGGTACTGTGGGACTGTGGTACTGTGGTACTGTGGTACTGTGGTACTGTGGGACTGTGGTACTGTGGTACTGTGGGACTGTGGTACTGTGGTACTGTGGTACTGTGGGACTGTGGTACTGTGGTACTGTGGTACTGTGGTACTGTGGTACTGTGGTACTGTGGTACTGTGGTACTTTGGTACTGTGGGACTGTGGTACTGTGGTACTGTGGTACTGTGGTACTGTGGTACTGTGGTACTGTGGTACTGTGGTACTGTGGTACTGTGGGACTGTGGTACTGTGGTACTGTGGTACTGTGGTACTGTGGTACTGTGGTACTGTGGTACTGTGGGACTGTGGTACTTTGGTACTGTGGTACTGTGGGACTGTGGTACTGTGGTACTGTGGTACTGTGGGACTGTGGTACTGTGGTACTGTGGTACTGTGGTACTGTGGTACTGTGGTACTGTGGTACTGTGGGACTGTGGTACTGTGGTACTGTGGTACTGTGGGACTGTGGTACTGTGGTACTGTGGTACTGTGGTACTGTGGTACTGTGGTACTGTGGTACTGTGGGACTGTGGTACTGTGGTACTGTGGTACTGTGGGACTGTGGTACTGTGGTACTGTGGGACTGTGGTACTGTGGTACTGTGGTACTGTGGTACTGTGGTACTGTGGGACTGTGGTACTGTGGGACTGTGGTACTGTGGTACTGTGGGACTGTGGTACTGTGGTACTGTGGGACTGTGGTACTGTGGTACTGTGGTACTGTGGTACTGTGGTACTGTGGGACTGTGGTACTGTGGGACTGTGGTACTGTGGTACTGTGGTACTGTGGTACTGTGGTACTGTGGTACTGTGGTACTGTGGTACTGTGGGACTGCGGTACTGTGGTACTGTGGGACTGTGGTACTGTGGTATGGGACGTTTAAAAAGTAGTACCACAGTCCCACTAGAGTTTACATGTAGAAGCATACAGGTGGTACTGTGGTACTGTGGTACTGTGGGACTGTGGTACTGTGGTACTGTGGTACTGTGGTACTGTGGTACTGTGGTACTGTGGTACTGTGGGACTGTGGTACTTTGGTACTGTGGTACTGTGGGACTGTGGTACTGTGGTACTGTGGTACTGTGGGACTGTGGTACTGTGGTACTGTGGGACTGTGGTACTGTGGTACTGTGGGACTGTGGTACTGTGGGACTGTGGGACTGTGGTACTGTGGTACTGTGGTACTGTGGTACTGTGGGACTGTGGTACTGTGGGACTGTGGTACTGTGGTACTGTGGTACTGTGGTACTGTGGTACTGTGGTACTGTGGGACTGTGGTACTGTGGTACTGTGGGACTGTGGTACTGTGGTATGGGACGTTTAAAAAGTAGTACCACAGTCCCACTAGAGTTTACATGTAGAAGCATACAGGTGGTACTGTGGTACTGTGGTACTGTGGGACTGTGGTACTGTGGTACTGTGGTACTGTGGTACTGTGGTACTGTGGTACTGTGGTACTGTGGGACTGTGGTACTTTGGTACTGTGGTACTGTGGGACTGTGGTACTGTGGTACTGTGGTACTGTGGGACTGTGGTACTGTGGTACTGTGGGACTGTGGTACTGTGGTACTGTGGGACTGTGGTACTGTGGGACTGTGGGACTGTGGTACTGTGGTACTGTGGTACTGTGGTACTGTGGTACTGTGGTACTGTGGGACTGTGGGACTGTGGTACTGTGGTACTGTGGTACTGTGGTACTGTGGTACTGTGGGACTGTGGTACGTTACAAAAAACGCACCCTAAGGGTGCGTTTTTTGTTTAAACTATATTGATCGTATGAAAACGGAGACTAAAACTTAAATGATGCCTTTAATAAGCATGAGTTAATAGCAATGCATTTTATAGTGTCTGAGAATGCATCGACGGTTTAGGTACCCCATTCTGAGACGATGCTTTTGATATCGAGACTGCAGCAATGCTTTAGGTATTGGGAATGAGACTATATCGATGCTTTAGGTATTGAGACTGAGACTGCATCGATGCTTTAGGTAACCGAGACTGAGAATGCATCGATGCTTTAGATGTGAGCATATTTACATCAATACTCTGAAGTATCAACAAATCAGTTTGTAAATATTAAATACGTGTATTTATATAAATGATACATTTTCATTTTAATTAGTTATTTTTATTCCTATTTTATATAACATACTGTTATATTATTAATATAATTCAGTATTATTATTATATATATATATAATATAATATATATATAATATATATATATATATAATATATATATGTGCCAATTTAAAGGTCATTATTTTAACTATATTATTCATGATGACCAATTCAACACATATGACATTTGTATTAACTATAGTTATATATATATATCGTGATCTATGTAAACTAAAATTGTTATGTTTATAGCTCATAAAGCTATCTACACGGGTGAACCTAAGTATCTGGTGAATTATTATCAATTGCTACCAGTAACAGACCAAGACGGGATTGCCATGCAATGAAACTTGTTATGCCTCATACAAATTCATGTTTTGGTAACTCTGCTTTTTCTGTTGCGGTACCAACTCTATGGAATTTACTTCCGAATATTATTCGTACGACAACTTCTCGATCTCAATTCAAAAGTAGACTCTTTAAACATTATTTAGTGAAATGAATATATATTTTGCGATTATTGTTATCTTCGTTTATATTTTATATTATTATATTATTATTATTATTATTGTCGGAAAATGATTTTCATTTATGAAGTCTTTAACAAATAAATAAATAAATAAATATATAAATATATATAGTTAATACAAGTTGCATCAATAGTATACTACAGTATATATATATATATATATATATATATATATATATATATATATATATATATATATAAATATATATATATACACTATATTAATATTATAATATATATATATATATATATATTTTGAAAATATGAATAATTTAATAGTGAGATTTGTAGAATATATTCGATAAATATCATTATAGTATATTATATATATACTATATATATATATATATATATATATATATATATATATATATATATATATATATATATATATATATATATATAGTTACTATATACTATAGTATATATATATGATTAACCGGGTAGAACTAGATAAGCATTGCTTTTTTCTACCCAGTAGTTCGATACACCTTCTGAGTTATATATATATATATAATTCAAAATTTGGTATAAGAAACCGGATAGATATTGAAGAAAAGCTTATGATCATCCGTTGTAAAAAAAATTATGAGTATAGTAATACAAACAAATTAATTATGTAGATTGTATTTAAATTGTAATGGTAAAATATAAGTATTATAAAACTTTAAAACAAGAAATTTAAAAATATAATTTTTATAAATAAATTTAAAATGTGTAACAATATATATATACTATAAGTAAATGTGTGTTGTCTACATGTTTATCGCGATGTGGACATTATCCACTGGACAGTGTCTATATAACACCATTTAATATATTCAATAACACCTTTATAACACATTTAATATATATTATCATAGAATAGTAGAGGAAAGTATACTTGGTTATAACCTAATACGGACACTTTATAAATAAATGGAATTAGCATTTTATAACTCAATATTTGTATACAAAAATTACAATATATTTATATTAAATTATTATGGATATTATTTTGATTTTTAAATGTTAGTTAATCTGTTTATTCAATAGATAACGGTGGTGTCCGTATTCGGTATACCCATATTCGAATATGGACAATGTCCGTCGGTCACTATATATAGTTTCCTATATATATATATATATATATACTTTAAACTATAGTTTAAAGTTCTTTTTAGCTAAACTAGAGTTTTCGACTATATATATATATAGTGATATATACATATAGGTGGATATACATAGTTTATATTACTATTTAATATATTAGTATATTACAAACTGATATTATTAATGATCACCGTATACCAACTATATATCTACGATAGTGTCATTGAGTAATGTTCTACTATTTTTCATTTTCACCGTGTTGGTGATAACATGAACAATGTATTAAAGGTATTCATTGATAAACTTTCAGATACGGTGCCATTGCAATTACGAATTCGTATTCATTGAATATATACATATGAATAATATATGTTATAAATTATTATATAATTATATAGGGGAAAGTCTCCGATTACCGACCCCCTCCTAATACCGACCCCTCTCGTATATCAGTAACTATAAGAGATATCAAAAAAATATATATATACCTGAACTGTTAGTAATTTAATGATAAATATGAATAAGTATTGTTTTAACAATTATTCAATCTTACAATTGTTATTTGATAAAATGTAATATTCTGTTTTTACTTTTTAAATATTTGAATAATAACTTTTTTTAAATCATTGTACATACTTTATTAATTAAAAGAAAACTTAATTGTGTGCATAATATTGTAGATCAATAAAATGTTTATAAATATTATAAAAATAATTTAATTTGAATAATTATTAACCAATATATCTTAATTATAACAACCCATATGATTTTTCTATTACCGATCCCCTAAATTACCCTAATACCGACCCCACCTGATTTATAATATACAATCAAAATAGATCCGTATTTTACTTTAAATTATATCGTAAGCTGATTGTGTATCATTGATATAGATTTAGGATTAATGATTCTAGTTTATTATATACATATTGATTAATAAATAAATATTAAATAATAATATACACTATTTTAATATAATTACTATAAAGTTCAAATTTAAATTTAATATTACTATTAAAATATAAATTCAATAATAAATAAATTGCGTGCATGTTATAATTTATTATATATAAGTATATCTACTATTTTTATTGGATATTATAATACTACAATTATTCATACCACGATTATTTAAGGGGGTCGGTAATAGGAGAAGGGGGTCGGTATTAGGCACATGTATCCGATTACCGACCCCCCTGTTTATTATTGTAAATATAATTATATAACAAATTTAAAATAGCCACATTATTCAATACCATAATATTACCATAATTACAAAATTTCAAATAAATATATTTAATATTGAATAAGTTATTACAAATAATCATTTAGGGGTCGGTAATCGGAGACTTTCCCCTATAAGAAATCATAACATAATTCCATACAATTCAATATTATGATGTATATTTTGATACTTATGACATGCGTGGTGAACCTGAACATGACCTGTCACATTTTTGTGACACGGTTGGTTTTTCTAAACATGTTTATTGAAACGTTTGTTTACTGGGTATAGTTTAAATAATGTTAATATATGTGTTTGTATAAGTAAGAGATTATATGTAGAAGATTATTATGCGATCATCATATATGTGTTGGTATTTCACATAAAAGTAGAGGTTTTCCACAAAATAAAAATATAAATACCATTAACTAGATATATTATACATACTGAAAATGTAAATACCATTATATAATATATTTGTGATATTTAATGGTATTTGACATTTTTAATGGTATTCCACATTTTAAAGCTCTATAAAGTACTATTATTTTCTACGGTATACTATAATTGGTGATTCGTCATTGATGAACTAATCATATACAAATTCGCATAATTTTCTTTTAACACGCGCATTTACTATTTAGGTACATAACCTAGTTAGATATTCTATATTTATATTATTATTTTTAAATATATTTATTAAATATATTAGATATATTATTAAACATATTTAAAATTATTTAAAATTATATTTAATATATGATTATAAATGTATATAAATAACTAACTATAGTTACTAACTATATATATATATATATATATATATATATATACTATATAAATTAATATTTAGCTAAGTATACTATAGCCTATAGCATATATATATATATATATATATATATATTTACAAATATACTTGTAAATTAAATTAATTAATTTCTTCATTGATGGTATTAATATTATCGATGGTATTTTATAAATTCATAATAATTCACAAATTACGCGCTGATTGGTTATAGGGTGTCCGTATTGTGCATAAAGATCATATAAGGTAAGGTAAGGTAAGGTAATATTAATTTAGACACTCGTTATATTTTAAAATCTCACAAGTGTTGAGAATATATAAAAATAAATAAATAAATATATAAATAAATTAATTAAATAGTTAACAAAAAAATTCGCAATTTCTTCTTGAATTCGGTGTGACTCCTTGTACATCGTAATGACTTGGGAAGAGAATTACACATGGAAGGAGCAGCCCAGCCGAACGATCTTTTCCCAATTCTCATAAGATTTATTTTCGGCACTGAAAATAAATTTGAATATTGCAGACGAGTGTTTCTCATTAGCTCTTCACTAAGGAGTTTATTTAAATATATAGGCTTTCTCAAAATAATAGTTTTATGAGTTATACTTAGTATTTTAAATTTGCACATATTTTCCATAAGGAACCAATTAAATCGCCTAATTTTTTTGTAATACTTATTTGGTCACACCTCTTAATATTAAAGATTAATCTAATAGATGATTTAATTACTCTATTTAATCCATAAAATAATTTCAGTTTGGAATTAATTAGTAAACTATTGCAATATTGTAATCTAGATAACACAAGAGATTGCAATAACGCAATTGTTGATGCCGTACTCAAGTACTTTCTAATTTGTCTAATATTAAAAAGATTAAAATTAGCGGATCTACATTGCGAAGTAGCGAATTGAGTGAATCCTAATTTTGAATCTAATATTACTCCAAGAGATTTAACATAATCACTTGGAATAATAACTGTAGAATCAAATGTAATAGTAGGAAAAATAAAAGGTTTAAGGGAAATATTAAGTAGTTTAGTTTTAGAAGAGTTAGGAAAAAGGTTATTTAGAATAAGCCACTTTCTTACATTTTGAGCACACAAGGTTAACTCATTAGGCACATTATTGCTACTAGTAGGCACTTTCCAGTATAGCTTTCTCCAATGCCATGTCCTTGCTTTCTCTCTAGCTATATGATCAAGAGCATAGATTTATAGTTTACCGGTAAAATACAAATATATGATCTATAGAGTGTCCAGATATGTATATATGACATATAGATATATGCGTATAACTTAATTATTATTAGATAACAAATATAGAAATTATATATATAATTTTTAGAATGCTTTATTTTTTAATAATATAGTGTTATATATCGATACATTTGTATATTATTGAGAAGGTTTTAAGTTTAATTTTTTTTTCATAAATTTAAAAACGTAATAACAAAATCAGTTTATTGATTATATCAGGAATATTTTGAATAATTAAAAAATAAAAAATACTTTTTTTGACTTTTTATATATTTATGAATATTTTATTCATTAAACATTTTTGTGTAGGATTTATGGTTTCTGAGATACCGAGAGTGTCCGTATTCGGTTACTTTCCCCTATATATGGGGAAGGATTTCATATTTTAAAAATTCCATTAATATCAAAGATTTTGCGAAACAAAAATCGAAGCAAATCCTTCAGAAAATCTTTGTTAATACCTTGAGATGATCCCCCACATTCATTCCAGTATACTTACTACTCGGCATATAATACACGAACGCATGTTACAATCAAAATACATTTTTTTATTTTTTTTGCCAATTGGCTTAAGTAGTAAGTATACTGATATGATTGTAGGGGATCATCTCAAGGTATTAACAAAGATTTTCCGAAGGATTTGCTTCGTTTTTTTGCTTCGCCAAATCTTTGATAATAATGGGATTACATATCCATACTGAAAGTTAGTAGCCTTATACCATTCGTTCGCTGTGGTAGACTTATCAACTAGGGTAAAGTTACCTAATACGGACAGTGCCCGATACGGACACTCTCGGTATCTCAGAATCCATAAATAATATATTTATATATATATATATGTATATATTTATATAAATATAAACAATTGTTATTCATTTTGATACCTATAGATAGACTAAAACGCAATGCCTTCATTTGTACGTGCAATATTGCCTTATATACCCCTTCGTTACTTGCTACCTCTTCGTTACTCGCCACCCCCTCGTTACTCGCCACCCCTTCGTTACTTGCTACCCCTTCGTTACTTACCACCCCTTCGTTACTCGCCAACCCATTGTTACGTTTGCCTATTGTAGTTGTTGATGATGACGAGAGATGGCGACACCCTCTCCAACAATGAAGTAGCCACGGAGAGTCTTATGGCTGAATTGTACGCCGAAATAGAGGTCATTCTTGACCGGATACGGCTGGCTAAGGTATGTGTTTGAACCGTGGATCTCATCCATATAAGGAATGCACGATGTGTACACGTGTGTCTACTTGTATATCAGCATTATTATCATTAATCTACTAAAATAACACTATACATTCTATGTATATATATATATATATTATATCCCATACAATATATATAAATATATCTTACGTGTTTTAATTTTCAAAATAACGATATCGATAACAACAAATCTCCTGCTTTAACAATAACTACATATTATATAATCATAATAGTTAAAATAATAATATCTAAAATAATAATATAGGCCTATTTGAATTTATTTGGGTGAATTAAAATACTCTTATCGTATAACAATCAGACGAGTAATATGAGCAGTTGATATCGAGCTAAATAAAGCAAACATCGTAAGTCACACGTTCCGGTGTGTGTGTTCCCTTAGTTGTGTGACTGTTACTGTAAGTTTCGCTATATATAACTTAATTTATAACACCCATACACTATAGTAATTAGTAATTACTATGTTATGGGTGTTACTTATAAATTATGTAATTAGGTTACTGTATCTAGGTCACTTTCACTAGGTCAATGGCATTGTGACCTATATAGTAATTATTTAATTACTATATATTGTCATTACGTAATTACTATAAGGGTAAACCACGTGGGTAACATGTTACCATGGTTATTATAGTAATGTATATATACACATGTGTTCATATAGAGTATACACATGTAATCATAGTTTTTGATAATGTGTTTTCTTAAAGAATTCACTTATATATTAGGAAAAGTATACGATTTTATTATATAATAGTATATTAATAAATTTAGTATAACTAACAAATATTTAATATTAATATTAATACAACAATTAAATAAGTTCATATTATGGTAAATTAAATAATAAAAATAGGCTTTAGAAAATTCCAAAAAGAAAGTCGACTACAGTTGGTTATTTGACGACAAGTCCACTGAAAGTGTTTACAATGCTATCACTGAATCGGATAGAGTTAGCTTACAATCATTATGCAATAAGGTTAGAATTTGACGATGAAATCTATTTATATACTGTAAGATATATTATATTATCTTATATTATATTATACATATAATATAGTATACTTTAGGATACTACACATTATAATGTTTACACAATTTATGAAAATGTACAAAATTAGAAATCTTTGGTTTAAATATATATATATATATATATATATATATATCGTAATACATGATGGGCACATTTATGATGATTCATTCCCTATCATAATAAAAATAAGTAGTTCTCTAATTGTCTTCACAATCTAAATTCTACATTTCATACACGTTTTTTTCAAGACAATATTGTAGTTATCTAACATATATTATATAAGCTTCTATCTGATATTTCCCCGACCCCACTCCTGGTTGTATCACTGATGACTCGGAGAACTATCAGATACATAATATAAGGTCAAGGTCAGGAAAATAACCTGTATAAATATATGTGTTGGATCGTGGACAAAAGCAGATAACTAATTATATGTACATACAGTTCAAATATGAATCTATATTTAGAGGTAATGAATTATAATAAATACTATATGTCTTACTCATGATGCATCGCCTTTACATCATTGGTTAGGTTCGTCTCGCAGAAATAGAGCCAATAGTTAACGATTTCAGAATGGAAGTGAAAGACTGCGAATGCATCCAGGTTAGCATTTACTATAGTCTCGTTACAATCACTGATACTATATATATATATATATATATATAGGGGAAAGTCTCCGATTACCGACACCTAAATGATTAGTTGTAATAACTTATTCAATATTAAATATATTTATTTGAAATTTTGTAATTTGAGTAATATTATGGCAATTGATAATGTGGCTATTTTAAATTTTTGATATAATTATATTTACAAGAATAAACAGGGGGGTCGGTAATCGGATACATGTGCCTAATACCGACCCCCTTCCCCTATTACCGATCCCCTAAAATAATCTTAGTATAAATAATTGTAGTATTATAATATCCAATAAAAATAGTAGATATACATAACTATAATTAATTATAACATGACGTAATTTATTTTTTATTGAATTTATGTTTTAATAGTAATATTAAATTTAAATTTAAACTTTATTAATTATATTAAAATAGTATATATTATTATTTAATATTTATTTATTAATCAATATGTATATAAATAACTGGAATCATGAATCCTAAATCTATGCCAATGATACACAAACAAGTTATAACATAATTTAAAGTAAACTACGGATTTATTTTGATTGGATATTATAAATAACATGGGGTCGGTATTAGGGTAATTTAGGGGGTCGGTAATAGGAAAATGATATGGGTTGCTATAATTAAGATATATTGGTTAATAGTTATTCAAATTAAATTATTTGTATAATAGTTATAAATATTTTATTGATCTACAATATTATGCACAATATTAAGTTTTCTTTAAATTAATAAAGTATTTACAATGATTTAAAAAAAGTTATTATTCAAATATTTAAAAAGTAAAAACAGAATATTACATTTTATCAAATAACAATTGTAGGATTAAATATTTTTTAAACAAAATACTTATTCATATTTATCATAAAATTACTAACATTTCATGTATATATAATTTTTTTATAACTCTTATATTTACTGAGATACGAGAGGGGGTCTGTATTAGGAGGGGGTCGGACATCGGGGACTTTCCCCTACTACTTACGTACACGACTATATGGTATTCAAATACGATCCAAAATGTACTTATCTAATAACATATTCGATATTCAATATATTCATTAGAGTTTTTGAAATAATTGTAATACTATTAAATATTATTTTTATAAAAATATTTAATATTTTGTATTTTTGATAGGATATTTCTTATATACGAATGGGCAAAATATTCAAATAAATATAAGTTATAAATATATCATGTGATATAAATCAATTTGGTTTCAGTATACTTAATTATGAGTTAAATTTACATAATAAATAAATAGGAATTATATATTAAAATTGTAATCAACATTCTATGTTTAATATTTATCCTAATTTATACATATTTCAATATATGTATAGATCAAAATCAAGAATTTATATCAAGGATACTAATATACGTAGGATACTATAGTATCATGTATACGATAGCATTGGTAGATCACCTAGGGGAAAGTAACCTAATACGGACAGTGCCCGAATACGGACACTCTAGGTATCACAGAAACCATAAATCCTACAAAAAAATGTTATAATGAATAAAATATTCATAAGTACATAAATAGTCTAAATAAGTATTTTTTATTTTTTAATTATTCAAAATATTGCTGATATATCCAATAAACTGATTTTTTTATTCGTTTTTAAATTTATGAAAAAAAAATGTAACTTAAAACTTTCTCACGAATATACAAATATATCTATATAAAATATAACACTATATTATTAAAAAATGAAGTATTCTAAAATGATATATATAATTTCTATATTTGTTATCAAATAATCATTAAGTTATAAGCATATATCTAGAGGTCATATATATATATATAAGTCCCTATAGGGATATACAGCTAGAGTGTCCGAATTATAATTCGGACACTCTAGCTGTCTTAATACGGACACCCTATAACAAATCAGCGTGCATCGTATGAACTATTCTGATTTTCATAAAAATCGCGTGCGTTATAATATGAATACCACTAATAAAGATCAATCTACAACATTTATTATTTAGATACTTAAATTGTATTATTAATTAAAAAATAATAAAAATAAATAAATTTTTAACTAATTAAATTAGAATAAATTGTTCATAAAATTAATTATAAATTTATGTAAATGTAATTGTAATTTGTCTGATTGATTCATCAATAATATATAGTTTATCTAGTGGTATATAGGGTGTCCATATTATAACACAGGGTGTACGTATTCGGACATGGGTACCGAATATGGACAACCCCGTTATCTATGGAATTAAAATATTAAATACAATTTTAAAATCACAATAATACCTATAATCATATAATATTAATATATAGTACTTTTTGAATACAAATAATGAGTCATAAAATGTTAAGACCATTTATTGTTAAAGTGTCCGCATTAGGTTATTTTCCCCTAGGTTATATTGGTGATATATATCTAGTATATATACTATATATATATATATATATATATATATATATATATATATATATATATATATATAGGACACCTACTATAGTAATAATAAAGACGTAACTATTAATACTTATTATTGATTAATTGTATTTATTTATATAAATACTTTTATAATATATTAGATTAATATTCTTGGAATTGTTATTATATATGTTATTTAAATAATAATAATACTAATAATAAATAAAAAATATCAATCAATCAATAATAGTAACCTAATAACCATTAGTTATACTAATAATAAAAATGATAATAATGAAGATCGTGTCACATGAGCAGGCATAGACAAATTCGTGCAAATTGCACGAATGCACGAATTTGCACGAATTTCAGGATGATATTTGCACGATTTTGTTAAAATTTGTGCACATTTTTATTAAGTGTTCAATTTAAAAATACACTAAATGTAATCTAAATTTATGAAAGATTATACTATAAAATAAGAGTAATTAGTTTATATATTAATTTAATTAAGGAGTAACTTCAATATACATATATGTAAGTATACTTACTTAATAATTGTGTTCATCTAGTCATTATGATAATGTAATTATTCAGATTAATCCAATATATTTATTATTTCTGCTATTTAGCATTTTTTAATTCTAATAATCTGTGTTTATTTCCTTCCATTTATTTAAAAATAAAATTTATTAAAATTGACTTCTTTATTATTTAAAATGGAAGCTTAAAAGGAAAAAAAGAAATTATAAATTTAATAATAAGCATTTAGACTCAATTCAGGCTCTTCGTAACAGTAAAAACCAAGCAAGATATGATTGTACATCTACAACACCTGCAGATATTGCAACATTAAGTGGGAAAGAGTTTTCTATGTTGATTTCTAACTAAAAAAGAAGAGTAACTACAACATTCAATGAACAAAATATTAATCTAATTGAAGATGAATTTCAAGATTTCTAATCGATAATTAATAGAAACTATTGCTGTAGAAGATTTATCAAACTACAGTTTTAAAGAAACATGGAAGCAAGTATAAAAATATAATGAACAAATTGGTTATCTGAAAGAATTTATTGGTGTTCTCTATACAGTATTCCGTGGAATGTCTGTTGATTTTAGTGTAATTGCCTATGAAAAAAACGACTATAGATCACGATTAAAAAACCTTTCATTTGAGTGGATATTGCACAGCAGGCAATATAATTTAATTAATACCTTTAATAAATAAAATAATACTATATATAATCTACAATCTTTTTTTATTTACAACAAATTAATTTAATCAAATTATATTATATAAATAGCATTGACATCAAGATTAATATATAAATATGTTACTGGGCTAATTAAATTAAAAATATAATATACTATAGTAGTTGTATATTATGTATATTTGCTTAAAATATGATTTGCACGCTTTTGCACGAATTTCATGGTCAAATTTGCACGAAATGGTCAAAAAAGCGTGCAAATTCAGTTTGTACGAATTTGTATATGCCTGCACATGAGTCATGTGTCATATGTTAATCATAGCGATATATATGTGATTGTAGATATTTATTATTTTTTGTATTTATATAAGGGAACTATGGGTAATGTGGCCACTTTTAGATAATGTTATATTACTTTATAAATATTAGTGTTATAAATGTATATAAATCGGGGGCTCTAACACTGGAGCTGTGATTGCATGATTTTTTTTTCGGTTGCTATTTACGGCAGTATCGCAACTCCTACTGTTAACTCCTATATGGTTTCCATTTAATCTGACTTCTCGTCACAGATCTTTGTGATATGATTGTAACTACCGTAAATATTCCCACCACCATAACTATGTGAGTCGTAAAAGTACACAAGAGTATCTACCATGTCAAGGCGAAATCATTAGAGAACATAATGAATTTACTGAATATTACTCACTAACATAAATGGATTAAACACTTTGTTGTAATTTAATAGATCTTTAATATCAAACTTCAATTTTCAATTTTTATTAGATATTAGTGATTTAATATATGTACATATTATACGTATTACTATAGTAATAGTTATAAACTATAATTTATAAACTTTTATTTCAATATAAGTAAATCGATTTTTTTTATTTTTTACATAATTTTTTTTTATTAATAGATTAATACAAATTATTTTTAGTTATTTGAACAATTCTTAATAATGCGCATAGTTCTTGCATGCATACATGTATACATTTTTTTGATAGGAATTATAGTTTATGAGATAAACCAACTGGCCACATTACCCATATTTTCCCAAACTATAATACAATATAATATATAGGCATATATAACCTATTTACAATCATAGACATCTAAAGGGCGAATCCATAGAGCTATATATAGAGAATACTCTCTAGCTCCATGGTCGAAGCTAAGGTATTACCAAAGATTTTCCGAAGGAAAGATATAACACTTACGCGAAATCGTGTAATTCGAATTTGTATACAAAATACCCTGGTGCCACCTATAGCGGGTTACTTTTAGGAACTATGCGTTGTTTATAATGTAAATTCGTATTTAACTATACACTTTTAAAATGTTAAATAATATGCTTTAAATTAATATTTATATGATGAAAACTAAGTGTTCATTACTAATATATAACAAAAAAATATGATATGTATGTTTTAAATGCTATAAGTATATATTTAGTGAGTAAAAGCTAATTTATATTGCATGTAATTTAATAGAGCAATGAAAACATTGTTGTATGCAAACAGAGCCGAACCTAAATCTATGTCAGTGATTTCGATACTACTGCTAGCAGCGGTTGGGGCTATTACTAAATGACGTTGCATGCATAGGGAGTGTTATATCTTTGCTTCGCAAAATCTTTGGTATTACTATATAACGTATTTGTTTACAATATTTATTTCCTAAACAATGTCCCAATAGGCGGCGATATCATCCTTCCGTTCTGTGATAACAACAAGACTGGAGAGCAGACCAGTGGTACACAGAATGACATCGATGTCAGCATTGCAGAGCTACGTTCTCAGAATGGGATCATCCGTGAAACCCATAATTCAACGGTCGCTTAGCAACCTAGTATCAACTAGTATTTCAGTAACTTCCACAGATAAAAATCCACATAAAAACAACATCCCTATTTCTATAATTAGTGACATCACTAAACAACAAGAACTTGAAAGGAAAATGGAGCTAGATAAAATATTCATGGCAGTTTAAATTCAAGCATTTAGGCTTCCTTTTATACCGTATTATATAATATATCAAGTATATTACCTATTATCATATATATATTTTCCATATTGGGAAGAGTTTTCTACGATATTTAACATTAATTTATTATAGACTTATTATTTATTGGTTCAAATTATGATATTAATGATTTTAGAACACGACTATCAAATTTAAATCGTTTATTATTAATAACATTTATATATTTAGGCTCAGTGTTTTTATTTAAAATAAATATAATTATAAACTATAGATAATCATTGATATAATATAAAACATGGAAATAGTTGTTTAAAGTATTATAAACTAAAAATAAGCACCTAAAGGGTTACCTATAATGCATAATATCCACTAGAAAATGAAGGACTTATAGGATACCTATCTCTACAATTGTAAATTTATGTACTCCGAAATAAATACTTTTCAGTGATATATCACTGATGAATGGTATACCCAGCTAACAGTAATAGCCTCATAACACAAACATAATAGCATAACTAATAGCCTCAAATATTTATATTGTGCTATTATGTTGCCATTAAAAGTATATTATGTTGTTATTAATTTGTAATACTATTATGCTGCTATTATGTTACCATTAAAAGTCTATTATGATATTATTATGCTTCTATTAATTTTAAAAGTCTACTATGCTGCTATTATATAGATCTTCTAATAATAACAACATAATAGAATTTTTAAATTAATAGCAGCATAATAATATCATAGCTATATAGCTTAATAGACGTTTAATGGAAACATAATATCAGCATAATAGTACATGTAAACATTTGAGGCTATTATTAATACTATTATGTTGCTATTACTGTTAGCTGGGTATATTCAGTTACGGATAGGCCTACCGATCCTTTTTTCCTCGATACTCTATTTATTCTCTTGTGATTCTTTTCCTGATCCTCAATTAGTTACCTGATCATTTCCCGTTCCCGATCCTACGTTTCTTACCCTCCCGATATTATTTAATTAATACGATTTTATTTCATAATTCGAAACAATATATATATATATATATATATATATATATATGTAGCCATAATACCTATGTAATATAAATTGTTAATAATTATAAATAATATTTATTATTAATATATATATATATATATATTGTATTATATTTCAATAATAATTCAATTGAATTAAATGCATATATTAATGTATATCATATAGTGAATTAAATATAATTTATTTATATAAATGTATTGAATTGTATACAAATATCTACTCATTGTACGACGTACAATGTAAGTTGAGTCAAAGTCGGTGTTTACTTATATGATATCAATTGATTAAATTCTATTATGGTAAAAATAATAATAATTATTTAAATATTATGTAGATTTTACTGTCTTGCAATAACTTTGAAAACATTACCAAATAATAATCAATAAAATATCATATCAAAGTAATAGATATAAAATGTTGTTAATATTCTTATAAATAATTATAATAATATTAAATAAAATAACTTTTAAATTATAATTCAATGATTTCAACAATACCAGATATATTTAAACTACCATTATAAAATACAATATATAAATATATAGGTTAACCTAAACATAACCAGTATATGTAAATATAGTTAACTACAAATGTACTTTATTCAATAGTAAGATATTATAATTATTTAATCACAATTCTCCTATTGAAAACGTAATAAATATTACCCTTTAATAGATCAATCAATAATACAAAATTTATTAAAATAAAATATATAAAAATATCACTAGTTTTTAATTATCTATAATTTTCATATATAAAGTTTTATGGAGGATCAATAAATATATATATCGAGATGTCCCCATTAAGATCGGATAGTTACCACTACTCAGGTAGGTATACCTACACGATTTATATTTCATCATTAACAAAAACAAATTATGGCTAATATTTTTTTTAATTTTAATAAAATCAATCAATTAAAGTAATATCTAGACTTTAGTATATATTACATCACATTTATTTTCTAATGAAATTACTTTAGATTAATAGTCTTTTCCAAATTTTATAATTAGTCGCATAATAATCTAGGAGATATATATATATATAATTCACATCATATTATTTTCTTATCTACATAATAAATAAAATGTTCAATTAAAAAACTAATATAATAAAAAAAATCAGATATTATAGATTAACTTGTGTATTACATATCACGGTTTTCCAATATATTAGATTTTAATTCTTTTAATACAAATTAATTTTATAAAAAAAATATATATTTAAGGTTCTACATAATATTGATTTTCTTTCAAAATAAATTAAAATAAGCATAATTATAAAGCACATTCCTAATAAAAAACCAAAAAGAGATTGGAAATTAAATAAATTATAATAATCATATTATATACATGCATATATTCAATACCCAACTTTTTCCTGTATTGATATTATTTTGAATTTATAGATATAAATATAAACTAATGTCATCTATGGATTTTATAATAGATATTAATTTAAGTAAATAAAGCCTAATATTAAATACAACAAATGTATAAAGCAATTTATATATATATATATATATATATATATAGTATTTAGAATCAATTAAATAATGTATATATTAATATGTCTATATACCAGTTAGAGATACCATCTTTTAATTTTCATTAAAACAACAATTTAACAATAAAACGACAACTAATTTAGTTAATAAAAGTTAATTATATCAATGTTCAAATATACAATTGTTATAAATAATTAAAAATATAATAATTTGTTAGATAATAAATTAAATAGAAAATATATATATGACTGTTATACCATATATAAATAAAGTATAATATCAAAAATAAATAGAAAATATCATCTATAGCAGAAAAATATAATAAACAAGATAGAATATAATTAATTGAAGTACAAAACATAAATAAAATTAGTTGATGTTAAACAATACCTTATATCATGTATAAGTTACCAAGACTATATAAAAATCTATGAACAAAATCATGACAATAATATATCAATATTATTATTAATGAAGATCATAAAAATAATTGATTATACATTGTTAATGATATAAGTAAATTGCCATTGAAGTAAGTATGGAAATGATATTTAACACAAATAATTAATAGAAATAATATAGTAATATACATTACATACATTATCTAACAGTTCAATATATCTGCACAAATTATTTAACTGTAATTCTACTTATACAAGGATAATTAATTCATATACAAATTATCTATTCTAGAACATTAAATTTAATGTTATCAACCTTCCTAGATTTATATAAATATATATATATATATATTTAAGTTATTTATCAATAATTACTTTTTTATAAAGGTATACTTAATTTAAATTTATTATTAAATAACAAATAAGCTTATTTACAAAAACTTTTATTTCTATAATAATAATATATACAATACTACTTCCTGTTTGTCGCTATAGCAACTAATAAATAATACAAACACTGATAACTATACTGATGTCATCTAGTGTATAGTAATAATACATTTGTTATATACAAGAGGGTAATTATTGAATGCTATATAATTCTATGTGCAGTTATTCAACAATGAGTTGACAAATAAACTGAAAACAGATTATTGTCATAAGGCAAAACTTAACATAAATAACCAAAATTCCGTGAAAATCAAGTAATCGTAATCCGTGCGTTTATGGCATAAATAATAAACATGTATGTATAATTAGTAATAATATTAGTTATGGACAGATTGTTGCAGTCTCTCAATCTCGTCGAGGGTTAATATACGTGGTCCAGTACTGGAATTTTGTAATTCCGTTGGCATAGTGGGCAGTTTTCTTAGGGCATCAACGTTAAACCTGATATAAATAATAATTAAAATATATATTTAAAGTAGTTCATCACTATTACATGGAATAATTGTAAACACATTACAAACAATATAGAAAATACCTAATTAATATTACAATAATGATTACAACACCTACCATTTAGATAAATTACCCGGATCAGATATATCATTGGTAGGAGGTTTAGGTTGACTAGTATTATCATTCATCCACTTCTGCTGTTGCTGCTGCTGCTGCTGGTGTTGTTGTTGTTGTTGTTGTTGTTGTTGTTGTTGTTGTGGTGGTTGTTGTGGTGGTTGTTGTTGGTGTTGTTGTTGGTGTTGTTGTTGGTGTTGTTGTTTATATAACACTGCCATATTGTAATCGTTGATTAGTTGAGGGCTTGAATGATGACTTTTAGAATGAACACCTCCTTGATCTATACAAATATAAACAAACAGAATAATTTTAATTTACATTATAATTAATCTAAGCTGATAAGAATACTGAGATAATAGTGAAAAGTTACATATTCAGAAATGTTAAAAAATGTATTATGAAGAATAATAATGTAGTTATAATATATTATAAAATATATTAACAATGGAATAACTTAAGACACAAGTAACTCAATCAAAAACTAACATGGCATGTTATTAATGGGTTTATTCATAATCTGACTGAGAAGTTGGCTGCTAGAAGTGGATGGTTGTTGCTGCTGCTGCATCATTTGTCTGTAACAACATAGAAATTAGTATTATAAAGCAAGCGCGTGCATGTTCATAGGTACATCACCTCATATGCTGCTGTCTTAATTGACGCTCAATTAAACGAGTGACATCAGCATTATTCTTAGCAACAGCACTAATCAGGTTTGGGTAATCATTGTTTTCTTGGGCATATCTGTTTGCCTTCATTGACTGCAGATAAGCTTGTTCATATGCTAAATCCACTGTTATAATGTCATTAGTATATATTATACGTAGTTAACAATTTAATGATTTATTTTTAAACTATAAAATATAAACAACGATTTAAGTTATAGACTAACTAGATTCAGGTCTTTGTTTATCTAAATCAATCTTATCATTAGCCATACGCCTTATTACAGATGTTGGAGTGAATGATGGTTCAACAGTAGCCACCTACATTATTACATTTTTATTTTTTAAATAACAATTAACATAATATATATATATATTAATATTAATTACTAGGAACCATATACAAGCTAGTATTGTATATGGTATTGACAATAAATAAAATACCAATTATTTGTTATTAAGGCCCTGTCGCAGTGTATAAATGGTTAAATATTATAAAAATAAAAATAAAATATTATTTCATAAAACTATCATTTACTTGTGTAATTTAGTGTAATCTATGAAAAATTTGCATCCAAAAACGATATATAAATCACATAAAAACATGTTTTTATGACCCTACTATATTTAAAAAAGTAGAAATATTTTTAATTTATATATACATTTTTATATAATATGAATATAGTAATATTTATTATAGTACATTATTATATAGATACTATTATACACATCATTAAAGTCATTTTGTAAATGTAATGTGATAGATAATAAATAAGTTTATAAAAGTTAAGAAATAATTATTTCAAATATTATGCTATGAAATTTCAAATGCATATTACTCAGTGATCAATATTTTCACTCTAGGTGTGTATGCATTCGTTGCTCTACAGGAAAATCTATTTGATATTTTTTATTAATTTGTATTGCTTTATAGAAAATATATTTATATGGAATATTACAATAGAATATTATAAACATAATATTTCAAATAGTTTCATAAGTTGATTTATAAATTATAATTAAAAAAAAATATATATATATATATATTATGAATTTTCTATTGTAATACTGTTGTACTATATAATGTGTATAGTATATACTGTATACTATACAAAAAAAGTGACTCAATACAGATAATAGTTCTATCATGACAAGTATTCTGAATAGACATATATTTTCCTATATCTATATACATTGTATTTTCAAAACATCTGGAAAATATGGTCAGATCAATGTGTACACTAGGGATGTAAATGATGCCGAGCCGAGAGTTTCATTTTCGGAAAAAAAACGAACCCAGGTCGAGCCGAGACTCTAGCGAAACGAGCCCGAGCCGAACCGAGACTCTAGCCAAACGAGCCCAAGCTGAGACTTTTACAAAACATTACCGAGTCGAAATGATGCTTTTTTGAAATTACATTTTAATACTAATTTTTATATATTTCACATTTACATCAATTAAAAAAAAAAAATCTGCGCCAACTTCACGATTCAGTGAATAATAATGTAAATGTCATCTAGTGGTGTAAATAATACTGAGATTTTTGATGCCGAGCCGAGACTTTTGGTTATTGATGCCGAACCGAGACATTCATTTTCGCAAAAAAAAACGAGCCCGAGCCGAGACTCTAACAAAATTAGCCCTAGCCGAGTTGAGACTTTAGGTAACTGAGACTAAGACTGCATCATGCTTTAGATTTGAGCAACATTTACATCACTAGTGTACACTGATCTGACCATACACTGTGATAGGGCCTTAAAAACTTTGTATTACTTGAAAATTCCTGTTTCTTCTTTATATTAATATAAATTAATATAACCGGGTGATATTAATTTTTCTCGCTAATAGAATTATATTAATATTTTTTCAACAAAATATATAGTTTTTAAAATACACAATTTCATAACTTAAAAATATTAGATATATATTATAACCTAGATACAATTTACTAAATAAAATATGCGTAAAAACTCTATAAATTAAATTAATAAGAATTAAATTAAAAATAATAAACATTTAAAAGATTGAAACAGAGAAATATTAAAAATGTTAAATTAAATAATAATTACCATATTACTAACAGGAGGAGAATTCATTGACCCAGCTGCTCCTATGCGACCTTGACCCATACTCGCAGAGAATGGTGATTTACTCCTTTGATTCAATCTATCTATTTGATCTCCCAATTGTTTCTTGACAAGCGCATTTTGAAGAAAAGCTTGTTGTTGCATCAAATGATGTTGGTTCACCTGCTATAGTTAAGTGAATGTAATTATAGACCTATTATTAAGATAATTAAAAGATATACTTACATTATTTGGGATAAGAGGATGCACAGGAGAAGGGGCACTAATATGCATTGGGGGTTGGTTTCCAAACACTGTTCAATAGATATTAGATATAGTAGTTATATATATGTAGAGGATATGAATAGGATATACCTAGTGGAGATGTTGATCTAGCATTTGAAGGAAACATGTTGGAAGGAGATTTTGGAGGATACATAGGTAAACCTACAACATTGTCAAATATATTATAATTTTATCAATAACATTATAATATATTATTAATATAATAAATAAATAAAATTAAATTAATATTAAAACTTTTTAAAATTAATATTAATATTATAAATTTATTAATGATACAAATTATAGATAAATATAATATTAATTATTAAGTGTATTTATATTTAAATATATTTTAGTTAATACCTGGCTGAGCATTTCCTAAAATTAAATTTTCCTTTTGACTTATTTTTGCTAATACATTTGGATTAGTTTTCATAAATTCAGCGATTTGACATTCAATTTTGCTAATCTGTTATCATAATAGATTACAAATAATTGTATTAATCATAATTTACTAAAACTAACTGTCTGTTGTTGTTGCTGTTGCATGGCTATATTCTTTTGTTTTATTATGGCAGCCTAAATAGATAATTAGTAAATAAAGTTTATTACAACATACAACATTGACTGAATGTGTATTGAACTAACCTGTATATTGGAATCTATCTTATCCACATGGTACACATCGTTTCTTTGGAATGTTTGATGAATGGGTACACGCTAAAGAGTTTACAAATTATGCATTCAATAACATATATATATATATATGTATATATTAAGTATATATACCGATGGTGGCGGCGGCGGTAGTTGTTGTTGTTGTTGTTGTTGTTGCTGCTTTTGTTGTTTCATATTGAAATTGGTTTGTTGATCAACAGGAATTTGCATTTGACCCAGTAGTTTATTGAATGCAGACATATCATTCTGTTGCTATAATAAGAAAATAAATAATATATCAAGACTATATTATATTTTGAATAACCATATTAATTAATTAGTTTATTCATATGAAAATATTTATTAATGTTATTGATATAAAAACTAATATTCTATATACTTTTATATGTGATATATATGAATACAAATAGTGAACAAACATTTGAAGCATGGGCACGTTTATAATGGGCATCATCATTCTGCTGAGTGATTGAGTGAACGGTTGATTTCATATTACGTTCTAGATCTTCAGCTGAAACTGCACCTGAATTGTAAATATACATTAATATATGAATAATTTAGATATATAATACTATTAAATGTATTCATAATTCAACATATTATTTATATACAAAGTTCATATTTTTATAAATGTAGATGTTTTTAAACTTTTAATATTTACAAAATATACTCGTTATAGATTATATAGCATTAGTGGTTTTGAATCAATTTTATTTTTTCTACAAAATTATAAAGGTGTATAATTATATAATATTAATTTATTACGTTATTTAGTATCTGTCGAATAATTAGAAATGGAATTTATATAGAAATACCTTAAAAAGCATCTTTTGAAAATAAATAAATTTTTCAAATTATTTATTTTCTAATCTTGCCTAATTGGTCTCAATTTATTTTTAATGTTTTATAAATAATATATTACTGAATATCAAAATATGTTTAATTTATTATGTCTTGTATAATCATTTGGTAAATTATTATATCACGTGATCTTGTAAATCAATGACATTTCCGGAATCAGATTCTATAATCTACATTAACATTTATTTATAGTTAGTAGAAATTAAATTATTAATCATTATTTTTTATATTATAATGGATTTTGAGAAGCAAAGATATGTCACTTGTATCTATTTCTGTAAAATACATTTAATGCTGATTAAGGGTGCGTTTTTTGTAACGTACCACAGTACCAAGTTAGCAAGCGTTTTTGGTAACGTACCACAGTCCCACCTGTATGCTTATACATGTAAAATCAAGTATTTGTTATGTAGTACTGTGGTATGTTATAAATCATACGAAATATCCCAAAGTACCACAGTACCACAGTCCCACTTGAGTTTACATGTATAAGCATACAGGTGGGACTGTGGTACATCAGTGCGTTTTTTGTAACATACCAACGTACCACAGTCCCACAGTACCACTTGTTAAATTCGCGCGCGAGTTAAATTCGCGGGCGTTTCAGATGGTTCATTGGAAACATCAATATAAATAAACGCTCCCTATATCTATATCGAGGACGGTACTGTGGGACTGTGGTACTGTGGTGTGGGACGTTTAAAAAGTAGTACCACAGTCCCACTTGAGTTTACATGTATAAGCATACAGGTGGTACTGTGGTACGTTACAAAAAACGCACCCTTAGATGAAACATAGATGGCAATACTATCATTTCAAATATTGTCAAATAGTTACATAATAATTACGCATGATATAAAATATGTATAACTTTACATTGAAAATGGACCTATAGATATATCATATTTCTCAGATATAGCTGTATATTTTAAGAAAAATGGTTCTTATAAAATAGTGTTATAGTTTTAAAACAAATAAAATATTAATCAAACTATAAATTAAATGTGTATTTTATAAAAAATGTACATAATTTTTCATATATTCATCTTATAAATTAAGTGATATATTTTTCAAATTATCATGTAAACAAATATAAACCAAGTACAGGATATCCACACGTTATAATATTGTTATAATATTGTGTATAATATATATACACATTATAATATTGATATCGATATTACAAACAATATAATATGTATACAATTATGAATTTAATTGTATTATGAATTTAATATAATCATATTGAAACCATTGATTTAAAAATTAGTTTTTGCATTAATTTATGTATCAAATTTGTACTCCACTACCATGATACATTATGATAAAATCACTCGAGCGGAAAATAAAAGATTCACTAAATATCTTTTAAGACGTCATTATAAATAGAAATATATAATTGCATCACAGATGCCGCAAATTCATTAATTTCACAAATTAATTAGATTGACATATCTTTGCTTCGTAAAATCATTGAAATTAGTTTTATAATTTACATTTTAATTTATTTGTATTATATGATATATAAACTATATGAAGTTTTATATAAATATATAATTATTATCAATTTCATATTTTTATTCTATAGCAAAACTTAAAATCTGTTTAGTAAAAATATTAAATATTAAATATTAATTTTGTATTAAATATATATATTTGTTTGCTTTATAAAGAACACATGTAAATAATAAATTAGACTACTTTCATAAATATAATTATAATTTCTATAGTTTTACTTGTTATATTCATAATAACATAATATCTATTAGTATACCTATTTATATATACATTTGTATATATATATATATATATATATATGTACTAAATTCAAGGAATTCAAAGACTTCTGTATTATTTACATCTATGTTATTATTATCTTAAATGAAAATATGTCAAATTGCATGTAATATCAGATATTTATATTTATATATACCATTAGTACTTCTATATGAAATAATATAATTTTTATTTTAAATATAAAATTAATAGATATTCAATAAATTATCATATATACAAATATACCTTAAGAAAAAATAATATACATGAATATAAAATTATGAAGAATATTCATTATAAGTTTAATAATATAATTATAATTTATAATACTAATATATAAGTTATATTTATATATTATATAACATATTATCTATACTATGAATATATTTACAGGATTTATGATAGCATTAAGTTTCACTAATAATATAGTTAAAATAGGTTATATAATATATTATATTCAACAAGTTGATTATATAATGTAATTTGGTGAAATACTTGACATTGTAAAAAAAAGTAACAATAGATTTACATTCTATTGTATAAGATGAATAGATTTAACTAATCAATATTTATTTTAAATAAGATGTATATATTATTTAATACCAATAAATAAATATATACAAGAAATATACACAAAGATACATTCATGTGATATCTAACCCATAGGAATATTGTTAGTTCTAGACATCGGGGTTGGTACACCTATTGGGACTACACTAGGAGTGTTACGTGCTCCAGCCTGTAACATTTCTAAGAAGTTAGACCCTTGATTATAGTTCCGTTCAACAGGTGTTTTCTCAGGAGAAAGATTACTATTCACCAATTCTGTCAATTTCATATATATATATAATGATTCTATATGAATATAAGGAATATAATATATGAATATAATATATTCATCATATTCATTTTTATAAAGCTAATAATATAAACCATTGAGGTAAGCAAATTCATCATTTAATGATGACCTTGAATGACATCTACTTCCTGATTGATTAATATTATTCTGGGATTCAGGTATCTAAATATATAGAAAGGCATTAGTATACATAGTTACAATATTTTAATAAAACTTTACCTGTGGTTGACTAAATAATCTTTGAAATCTACTTGTCTGTTCAACTTCTTTGTTAATTTCATCATTTTTAGTTCCTAATGTACTTATAGTCTCTCCCTGCATAATTATAAATGTAATATAAATATCTTTGAATGGAACTATAAAAAATATCAAAGAACATTGAATCAATTATTAATATTGTACATACCAGAGTTGGAAAAAATCATGATTTTTTTAAAAAAATCAAAAAAATCAAAATCACATTGATTTTTTTGATTTTTTTGATAGAATAAATAAATAAATTTATCAATACAAATTTTATATTATTTAATCAGTTTTATTTATTAGATTTATTAATAATAGTAATCCAAACTATTAATTACATTTTATCAAATTATAAAAAAGTTGATTTATAATCAAAAAAAATCAAAAAAATCAAAAAAATCATGATTTTTGCCTTCAAAAAAATCAAAAAAATCATTGATTTAATCAAATGATTTAAATCAAACAACTCTGGTACATACCCCAGTATTAATATTACAATCATTGAGAAAAGCAGTAAGATCAAATCCAGTTCCTCCATCTTTAGGCTTATTATTTTCTGCATGTATTGTAATATTAGCCATGTCCTCCAAAGCAACTTGTTCTATACCTCCAGAATCATCAGCCATATCAAAAGGAACCAAATCAGGTAATCCATCTATAGTATTATTAATATATTATAAATATAATGTTGATACCATCAAGTATATGAAACCTTCAGCAACATCTTCTGAGTTCGCTTCACAATTATCATCTCTGAATCCATGAAGCTCGATAGTTTCATGTTGACTTTCAGGTCCACTGGTAAACCATTCCGGCTCCTCCATCATATCATCTCGTCTTTTATAATCTTGTACTCTTCTCGTCATATTATTATTATTTCGACCTATACAATTGGTACACGATACAAATAAAGATACACAAAATTAATGTAAAACCTTTATCCAAGAAATTATCATGTCTATCGAATCTATTAAATCTTGAATTCTAAAGTAAAATATAAATTATGTATTTGAAAAATAGAAATAGAGATTGTAACTAACTTCCATTTTATCATTACTTTGACGTCTATCAAATGATCTATAATAATCTTTATCATGTCTTTCATACGATTCTCCTTGACGTTGATTGTAGTTATTTCTTCTATCATTACGAGATTCGTCTTTCCATTTCATCTATTATTTAATATAAGTATAATATTTATATAAGATATATATATATATATATATATATTGGAACAAACGGGTAAATTATTCGTTATTTCATCGCTACTCTTTCGACCAGATTCAATCGTTGATAAAGTTAGGTGAATACGACCACTACCAAAACGTTGACGATTGTTTCTACAAAACATAATATGTATCAAGTGGTATTTACAAGTGTTATTTACATATATAATAGAATAATAATATAAAATAAGAAAAATATGTGTAATTACATATTATAAATAAACCTCTCAAAATTATGATCATTAGGAGATGTTGGATCATTGTTACTTTCGATAGGGGAATCATTACGTTTAGGTGCATGACAACCAGTTCCAAAAGATCTACGCTGAGGTCCTAATACTATTCCACTGGAAACTCCATTATCTTCACCAGGTTCTTTATAATCAAGTATAGTATAATATAATACATATATAGTATAATATAATACATATATATAGTATATAATACATATACATATAAATAAAATACTAAATATCTACTAACCTCCTTTACGTTTAAACATAGTATTTTTTTGTTGTATATTTCTTCTAAACATGAAAATATTTGTTCCAATTTTAGGATTGTCAATTTCATCAATAATAGAATCATGTTCAGATGGATCAATTTTCAGATCACTAGCACATTCACTATAAAATTAAATATGTTTCATATATTCATATAAAATATTTTACATTTTGAAATACTAACGGTATATCAGGAATAATCATAGAAGCTTGACAATTTCTTCTACTTAGCATATATTCCTAAAATAATTATGTACACACTTATAAAAAATTACAATTTTATATACATTAAAAATTATTGTAACTACAAAACAGAAATAATTAAATTAAAAATAATATATATGTATACATACCCTTGTATAGGTTATAATATTATTTATATCTCCAGAGTTATGTACATCCTTTATAGCCTTTTTATTTTTCATTTGAATAGTTGCATTATTTATTATTTCTTTGCATGGCATTTTATCTTTCTTATTATCATCACTTTCATAAATATCTTTAGTAGTATTAATTGAATCACATTTATTTGTAACCAAAGGTTCTATCACAGAATTATTGCTTTTTTCTATTTAAATAAAATTATTATATTAAAATATTTATATATTGACAAAATTTGATTATTACCTTTTATAATTTCTTTTTTATTATTATCTTCAAAATATTCATATTCTTTTTTGAAAGCATCTTCAAGAGAATTCTCATTTGCATGTTCTTTATTCAAGAAACTGTCTTGAATAGTTTTAATCATAGTACTTTCTGATCCTACTTGAAGCATTTTTTCAATTATATTCACTTTTTTTATATCATCATCTTCTTGTTGTAAGTTATCAATTTGTGATACCTAATTAAATTTAATTTAATATAATTATATTGAAAATAATAAGAATATATAGTAATTAACATTATATGTAAAAAGATTAAAGAATAAAAAAACATAAATATAGAAAATACTAAAATTTATAAATACATATAAAATAATATTAATCCTAGATAATTAGTTCAAATACATTGTAACACTAACATATATATATCTCTGATTTTTATATAATATATAGAAAATTAATTAAATATGCTAAATATTAGAGCCGACTTTTTTTTATAAAGATTGTTTATTTTTATATTCATAACCTAATAATTTAGTATAAAGTTCAATAAAAAGAATCATATATAACTATTAAATTATATTTAAAATATACTATTTATCAAGTGAACACATTAAATATAAAGAATGTGATATTTATGATAAATTAAAATGTATATATTAAGAATATATATTTATTTAAAAAAATTCATAACTAAATTATACATGAACAATTTATTATGATTTATACTAATCACTATATAGTATATAAAATATATACTTTAAAAACATTTATTTATATCATACTTTTTGAATGATATAATAGTAATATTATTAGTCAATGGAATATGGATTAAAGAGACACGCTATTATATAAAAGTGATGCGATCGATGCTTATAACAGAGGTTTATACAACAATTATATTTGTATGTATATATTTATTACTCTCATGTACAGAATGTTGAAATATTATACATTGAATAAATTTACGGATATTGCGGGATAGAATCTTTACAATACGCCGGTTTATTTAATAACTGCGTTACTTTATCCAGTTACAGGTACCTTTACCATTACACAATTTACAAGCTGCTTGGCTATTTAATAACAATACAGAATAGTAATACAAATATGATATATAACACACCTTTATACAACTTGAATTAATTTTATTTTCACCGGTTATTTCTTTTCTAAATGGACACATTGTGAATAATGCAAATTAAAATTTAATAATAATTAATACATTATTATAATCAAATAAACGTTAATGGAGGAAGTCGAAAAATAACTATATTTAAAATAAAAATTCACATAAATACACCTATATAATTAGGTGAAATTAGGATGACTTCCACAATAACATACTCATAATTAAGCAACACATATTTTATTATGCTTGGCATTGTAATTTCAACATAATTATATATGTGTTTATAAAAGTGCTGACTTCCTCCTGTAACCGAAAAACTTTTAATAACTATACTTAATGAGGTATCATTTTAAACTGCAATCAATTTTTAATTTGAAATATTTAAGATACAATATACCTTCAATATTTATGAATGTATTTAAAAATAAAAATAATATATATATAATATTTGTTATATAATATAATATACTATATACTTAGTCTACAATATAGTCTATAATTAGTATAATAATATTGTAATACGATAACTTATTGAATAACATAATATTAATTTAAATTAAAACCTGACTACTTGAGCATTTTGTTCAATTACTTGTATTGAATTATCAGTTTTATTATTTATTATTTCTTTGTTTATACTGAATTTAGAATCAGTATTGTCAATTTCTTCATTTTTCATATCACTTTTAATAATCTCACTTTTATCCATTTCTAATAGATATAATTATAATAATATAAAAATTAATAAAATATCATGATTCACTTTATATTATAGCATTTAATATTCATATAAATACTATGTACATTATTGAATATATAAATTTTATAACATATTTTATTAATTGTTATATTATTATAATTATTATAATTATATTAATTTAATATTTTTAGAAATTATAATAATGTATATTTCATTACAGTTCATATAACTATTTATTTATAATGACATATAGATGTTTATTAATTTATAATTATAGATGAATGTATTAAATATAAATAATAATGATAATTTGGTTAATTTATATAGTATATACGACATAATTTAAAAATAAATATAGATTTATTTTAAATGGAAACTTTGTAAACAACTATATGAAAATAAAAATATTATATTAATTATAAATAGTATATATTATGAATACTAACATACCTAATAGTTTAACTAGCTAAGAATACTGATGGTTTTGTTATAATAATATGGTAAATATAAATAATATACTTTTGTTTTCAAAGTAATAATATTAATATGGAAATGTACGAAATTTATGAATTTGGATAAGCAAATGTCAAAAGTGATTGGATAACCCGGATGTAAGACATGCGCATATATAATAAATATAAATATATATATGTATAAATTAATTACAATTGTTATACTTTAGTTTATTTTATTGTGAATTTTATTTGTTAAAAGAATTAATTATTGTTTAAAATAAATCATAAAATAATATGAATATTATTATAAAATTAATATTTTACAAGGACATGTCCTTGATATTATTTTAAATAATGACAGGCGTTTCCTTTTATAACTCATGTATTTATTTACAATATATATTTTAAAATATTTTTGTAAAAATTAAAATCACCTACAAATATGGGTATTCTCGATAGAATTTCAGAAATAGAGAGTGAAGTAAGTTATTATAATAATAATTAATAATATAATCAATATATATTATTAATTATATATCTATCTTAATATTAGTTATATTTATAATTGTTATAAATATTGTATTTATTTAAAAAATTAGATGACACATGGATTTAATATCTAACATATTTTTAGATATAGTAGATGTAGTAGATGTCTATTAATATTGCAAATGATTATATATTCGTAATATATTCATAAAGAAAACTTAAAACCTGTTATCAACTGTTCACTTAGTTAATTATATTAAATTAACTTTTGAATATATTAAATAATACGTGAATCACGAAACAGGCCGCCGATTATTATTATTAGAATGGCAGAGTTCAATTTTTATTTTGGGGTTGTGTGAATTTTATTTTTCTGTTTTGTTAGCTGAATTATTATAATTATTATATCCCCAAGTGAGAATATAAAATATTGTGTTACTATAAAATATCTTATAATGCATATATATATATATATATATATATATATATATATATATATATATATAGTTACCACTCACCTCAAACTCTGACATTATAATAACAATCGTCGGCCTGCTTCGATATAACTCAAATAATATATACTAAAATATGGAACACGTTCATAACCGGCGCCAAAAATCTATGATTAATACTTTATTCAATATCGGAGCGCGCGCTTTCGCAATTGAGACTCCCGCCTCTAGATATAGATGTGTCATAATATATAGATAGTATTTGACTTAGATCGTTATTGCTATATCTAGCCTAAGGTAAACTATAAACCTATGATTCCATATATAACTATAGTCATAATTCCTTTGTTAAAAAACTTGTGAATAAATGTGTGTGTGTGTGTGTGTGTGTGTGTATATATAAAGTACGTATCTCTCTCAATATATATACGTTTCAACTCCGAAAGCGTGAGCTGCGATATCGAATAAACTATTAGTCATATATTTTTGACGCCGGTTATGAACCACAACCCTAAAATATATTCAATATATTTTATTTATATCTTATATTATTCCATTGTTCCTAAAAGTCATATATAGCATGTCTAAATCTTCAAACATTACAAATTATATCTCTGCTGTCGCATGTAATATTGTGTACGGTACAAGTTGTAACGCTTATCTTAGATAAGATCACTCACATAATGTAAGATACATTGCCAAATAATATATATAGTAACTGGATAAAGTCGGCTTTTTTTATTTGTCGACTTTTTTTATTTGTAGACTTTTTCTTTTTAATGGGCCGACTTCCTCTAGTAACATATATATATATATATATTACACATATAAAAGTAATCTAATTATTATATTAATCATTAATAAAATAGCGGAGCATAATATCGATAGTTATTCGGCGGGTTTATATCGAATATTTCCCCATTTGTTCTGATTCCGATTTATGGGCCATATTTATAATACTCGTTTCGGTATTTGACACATTAATGTACATGATAAATTAGTTGTTATTATACTTTTTAATTATATAGAGATACATCCAACATAATTTTAATTTGACCTCAGCAGTCATAACAAATGGAGCCATATCCACTATTCTCCACTTAGTAGTACTTATTTAATTATGGCAGAAATTCTAATTTCATCCTAATTATATATATTTTGTTATTTGTAGACTTTTATTTGTAATGGGCCGACTTCCTTTAGTAACGTATATATATATATATATATATATATATATATATATATATATTACTAAAGTAATTAAAGTAATAAGCTGTCATTATTATAATCATTATAAGGATCATAGAAATATTATATATTAGTTTTTCTATATAAATTGTATTTGCATATATAGCAAAGATATTTCAAGGCAAATATATAAAACTCCCAATCTACGCAACGTAATTAATACATATTTCCTGCCGCTGCCAGCAGTATTATAGAAATAACTGAAATAAATTTAGGTTTGGTGCCTTTTATACTACAATCTTTTCCTTGCTATATTAAATAACCTTTTACTCGCCACATAGATATGTATAGAGTTTAAAACTAACACATCCTATTGATTTGTTTTATATTAGTAATGAACACTTAGTTTTCATTATATAAATAATAATTTAAAATAATTTTTGTTTACATTTCAAAAGTTTAAAGTATGATACATATTTACATTATAAACAATGTTTACTACAATTGACCCTATGTGGAGCTGTTCATTTTTGTGTACAAAATCAAATTACACAATTGCTCGTAATTTACGAGTCGTAAGTAATATCTTCCCTTAGTAAAATGTTTGTTATTGTTATTTTTATTTGGTGGAGTCCTTTCATCCCATCCAGGAACTTAGATGAAGTTTTCACTTATAACCATATATGGCTCTAATGTCCCTTCGAAGCCGCTCTCATGTTAAGGCATCCATGGTTTTAACGAGAGCCGATCATTTATTTATACATAATTATATAAGATCACTTCTAAATAATATTTTAAGACCCATTTTATAAAATTAATTAACTGCTTGTGTGTCTGACGCCTTAGCCACACAGGCAGTTATACGTATTCATCAATCTAAATTATGTAGTTAGACGTTTATTTAAAAAAATCTATATATAATATATATATATATATATATATGTCTTTATACTATGATAACATTATTGTAATTTCAATGTATCCAATTCTTACATAAGATATAACTAATCCTTATCATGTACCAGAAGTCTTATCTTGATTGTAATGTTCCTAAGGAGTTATCATATATACTGACCTTGGTCCCGTAGTTCCTTAGAACTGTCCTTCAAATAAACATGTCCTTTAATGTTCTCCACCGTGTGCTATTATTTGCGAATCTAATAATGACATATATGCCCATTATATTATATAACCAAGTTATCTTATGTCTGTCTCTTCTGAAGTATTATTTGTACTCGTCTATTCCTTGGGTTATTTAGTATTTTCATTAGATCATTATATATGGACCATCTTTATCATTTCGATTATATATTCAACGTTATCATATCTCTATAAGTTATATTACATAATTAATTTGTTTCAAATGTTTGTATTTTTTCTAATTCAGCTGCTATGATTCAAAAATATATAAAATATTTATTTAATATAAACGCATTCATTAATCAGACTTTATATTTCAGTCTATTTTTTTTTACTTTTCTGCATATTTGATTGGCTTGTGCTGCTCTAGATTTCAAGACTTCATTCCTTCAACCTTCTTCACAAATAGAAACGATATTTAATAAATATGCACTATTTCACTACCTTTATCATCATTATTATTTAATAATGAACATATTAATATAAATATAATCGAAACCATTAAAATCCCTCAAATCTGATAATTTCTCAAGAAATACTATAATCGGGTGAGAGTATCGAAGATGGCGTACATAATCATAAAAGGGCATATTTTTCCGCAAAAATTGCAATGTGTATTTATGAATAATGTGTATAATGCACATGTGACTATACTTACGAGTACAATTGTGTACGTTATTGCTTTGACTTGTCAATCAATTTAGAATTATTGTAAATTATTTAAAATATAAATAAATAATAAAATTTCAATCTTATACATTCTCATTTATATTCACTTCTCATTTTCAACTATTAAACATAAAATAAGTTTCATATAAATAATATGTGTAATTTTTCCACGATAATTGCACAATATATTTAATAAATATTATTTATCCATGTGGAAATTATAAACTGATTGCGATAATTTTATCGCAAATTAGATTTGTATATTTTGTCCTTGATAATTGTATAAATGGAATACATATGCGAACATAGCTTTATACAATAACGAATTAAATTGCACATCCCAATACATATTCATGAGAGTATTATTATGACCATCCAGATGGCGAGGACCCAGAAGAACAAGGCCACCATGGGTCATCTGGGTCTTCTCAAGGCACGACTTGCCAAACTCCGGCGTGAACTAATCGAGCCTAAAGGGGGCGGCGGTGGTGCCGGTGAAGGTTTCGACGTCGCAAAGACTGGAGATGCTCGTATCGGATTCGTCGGTTAATATTTGTAATTCGTAATTTTATGTTATATATATATATATTTATGAAATTATATATATGTTTATTAACTATGATCTGTAAAAATACCTTTTATTTTATGCTGTGGGTTTATATATATATATATATATATATATTTATATAGAAGAATCAAACCTAAAATAAATGATACTTTTAAGTTGTATATATAAGAACATTATATTTACGCCAATACAATTTAGATTTCAATTTTAGGTTTCCCATCGGTGGGCAAGTCTACGCTATTATCTAATCTGGCCGGAGTATATTCTGAAGTAGCAGCCTATGAATTCACAACCTTAACAACTGTTCCTGGTGTGATTAAATATAAGGGTGCTAAAATTCAGGTTTCTATTGATTAATCAATTCATTAGTTTTTAAATAGACGAAAAACCAATATAATAGATTTTAAAATTATATGTGATCTCATAATTGTATACAAAAATTATCGGAAATTGTAAATCATGGATGTGTTAATATGAGTGCAGCCTAGTAAGGATATTAGAATAATTTATTTAAAAGTTAAAACGCCATCTAAGTTTCTGAATGGGATGAAAGCATCCACCAAAATAATTATAATAAATTAATAACAAATTATAATGTTGATGATTTTTGCTTTATTTGTTGCATGTTATAGATGCTAAATACTGATCATGCACACCACGTATATATTACATACACCAATACATAGTCATCATTACATATTAATATAGTTAGATAATGAATACATTTTGTTCACATGCATTTTAGTTACTTGATTTGCCTGGAATTATTGAAGGTGCTAAAGATGGTAAAGGTAGAGGAAAACAAGTTATTACCGGTTTGTATTATGTCAATGTAATAGAATATACGTAATTTAGACAACATTATTAATTATAGAAATGGTTTAAAAATAATACTACATAACTACTTCATAGTTATTTTATAATAAACTACAAAAATAATATGTTTTATTAAATATATATATATATTTATTTGTTTTAATATTCTATATTATTATATAATATTTCATGTTTCTAGTGGCAAGAACTTGCAGTCTAATTTTCATTATTCTTGATGTATTGAAACCCCTACAACATAAGAAACTACTCGAAACTGAATTAGAAGGTTTTCTTAACTCACTATTCACTAGGTTGTCTTACGTTGATATCCTTTAGGTTTCGGAATCAGATTGAACAAATCCCCCCCAAATATATCATTCCGTAAGAAGGACAAGGGTGGAATTAATCTTACTGCCGTCGTTAGTTATATAATATTGAATGTATATACACTTCTATTACTTGAATTCTATCTATCTAGTATAAAGTATACCTATTTGCTAACGATAACATACGATATTGTAATAAACAAATAATAATACAAAATTAAACATATTATGGTTAGCGTAAAAATAGATGTAAAATATTTGATTTATAAATGAACAACAATTTGTAATAACTTATTATTATTGTATTATCTTATATTGCTACTGTCTATTTTATATTATCTATGTGGAATTTATATTTTATATCATATTCATATTGTAGTATATGTAATGATTAATAATTATTAATTATAATTAATACTATATATATGTCAATTTATTACATTATATTACATACTATTATAATAAAACTTGTATTATACAAGTATACATTAAGTTACTTCTTGGTAATGATAATATTGTAATATCACATACAATACCAGACACCCCATCCTCTAACGATATCACAACAACCCCTGTCTAATAACCCCTGCACCACCACCACCACCCTAAGGTTGCCCAGAGTGAGTTGGACTACGAGACTGTACGCTCTATCCTCAGTGAATACAAGATCCACAATGCTGACATCGCCCTCCGTATCGATGCCACCTCTGAAGACCTCATCGATATGATCGAAGGAAACCGTGTCTACGTACCCTGTATCTACCTCCTCAACAAGATCGATCAGATCTCCATAGAGGTCATGTCCTTGTCGGCGTCCTTTAACAATTACTACTATTGCTATTATTGCTATTTCGTTACAATTTAACGTTAAGCTGTATGTGTGTTCTACTGATTGTATTCTAGGTCACATAAATATGAGTAATATCGATTTATTATCAGTATTGCATTCTATCCCGTTATTAAAGAATAATTACCAATATAGTTATATTAATAGTTTACTTCCATACAAACTACAACAAGTAAATCTACATACACTAATACACAGGGTAGTACTAATAGTGTGTAACTATATGCAGAGCTATTATACATTGCACTAATAGTAGAACTGTTTGCACATACAGGAGTTGAATATCATCTATAGGATTCCCCATTGCGTACCTATATCTGCTCATCACCGCTGGAACTTTGATGATTTACTGGAGAAGATGTGGCAATACCTCGCTCTAGTTAGGATGTTAGTAGTAGTAGTGGGCAGGGTAGTAGTAGGCAGGGTGGTAGTAGCAGTATATAAACTAGGTGACCTCTCACACCAATAGATACACAAAACCTAAAGGACAACTGCCTGACTACGACTCCCCTATCGTACTGAAGAACACATCCTGCAGTGTTGAAGATTTCTGTAATAAGATTCATAGAACCCTGCTCAAGGAATTCAAATAGTTAGTATTATATCTATATATATATATATATATATATATGTTGATATTTATAACTATTTCTATATATTATTCTATACATAAATCTTTTATATTATGAATTTTTTTCATACATATACTTTTGGTATGTTAAACTATAAATAAATATTATTTTTAATAATAAAAATAAAATATTAATATGTTATCAGTCAATATAGCAATCATATATTAGATTTTTTTATAATAAAACAAATTTAAATAAAGATGTTCCACTTCTTATTATCTTCTAAGTGGCTCAACAATAGGAGTTTACTCTTTTCTAATGTTGTCGTCCAGTACTTTATTATATATCCTACTTGGCTTATTTATAAACCTAATCAATAAGAAATATAACAATACTAATAATATTCATATAAACATTATAAAAACATATTATTTGAAGATTTTTTAACATAACTATAATGAACTAAATCATGATGTACACATGGAATATTTATATACAATTGTAGTTATTCAGAAATAACTTATTACATAATATATTGAAATATATTTAATTTACTATTATTGTTAATAATATTATGATATTATACATTTGAATTTATATATATATACTATATATTATATAGGAAAAAGTAAAATAGAATATTTAGATTATTTAATAAGTTTATTATTAAAAGAATATTCCCAAATAGCAAAAAATAACTCGTTAGTTTGTGATTAATTGTTGAGGTAGGCAATATAATCCTGCAATCGGCTGTCAAATTCATTGTTTTTTTTGTATCCTTTACTAAATGTTCTAATTAGAATATTTACGCAGTTGGTCGAGTAATGGATGTATACAAAATAAATAATTTTACAGTTGCACAATTCTTTCACCAATTGCAGTAATAAATTTCTCATGTGAACAGCCTTTATATAAGTATTATCTATATATAATGAATATTTAATTAATTTATTATCTATACTAATGAAATATTTCTATTATTTATGAAATGTTTATAAAAAAGTAAAATACTGAGAAAATTAATGTCAATGTTAGTTTAAGTTTAGTTCAAACTTAATATTAAATTTGTATGATTATAAATTAAAAAAAACATAAATTAAAAATATTTATCAATATTATAAAAATAAATATATATCAAATAAATGTATACTTTATTCAAATCAATAAAAAAAATGTTATACAATATCATATATCTTATATAATATAATAAATGTATAATATTTTATATAATATAAATACAAAATGTACAAAAAAACAAGTTATATAATTTGTTATACAATATACTTATTATAAATATATAAGTTTTTATACTAAATAAGAATAGATTACAATATAAACTAATCTATATAGAAAAACACCATAAATATATACAAATCTATTTTCATAATACATAAAATAATATATAAATTAAAAAAAAACTATAGTTTGTAAGTATAAATTAATTTATTGTTATTTTTTATATTAATTTAACACAATAAATAATGTTATTTGTAAATAAAAAAAATCAATCTCATTTATCTTGCTTTATCTCAACATTTATTATTTTTATTGAGTTTTATAAAACTCAAAAAAACTCAATACTGTTTTAAAGTTTTTAAGTTTTATATTTTTCTCATATTTATAAAGCGAATAATAAATTGTATATGAAATGATTAACAGATTATTTTCTATATATTTTTTTTATTAAATATAAATTAGTAAGGTTAATTTAAAATAACTTTATTGACGAAATGTACAATTTTATAATAAAGTAAGATTATAATCTAAAAATACTGATATTTTTTAATACATGTTTATACTAAGCCAATAACTGAAAAATAATTGTTTTTAAAAATAAGTCATTATTTTACTTTTGTTTAGAAATTATTCATTATATTTATAGAATTAAATAATACAAATTAATTCATAATTCACTAATGAATTAGGAATAATATTATTTGAATGACTATTTGCTAACTGATATACTGATTACTTATCTAGTGGTCTCGTGTGGGGAATGTCAGCTAAACATCAACCTCAGAATGTTGGAAAAGATCATATCCTAGGAGATGAAGATGTGGTACAAATTATAAAAAGGTAATAAAATATACATATAGTTTTATACCAATATTATAGTATATTATATTTTATCCACTAAATAAAAATTAACTGTGAAATAATTTCTATAATAAATTAATAATTATTTCAGATTATAAATTGCAATGGATTTAAAAGAAAAAACTATTTTTAATATGACAATATTGCATATGAATAAAGCATAGAAAGCTAGTCTTGAACATTATTTATTGATGTACACATAGTGATTAATACATACAACACCGTATTCGTATAACGATATACACACACACGCACATGATCATATCAATAAAGTATCGGCGTTAACTGTACGATACTAAGAGGGAGGACTAGAGGAGGGGGTGTGATAAAAGGGAATAGTTGATAAAAGCACCTAGTTATTGGCAGAGAGCGGGCGGGCGAGATGGGAGATCTTCGATAGTTACTTATCCGTTACTTATCCGTCATGGATAACTTGAGAATGTCTGCTAGTATTTCATCTTCTCGCGCCTGTCTATTTCGATCATCTTCAGCCAGCTGACGTTTAGATTCGGCAAACACCGCTTCCATTGTGTTTGAAGCGATGGTTTCAATGTTAGACGATGATGGTGGATAGTGTTGCTGTTGGGTGACGTCCGTATTCGAAAGACTTTCTTGTATAGCTCTGCGTAAATGTACATTTTATTAACGTGTGATAAAAAGTCAAATAACCTAAGGATATACTACATTTTTATATAATTCATTATGTAATAAACCTCTACGTAAAGATACTATTAAGTACTGGCTAATAATTACATAATACTCAAGATTATGCAATAACCGTTGAATCATTCTATCCTCATCATTTGGTATATGTGTATAAGCTTGCATATCTGGTGTCTGCAGGGGTCAATGTAGTTAGGTTAGAAGTTTGCTAACAAATTATTAATTATTATATAATATTACTAATGACAACAATTATTATATATTATGTTATGATATATTAAGATTATATAAGAAACTTGATAATTACCATTGATAAAATCAAAATGAGTACATTTTCCCAAAAGAATAAAATATAAATATTTATAAATAGAAGTATAGAAAATAAGTTTGAAAGAAAAAATAAAACTAGTATATTGTGTATTTATTACCTATTGATATGCTTTTATAATTAACCTATTAGCATTTTTTATAAAATAAATATATTATATTTATTTAAAATATTTATAAAATGTATGTTCTATTTTATTGATAATTAAATATATGATAGTGTCAAATATAATAATAATAGCAAAGATTTTGCGAAGCAAAGATATAACACTCCCTATGCATGCAACGTAATTTAGTAATATCGCTACCGCTGCTAGCAGTAGTATTGAAATCACTGAAATAGATTTAGGTTCGGCTCTGTTTGCATACAACAATGTTTTCATTGCTCTATTAAATTACATGCAATATAAATTAACTTTTACTCACTAAATATATACTTATAGCATTTAAAACATAAATATCATATTTGTTTGTTATATATTAGTAAAGAACACTTAGTTTTCATCATATAAATATTAATTAAAAGCATATTATTTAACATTTTAAAAGTGTATAGTTAAATACGAATTTACATTATAAACAACGCATAGTTCCTAAAAGTAACCCGCTATAGGTGGCACCAGGGTATTTTGTATACAAATTCGAATTACACGATTTCGCGTAAGTGTTATATCTTTCCTTCGATAATAGTGTTAAAATTGCCAAAATGGAAAAAATGTCCAAACCCTATATTTACCATGTTAAGTTACTGTATCATATAATGACAGGCATAATCTAGTACCCAAAAAATATAATACCTTTTAAAATTTGTTTAATTGAAATTTAAAGTAATATTAATTTACATTTTAATATCTAATTAATCTAGCGGATCTATTTGATAATTTAACTAATAATTTTTTCACTCTGCTTTAATTATGCTATTTATAGTAACTTTATTAAATGGATTTGAGGTATGCCACCCTTATTTATATTGTAAAGTTAACAAGTTTATGTAATGGGATAAATTTCATATATGAAATAAAATTATAATACGGCTATATATAATATATAATATATTCATACAATTACACAATAAATATATTAATATTGTAAAAATGTATGTTTTTTAACTATTTAACTATTTAATCTATATAAAAATAAATATTCTATTCAGTATTTTATATTTATATATATATAATTAACAATATCATGTTATAAAATCAAACAATGAATAAATTCAAATAATTTCTCAAATAACTATTATTAGTTCTAAAATTAATAAAGGTATTTTCAAAAAAAATATTATAATTATGATTTTAATGTAGTGTATTATTTAACTTGATAATTGTAAATTTTTTCTATCACATAAATCTATAAATAATATATAATTATAAAAGACAATATTATTAGTAAATTATATAGACAATATTAGGTTTAATATTATAGGTAATATTAGATTTAAGTATACGGACAAACATAGGTTTTACCATGGCAACGATATGTTTAACCTATGCCTGATTATTACAAATAAAGGCTTATATGTTCGCAAACAAACCTCTCCTGTATCGAGCAGACTTTGTCGTAAGGCAAACTGTAGCAGTTGATCATCCTCATCGTAGCCTGTGTTGGAATCGTACTGATTCTCAGCCTCGTCACTGTCCCCTGGTGAGTGGAAGTGGTGATAATAATGTTACGTGTGTACACCAGGTGCGGTGTTTAGGGGAGGTATGTCCTTTGAGCGCGCAATGTAAATAGATTCAATTTTAATAATAGGTAATCACATAATTTTTATTTATATAGTTTAATATATAGTTTTATTACATCCACTCATTCAAATATTTATTATATATGTTTTATTTATCATTATTAATTAATAAACAAAGACAAATTAAAATAAATAATATATAGTACAACAAAAATTTTTAATTTTGAGTAATACATGGAAAACATTTTATGTAAAAGTATATTACAATACAATTTTTAATTACAATTTTGAATATGATATTACATAACATATATTTATAAATACATATATGTACTTGTATAATATAGAATACATTGAATGCATGATATGAAAAATAATATTTATAAATTAAGATTATATGTATTAATGTATATTAGGTAATATTAGGTAATATATAATATATATATGTATAATAATACATTATAATACATTTTTATATATTCAATTTCTTGTGATCTAAATGTTTGATTTTAAGGGTATACCGCAGAACGCCATAATGTATTAAGATGGCAAATAATGGGTCTATTCAAAGTTAGGCTTACAGCATTCAATTCAATGAATTGAGCTAGTTTTTTTTATTATTATATTAATTATATTCACACGCACAATCCTAACTCATAATATATGGTTAATAATATAATATAGTTATACATTGAGTACTTTTAAATACATTAAATAGCATAAATTAATAACTTAAAAAAATTGAGAAAAAAATCAAAAAAAAATATTTTAAATTGAACAAAAAAAGAAAACTAAACCCGATATGTAAAAACTAAAAACATATCTGAAAGGAGCGTTAACAATCTATCTAGAAAAATATATTATATATATATTCTATAATTTTTGTCATTAAATATAGACCTATTAATTTTTTTTGAAAATAATCAAATATTTTTGGGGTACATTAAAAATATTTTACATAGTTTAAAAATCATTTTTGTATACAACTTGTAAACATATTTTATAATATTTTAAATGTATAATGTATACTTGAATATATATATAAAATATATTCAGGCATATTTATATGATTTTATAAAATATTTTACTAATAATTAAAGTTTTAAATATTATAAAAATATTTTTTTTCTAGAAATCTCACTTTTTGGAAAATATTTGAAAGGTGAATAAAAAAAAACTAGACGTGAATGAGAAAAACGGTTTTCACATTTGAGATCAGTGTCAAAAATAAGTCTAGAATCAATTGACAGAATGTCATCCTATTGAAAAAGTTAAAAAATGCAGGCCAGTGTAATATATATTATTCATATATAAATATATATATATATATGTATATATATATATATATATATATATATAAATATATATATATATATATATGTATACATACAAAACTCTATATTTTGTATTTTCTATAGAAATTGATATTTTTTCAATTATACATTTTCAAATATTTAAATATTTGAGGTATAGGATTATTTATATATTTGTTTTGTATACAATGCTAAAACAATTAGTATGATACATATAATAGTTTTTGAGTTACCTACATTTATACACACATACCTAGCGCAAATTTATTTATTCTGAGTAAACGCCATTTGAAGTTAGACAGCATAAAAAGCAATTGATTTTATATATAAATGTAGTTGAAAACAACTATAAAATAATAATAACTAATTGAATAATAATAATTTATATTATGTATAATATATATAAGTATATATAATTATATATAATATATAGTATAAATGATATAAAAGTATAAATAGTAATGTAAACAAAATAAAATAAATATTAAACTAAAATATATATAATGAAAATAAATAATATGAATACAAATAACAAATAATAAAATATAATAGATATTTTTGTGAATAAAATATATAATATTCAAATAAAGTAAGTAATATAGTAAAAGTAATAATATAATCAAAATCTTAAACCATAATGAAAATATAGCAAAATGCAAATAGCAGAGTTTTAAAACAAAACAAATATAGCATCATCTATCTGCTCTCTAATTGGCCAGTATAATCACATGATATAGCATTTATGTGTGCAATGATATAGAATAATTCAATGTAAACAATCTCGTTTTTATTTCATATAAATCGGCAATATATAAGTTATAAAACATAAACTAAAATAAAATAGTCAGGAATACTAAATAAATAAAATAGCAATACTTTTATTTTTGAATAGTATGGTCAAAAAACTACTTTTTTATGCTATTTCTAGATTGAATTCATTGCTAACATTTTTACACATATTAAAAAACACTATAATTATTAATATTATGGAAAAAAAAATAATAAAATTGTTAAAAATATTTGTGAATTCAATCCATTGCGTGCTGCGATATCCCTATAATTACTCGTAAATACTCGTATCATAGTTATCGCTATAGTATAAAATCAATTGTAAACAAAAATACTATTTGTTGTTTATAAATGTATTTAAATTTTCAAAATTGATAAATTAATCATAAAGTTATACAGAATTTATTTAACCGATTATTTAGTAATTATTGCTGGTAAATTAAATTATATATTCAATTGGTACTTCCAATAAAGTACTCTTTTTATGTACTTATATGATAGATACATATTTGATTATTTTATTTCTCTACCATAATAATTAAATTTTTTTTCTTAAAAAATACTAATTCCGAAGGACCTTCCCTTAAATGATTCACCGGTGAAATAACGTGACAGGCTAATTGAATCAGATTAAAAAAAGCTGCATTAATAACTGGTTCAGAGAATTGTATCGATTGAATCAGTAGGTCGCGAGACGTAAACGGGGAAATGTTAAAACCGCATCCCCCGGTGTCGTGTGATGAACTAACCAATCACGGAGTAGGTGTTGGGGATGTCAAAGAGGCTGGCGTCTACTACGCATCTCCTCTTCATCTTATGAGGGCTGTTCGGTGTACTACTAGCACCAGCACCATCGGAGTCCTTTATTACAACATTTACGGGAGATTTCTATTTAAAGATGGGGATTGGATTACATATCTATTGGTGGATGTCAGTTAACTTTAGGTATAGGGTGATAAATATATATATATATATTCAATATGTACTCCGAAATTATCTCCTATTACATCTAATATAATTCATTATGAGTATCTGATCAATGTATAAATTACTGGGTTCATTGTTAAAATATTAATATTATATTAAATTATTATTAACATATTAGTTCATTTCAAAAACCTATTCACTAATAACTTGAATACATTTTTATAAATATAATACTTCTACTGATAGGGTTTATTTTATAATATTTACTTATATTACTAATACATATGTACACATAGAATGAATTGATTGATGAATATTTTAGATTTAATTATCTAATTTTTAAGTAGAAAATTTAGTATTAATAACATGAATATATATTTAATTTTAAAATGTATACAAATTTTGAAAAATTAATCGATGCTGAAATAGAAATAAAAAATTAAATCTTAATTTATTATTTAAAGTTTAATATAAATTATTGTATTGTTAATAGCACTAGAGTAAGTTATGATTTATATTTATGAAATATAAATTCAAAGAAATAAAAGGTAATATTATATTAACTTATCATTAAAATATTATATTATGGTAACATCTATTAGTATATTATAAGATAAACATGTGTGTGTGTGTGTGTGTATCACATATCTCTATAGTAAATTTTTGTTAATTAACATATACATCTTATTAGTTAATAGTTCATAGTTATACTATGACCACCCTTATCACCAATCTTTACTATTATAGCAATTTTGTATGATTCTAACATAAGGTCTCAACATTATATTATGATCCTACTGATTGAATTATAAGTATATCATTATTCATTGTTTATTTGATATATATTTTGATAAAACATTTTTTAAAGCTTGTTTCAATGACATTTATCAAAAAACCTTTACACTAGGTTAAGTTATTTATTAGTTATAAATTTAGTTATAGATTTTTTTATGAATACACTATATTACTATAAAATAAAGAAATAAACATGTCTAGTTAAGATATGAACTTCTAATAAATACTGTTAGAGGTCATTGTGTGAAACAGCGCCCACTCTAGTAGTAACACACACACACACATATACGCACACACACACACACACACACACACACTAACATCCGACGACAGAGGAATATCGACCATTTCCCCGGGGGTGGATTTCTTAGGGGTGGAGTTAAATGTCCTGCGACGGATGGCGGGAGATTGACACTCATTCTTGTCCACCGGTCTGGCTGGTAGGGGTTCAGAGACGGGGCGGTCAGTAGTGGTCAATACCCCCGAGACCGCAGTGTCCAGGGCGAAGATGTTCCCGAATGTGATGCGGGCGTTCAATACGTGAAACAGGGGGATTTCTATTGGTGGGGGGGGGTTATAATGTAGGGTAGGTAGTCGGTAAGGGGTTGGTTTTATTGGTGGGGGGTTATAATGTAGGGTAAGTTGTATAGATGATATAAAGATACAGGCTGTATACACAATTCAGATACATGTGTGTGATATACCCCACACAGAGAGAGATAGAGAGATAGGGTGGGTGATACTACCTATTTTGATGGGAAAGCCTGCGGGAAGCTGTAGTACGATGAAGTCGTGAAGACGTTTGAAGTGTGCGTTAGCGCGTGACATCAACTGTATGACGGGTAGTAGTTGTTCCTGTAGCGATAGCGGGTAGGTCTCCGCAAGCCATACGTGTGCTGTACAGGGGTACAGGGTGTATAGAGGGGGTACAGGGTGTATAGGGGGGTACAGGGTGTATAGAGGGGGTACAGGGTGTATAGAGGGGGTACAGGGTGTATAGAGGGGGTACAGGGTGTATAGAGGGGTACAGGGGGTATAGAGGGGTACAGGGTGTATAGAGGGGGTGCAGGGGGTATAGAGGGGGTACAGGGTGTATAGAGGGGGTACAGGGTGTATAGAGGGGTACAGGGGGTATAGAGGGGTACATGGTGTATAGAGGGGGTACAGGGTGTATAGAGGGGGTACAGGGTGTATAGAGGGGGTACAGGGTGTATAGAGGGGGTACAGGGTGTATATATGGGGTACAGGGGGTATAGAGGGGGTACAGGGGGTATAGAGGGGGTACAGGGTGTATAGAGGGGGTACAGGGGGTATAGAGGGGGTACAGGGTGTATAGATGGGGTGCAGGGTGTATAGAGGGGGTACAGGGGGTATAGAGGGGGTACAGGTGGTATATAGGGGGTACAGGGGGTACAGGGTGTATAGAGGGGGTACAGGGTGTATAGAGGGGGTGCAGGGTGTATAGAGGGGGTACAGGGGGTATAGAGGGGGTACAGGTGGTATATAGGGGGTACAGGGGGTATAGAGGGGGTGCAGGGTGTATAGAGGGGTACATGGTGTATAGAGGGGGTGCAGGGTGTATAGAGGGGGTACAGGGGGTATAGAGGGGGTACAGGTGGTATATAGGGGGTACAGGGGGTATAGAGGGGGTACAGGGTGTATAGAGGGGGTACAGGGTGTATAGAGGGGGTGCAGGGTGTATAGAGGGGGTACAGGGTGTAGGGGTGTTATTCGTGCGGAGTTATGCGGGTGTAGTGGAGAGAATTGCGAGTTAGTAAATGCCGGGGAAGTGGGATATCGTATAATAATAATAATAATTAATTAGATATTTACTATTGTTATTGTACGGATATATTCATACATGAAAGAGTAGAGATGAGAGGTTTAATGTTAAGGCATAGATCTCGTACTATGATATTACTAATTGTTCAAAGTTTTTCTAAATATTGTACTATATGGGGTATAGATTACTGAATAGGGTATATAAATAGGGTACTAAATAAGGTATATATATAGGGTATTAGTTTTGTTAGTATAGGTATTGTAAAATTAAAAGTTATCATACAAGGAATAATACAAAAATCTATACTGATTTCGTGCATTAAGGGGATCCCGAACATAACACGCAATTTGCCAATTTCATGTATAAATAGATAGAAAAAACATAGGTCCACTAAAAAAAATAGAACTGATATTCTATTCATTCAATTGACCTACATTTGTTTGTAATGTATTCATAACATATACATGCATAAGAAAATAGAAAGTTATTTTTAATATTATTATTTATTATATTATATATATCTAAATTAATAATTAGAGATACTAAAATGAAGGTATTTCTATATAAATTATCATTTTATACAATGAATTCTATAAATTTTATTAATTATCTCTCTATTTTACTATTCACATAATTAAATTCTATATAAAGCAAAAAAAAATAATATTATAATTATAATAGTTTTTATGTTCTATATTTTTGAATGCACATACATAGGGCGAAATAATTATTCTGAGAATACAGAGTTTGAAGTTTGACAGCATAAAAATGTAATATTGAATAGTATATAATATAGCATTATCTTATCGTCATAAAATTATAACATTTTTATGCCATTTCTAGACTGAATTCATATCTAATTTTTTTACATATACTAAAAAACACTAGAATAAGTATTATTATGTAATAAAAAAATATAAAAAAAAATAAATTATCATCACTTTAAATGTGAGATCCCTTAATGCATGTAAACAGTAAAAAAAATAATTTATGATGTGAATAATTATCATATAATATTAAATTATTTATATTGTAGCTATTTTTAATATTCCTTTATCATATAAATATTATTCCATTAAGATTTTATTGTACGTATAGTATATGTTGTATACTATTAATATATATATATATTAGATTAGATTATTGTCTATAATTTGTATTTATAGTTATAGTTTATAGGTTTTTAAGGTATACTTTTAATTATAGTTTAAAGTTTAAACTTTAAATCGTAATTAATATTCATAAAATTATGTATATTTGAATACATTTTATGAAAGTATTATAAAAGTTTGATAAGTTATATGTATTTAGTAAAATATCTTATAGAATTATATATTAGGTATATTCATTTATAATATAATTGATATATTATGTACATAAAATAATTATATATAATGCTAGAATCTCATATGTTACAGTATTATAAGTATATGTTACAAATATAATAAATTCTAAAAAATATTCATTAAAATATAAAATAATGTATAAGAATAAATCAATTATAATATATGTAAACAAATATATAGTATATTAATAAATATATATATATATATATATATATATATATATATATATATATATATATATATATATATATATATATATATATACTAAAGATATGTATTAATATATAAATTAAAAGTAAGTGAATCTTTCCAACATCACCATTGTGGATATTTACATGTAAATAGATAAAAGAGGGTGATGTCACTCTAAATGTATTTGAAAGTACAAGTTGGATAATTGCCAATTTTGTTGGTATTATATTCAGATTATATGTATATCTATAAATGCTATCCCTGTCAATAAATATAAATGTATATTAGTAATAGTATGTTGACAGAATGTAATCAATATAATCATTATTTAAAAAAACTAAAAGCAGAATATTCCTATTTGGCTATTAACTGTTTATTTATATACACTCTATATATTATATATACACTAGAAAAATAAAATATACACTGAGAATATAAACACATTTTAAATAAGTCAGTAGAGAAACATAATTATTCTGAGTAAAAATTAATTATAAATTTACTAATTAGTTTTAATAACGATATAAAATATCGTTATTCACTAATTTATCAAAATAATCATTTGACAATTTTATAAAATAATGTGTTCATAATTTATAGTTGTAAGGTCCACCTCTAATAGTAAATGAATAGAATTGTATAGCAACTGTATAGAATGTACAGAACAACTTATTAAAGCATTTAAAATTTAGTATATACAAAATATGTGTCATTTATTGCAAAATTAGGATTAGAATAGATAAATTAGCTATAATTACAAAAAGGTTATTTATGAATAAATATAATATAAATTAAATGTATTCGTATATGATAACAAGTAAGGCGATCAATGTAAATATAAACTGAATACTCATTTTACTAAGTTTCAATAAGGAACGTAGATTTTCTTCACCTCATATTAATACTATTTAAATATAATGACAACACGGATAACAGAGGAAGTTACACCCCTCCGAGGGTACATAAGTAAGCACTATGGGGTGGGGTAAGGGTGACATACGAACCAGAGAAGGAGCGTGTCTTAGTAGTCTGTTCTATGGGGTGCCCTATGTTACGTTTAGTGTCCAGTGTAACTGCTGCGTTGAAGTATTCCTCTATACTGACCCCCGATGTTAACCCTCCTTGTTCCTGTGTGTGGTGGGTGTGTGTGAGGGGTGGGGGGGGGTAAGGGTGATGGTATTGGTTATATAACGTGGCTGTGGTTAGAAGTGATGTTTAACTACAAGTAATAGATGATATCTAATTAACAATGATAATAGATGATAATAGAAAAAATGCAACTAAAATATATAGTTGTAATATAGTTTAATGTATTTATACCTAGTTAAATTCATATGTGTGGTATTTAAAATAATTAAAAATGTGTATTAGTAATATAATCTACTATAGTATTATAATGTATGAAATGAAGAAGGTATACAGAGATAGCTAGTATAGCTATACTGATGCATTGTGAGTCTATTAAGGCTACCTTAGTATGTGATGGGCCAGCTTGGCTCTTGGGAGAGAATTGCTTCTCCTCCTTATCCACTACTCCTAAGATAGTCTCTAGAGTCTTCTTGCCTAGGGGGTAAGAGGGTATAGTTGTAGGGGGTAAGAGGGTATAGTTGTAGGGGGACAGTCAAGAAACATGATAACAAGTGTAGTTATGTTATGTTTTAAAAATGGTCACAGAATAATATGTAATACAAATTAAATTAAGGTATAAATATATATGACTTAAACATATATATATATATATATATATATATAGTTATTGAAATGTATAGATACAAGTAAGTTTATATAATACATTAATTAAAGGCTATGGTATAATCAAAGATTTTCCAAAGGAAAGATATTGCACTTGTGTATATTTGTGTCACCTAATAATTCGATATTGCCATCTAGCGTTATTATTCAGATAATAAGACATTTCTATATTTATTGTAATAGTAAATAATAAATTATATACAATATACATGTATATTGTATTATAATATGTATTTACATGATTTTAAAATGATAATATAATTATATAACAATAGAATACACTGATTAGTTATATTTAATATAAACAAATAAAATAAATGATAAATAAATTGTTATAAATCTAATATTAAAAAAAACTACATGTATTGTATTATATTGTAATGATTTTAAATGTATGTATATAATTAGAAAACAAGAAATTTAAATAAAAATATCACATGATTTAACATTTCATATACTATTTCGCCATCTAGTGTTAATATTGTTTTTTCATTTTAAATTTACATTTCGAGGTACTAGAGATAGATAGGGAGTGCAATATCTTTCCTTTGGAAAATCTTTGGTATAATGCAAGAATATAAAAACCCATGAATCATGTATATTTAATTTTAACTATGCAATTATAAATCTATCTAATTTGAATATATTACATTAACATATAGCTGGCATACAACATGCACTTTAAAGTCAAGATTTATAGTGCTTGTGTTTTAAATCACACTTATTGTGAAGTTGTTCTAGCTGCTATTATATTCTACAACAACGTCTAATAGATTAAACTATAGGGTGTATTCGATTTGTTTTATTCATATACACCCAATATATCACATACATCACATACTGATTAGTATACTACTGTATTTGTATTATGAAGTATATTACTGACATTATAAAATATGCGTTTATATATACATATGATATTTCATATAAATATGTGGTTTATTATAAAATATATTTAATGATGTTCAAATATGAAATTTGTACATTATTTACTAGATAGATTAATATTAAATTCTAGATTCAATAACATTTTTATAAAGGTAAACGTAAAATATATACAATAAAATTCTCTATATATATATATTTATGATGTGTATACAACTATGAATATCTAAATATAAATTAATAAGGTAGGCAACATAATATAGAGATTATAATAAATGTACAATTCATTGTACTAGGCTTAAACATAAAAATCTGTGAAGGTCAAACATAGATAGCTATACAATAGAGTAAGGTCATTCTATATCATACTACACAGTGTCTGTTAATGGATAGAGTAAGGTGTAGTGATATAGGCAACATTGACGGATAAATACAGTGCTGATATGATAGCTACATGTCTTGGGTATTCAGTTTGTATTATTATAGTTATTGCCTTCAACTTGTATACATATTTATTATTTTCTATGTACTAATATATTTTCAAAATGGATTTGATATGTACAGTACTAAACTAATATTGATATAATAGGTTTACATAGTAGAGTAATTTATTTACACATGTACCTACATTTCTGATTGAACACACCTCGTATGGTTACTATATTAAAATAGATAAACCCTATGTATATTTCTCAATATATAATAAGTCTATATACGGCTATAACAAAGATATGATCGAACCTACAATTATTGGTGGACAGCAGTGTTAGTACTGAGACTATTGCCCAGGTGGCGCCATTGTTAGTACTGATACTATTCCCCAGGTGGCGCCATTGTTAGTACTGAGACTATTCCCCAGGTGGCGCCATTGTTAGTACTGATACTATTCCCCAGGTGGCGCCATTGTTAGTACTGAGACTATTCCCCAGGTGGCGCCATTGTTAGTACTGAGACTATTGCCCAGGTGGCGCCATTGTTAGTACTGAGACTATTCCCCAGGTGGCGCCATTGTTAGTACTGATACTATTCCCCAGGTGGAGCCATTGTTAGTACTGAGACTATTCCCCAGGTGGCGCAAACACAAACCTGTACTCGCTTCCTCTTTATTTTCATGGTAACGTTTCTTATCGAGTTCACTGAGATGTTCGGTCCTGGTTCTGGTTATTAGTTCTACGTTCATTGCATTGAAAACCTGGTGAGTGGAGCGCGAACTATTTAGGATAACTATTCACCGAATAGCACTTAATCTAAATAGTTATAAAGATAAATATTGGATGTGACATCTATATATATATTGGATATCTTATTACATTCCTGGGAGACTATAATAGTAAATATTTGTGCCAAGGAAAGATATAACACACACTAAATCATGTAATTCAATTTTGTATAAAAAAAACCTACAGCGCCACCTATAGCGGGTTAATTTTAGTAACTATGTATTGTTTAGAATGTATAATTCGTATCAAACTAAACATTTTTTAAATGTAAAATAATATGTTTTAAATTATTATTTATATGATATAAACTAAGTGTTCATTACCAATATATAATAAAGCGATAGGACGTGTTGGTTTAAAATGCTAAAAATATCTATGTGGCGAGTAAAAGCTAATTTATATAATGCATGTAATTTAATAGAGCAATGAAAACATTGTTGTAGGGAAACCGCTCCGCACCTAAATCTATTTCAGTGATTGGATACTACTGCTAGCAGCGGTATGTATTAGTTATTAATTACGTTGCATATATAGGGAGTGTTATATCTTTGCTTCGAAAAATTGTATGTATTATTTGAAGCCCTTTAGAAGTAAACATATACCTAATATTTTATTTACATTTATTATACGATTATAAACAAACAAACTCGAGCTAATGACGACATCACAATGACATCTAACAGTTGCATGTGATAACCAAGTAATGACCTTGGCTTCGTAGTTATTCACAGTCTCCGTCTTGTCTTGTCTGAAGCCCCACACCCCTGACTTATCCCTATGGGTGTGATGGGGGGGGGGGGGGGTTACTGATGCTAATGTTAATATACTATTGGTGTATTGTATCTGGGGCTGACTATAGAGATATAGACTTATAATACAGTGTATACTATAGTTAAGTGAGGGTAGAACGAAGGTAGGGCGCCCTCACAACACCCTTTTTAGACCAGTTGAAAGACGATGTGCACCTTAATATTGGCGATATGACAAATGAAATGAGAGAAGGGGGGATGTTTGGAAAAGAATGAACGGCATACTCGAACAACTCGATCGACCCAGCAAGTAAGTAAGTAAGTAAGTAAGTAAGTAAGTAAGTAAGTAAGTAAGTAAGTAAGTAAGTAAGAGTGAAGCGATAGCTATGTATGTAATGTGCTACTGCATTGTATAAAGCAGCCTAGAGATAGAGATAGGACCTATGGTAATGTTGATGTGGCCTATTCTATTGTGAAGTTATAGCTATTGTCTTCAATGCATGATACAATAGGTGACCTACTAAATCATCAGTATTGTGTACTACTATTGACATGGACATTTCATATACACACAGCAGCTAGTGTTGTGGTATTCTCATTGTTTAGTTAATATTCATAGGTAGGAGGGAGGTATTAAACTGTATGAGAGATGATAATGATATGGATATATGTTTATTGAAAACATTGTAGAAATAGGATACGCTATAGATTCTATGAAAATGGCGTCGAGAAAGGAAATACGTGGCAGGATATTGCTACTGTGATCGAGAAGGAAGGACGTATCCTTACTTCTCTATATAGAGACAGAAGAGAAAGCTGATCTGGGGACCACTGACCTCTGGAAGGCAATCTTTTCGGTGTCCAGATAGGTGTTGGCTATGGGCATCTCGAGCTTCTTAGACACGGCAAAGTCATCGACGGAACGTACCGGGTGGGCTGTATTCTCTGGGGTCATCACGTCAAAGTGTTTCATGTGAACCTGGTCGGAGGGGGGGGTTACTATGGTGATGGGGGATGTAGTAAACAAACACGTGTGTCGCGTAACATCAGTTTGTAGTCGTTCACGCGCGACCTTATAAACTATCGTATTGAAATTATATAATATTATTTATAATACTAATATATATATATTACTACATCACTACATAGTTTTATCTAATTATAATCTAAATGAAAGTCTATTATAAGACTATTATATATTCCTACATCGTTGAGATAAGTCTTAGTGATCTATAGTAATAACTAATGGTACACATGGTGTCTATTGAGATATAAAGGTGGGGTAGGAGGGGTGCGGGTAGGGTGGGGCTTACCTGGTTCAAGTCGTGGTCTAATTCCATTACGGATGCAATTGAAGTGTTATCTGTAGTCAATGTTAATATGTTGATGAAATCTACATTAGTAATAGGCTATCGGTTTAATTACTAAATATAATAATATAAGCATACATACATGGAGAGGGATGGTTATCTTAATGAATGTACATTGTTTCTTACATATCATGTATCTTACATTGTACAATGTATATGTAAGAGATAAGGGAACAATACACATTTATAAAACACTCTAACATTATGTGTATATTAGGTGGTTTGAATTAAATTTTTCGTTTCTCTTAGTTAAATATTTTCTCTATAAAGTCAAATTTGTATGTGTGTTTTTTTTTAAGTTTGAAATAAAAAGTAGGCAAATAAATTTTATATTATTTTAACATTTTAATTAGAATATAAATATATAAAATTACAATTTTAAAAATGTAAACATGAAAGTTATCTATATATATTTATACTAAAAATATGTAATATATTCAGATACATATGTTTTGGGTATAATAATATTAGGCAACATCAAATTCTGAGAAAATCATGTTTAAAGTTTAATGAAATATTTTAATATGAATTAATTATAAAAAATAATAACAAATTATATATACAAATTTATACTAGTATATATAGTTATATATGTACATAAACATATAACTTATATATATATATATATATATATATATATATATATATAAATATATATATATTTATATGTATATATAACTTATATAATTATTTTGAATTCTAAGTGTTATCAAATATAGTTTTTATTTGGTGATATATCATATCTGAATATACTTTCAACATGGACTGATATATTATAAGTAATATATATAAGTAATTTTTATTATACATATTTTTATTTATTTATTTTTTTATGAACATTTTAAAGTCCTACCCCATTAATATGTTTTACAAAGAAACAATTAAAAAAAATAATATTAAAATGTGTGCTATTATTATATTTGATAATATATAGAGAATAGGTAATAGATACATATATTGACGTATATATCTGTATATAAATATTATAATATTATAATAATATGTATACAAATAATAAATACAATAACACCTATTGAATAATATCTATCCATCAGTTTTTTCTATATCTAATTATAGAAACAATCTCAAATTAATATTTAACAAGTGTTCATTAAAATGATTTATTACTTATACTATTCGTGCATGCAAAATAGCAGGTAATAGTAATACATATGTATGCTAATTATAATAAATATATTTTATAAATTATAAATTATATGTATTTATCATTGTATTTACATACACATTAATAGTATGATGTATATATTTGTACAATATTGATAACAGAAACTACACATTATAATAATGATAATAAATGAACTCTATCTAACTAAACTAATTAATGGTATTCATTATGAATGTAGGTCTACATACAAGCAATGCTTATACACATTGTTTATAAAGGATATGTAAACTATGCATTGATGAGGTCATAAGAAAACCAATTATTTATCTTTACTAATACATAAATAAATCATTAATTGTATTTATATATATATATATATATATATATATATCTAAGCAAGGACAGGATATCTACTAATGTATATTTTATAAAATTTGTACTATACTCACGAGTGATTTTATCGAATCTCTATGATACATATTTTAATTTAATATACAAATCAATGCAACAACTTATTTTTTAAATTAATGATTTCAATATGATTATATTTAAATCATAATATAATTTGAAATACATTATATTATTTAGAATGAAGACATAAATTAAATAAAAAAACATCAATCAATTCAAACCTAATTTATAAATAAAATCATATTTTAATAACATATTTATATATAATACAAATTAAAAGATATGAATGCAATTGTATAGTACAAATAAATATTATCTCTGAAATATTTAATTCAAAGATTAAATTATTGAAATATAATTGAATATACCTCTCTCTTACTTTTGAATATACCACTGAAAGATTACAATTGAAGATAGCGAGATAATGCCCAGTTCTTGATATAATAATGAGAAAGTTTACAGGAATTTTAATTTTTAAATAAATAATTAAAAATTAAGTAACTATTTACTTTACTATAGTAAACTATAGTATACTATACTAATGTATAGTATACTATACTAATGTATACACGGAATAGCCTACAACAATATACATACAGACACGTGAGACATCAACGGTTGTGTATATAAACCTCTGGTCTTGAACAGATAGCTTCTGTTACCCCTGATCCAGTTCATTCCTTCGAAGCCCAGTAGAGTGGTATCAACTCTAACGTTGGCACCTGGTGGTGGGGGTGCGGTGTATCAATGATAATAGAACTAAATGAGGATCGTCGGCGCAATTTGTATCATTAATTTAATGGAATATCACTGATAAATTAACGTCGAGCTAAAGCCACATTCGCAAGTATCGCGCTAACGTGATTGAATTATAAAAATCACAATTATTATTCGCAAATAGTGCGGTATATTAGCAAGTGTTTTTCCATCAGCTAAAGGCCATGGGGTTAACGATACAGGGAGAATGGCTCATCCAATCAGATTAGTGTATATAAAGCATATGATTAGATCTTATTGGATAAGCCATTACTTCAGCGTCATGAAAATAACTGCAGCCTAACATAAGGTTAGAGGTATATATATATATAGTGTATTAACTATACGAAGATGAATAGGGGGAAGGTACAGATACAGATAACAAAGAGATGCTTACCTCTTTTCCAGATCTTGTAGGTATCATTAGGACACATCCTTGACATTAACGGCACTACAACAATGGTGGCATGATTAATAACTATGGAGGTGTGATATGATAGTGCTTCATTGCTATGTGTGTGTGTGTGTGTGTGTGTGTGTGTGTATGTGTGTGTGTGTGTGGGAGATACCACTTAATAATAAGGTGATAGAGAGAAAGAGTTTATAGGATAAGCCTGAATTATAATAATAATAATGATTATTATTTATTAGAAGTTCTTTTTTGTTTATATAAAATAAATATTTATAAATTTATATTTATATATACAAATATTCAAATTGCTCATGAAATGCTTAAATAAGACTAGCATATCGTTGTGTCCATGTTAATATGTGATAGTATCTCTACTTATCTGAGATACTAGGATCAGACACATGTGCTAGCTATTTAGTAGGATTAGAACCCATGAGAGTGGGTGATTCATAACGTTAAGGTAGGCTATATAGTTATATAAGTGGTACACTGAATTATAGGTAGAGGTTGCTGGTGAATCATCATATGTAAACCACTCGTTGTAAATGTATTGATGTATACCTCATTTTTATTTATATATATATATATATATATATATATATATATATATATATATATATAAGGTATAAGTATTATGAAGGAGTTAACTAATTTATTAATAACAATGTGTAATCATTAATAAGAAGGGCACTGATATAGGCATGTATGAGACAGTGATCAGGTTATATAGTGGTCAGGTGGTATAGTGGTCAGGTGGTACAGTGGTCAGGTGGTACAGTGGTCAGGTGGTACAGTGGTCAGGTGGTACAGTGGTCAGGTGGTACATTAGTCAGGTGGTACAGTGGTTAGGTGTTACAGTGGTACAGTGGTACACTATATACAAACCCCAACTCGTGAATTCCCATTTCATTTCCACGTAAAAGTCTGGTGTCTGTTTAAATGTGAAGTCAAATAAATGTACATGATTATTAACATAGATATTTAATAAATATTATTTATAAATATCAAGAAATTGGGTCAAATATGTATTTGTATTTATATTTAAATATATTGATTTGATGTATTTTTATTCAAATGATTAATTAAGGATGTATTTATATTTGATTGATGTATTTGATCAAATATACTATAAAAATGTATTTATTTATTAATTATATAAAACAATCATTTTATAAAGTAATTCTAGGGTAAATTTGTAGGTAAATTTATGAATGTAAAAAATGTAGTTATTTAGCATTTATATTTTATATAATTTTATAAATATTTAAGGTTTTTATTAATAATAATAATATTAATAATAATTTATTTTATAACAAATATTGATCGAAAAAATTAAAATAAAATGAAGTATTTTTTGTGTATAAGTAATCTTAGTTGAGGTAATTTGGCATAAAGAGAAAAGTATATATATCCATATAATGATATTTACAACATTTTAAATGATTAAATAGGAATAATAGAATATGAACATATCAACGTTATTATTTGATATGAGATGATAAGCTAAGTAATATGTGATAACTTCGCATTCATTTGGATGACTTTATATAATAGTTAAATAATAGTTAAATATCACTATTTATAGTAATAATATTATTAATAAACATATGTATGGAGAATCACTATTAGTGATACATCACGTATTATATTGTGATGTATTATATTTGTACTTAGTGCATAATATCAGTAATAGCAGATATATATATAAATATCTAACAACTTATACGGGATGGGAAGTCTATATATGTATATATTTGAAACTTTTATTCAAGCTGGCATGATTGTATTGTATTACATTATGGTCTAGGAGTACATATTTGAATTTGATATAAAAATCAATACAACACATGATTTCAAATTACTGATTTCAATGATTATATTAAAATCATAACATAATAATGTAATATAATATAATAATAATAACAATATAGGTTACATAGAAAAGGTTACATAGGCTGTTACATAATGTGATTAATTATACATTTTTATTAATACTATTATTACTATAAATAGTATTAAGTCATACCAAATTACTTTGCGAGTCATAACAGATTACTATTCATATTTACTGATGTAATCAATCACAAATTGATATTATAGTTAGTATATTGATAAATACTAATAATATATCTACCTATACATGTTTATTGTAATTGTATTACTATAAATAATGTTATTTAACTATTAAAAATAAAGTCCATAAGTCGTAAAGACATAAATTCGCTCTAAAGCACTTTGTTATTGATTCCAGATTACCTGTATTCATATGTTGTTGTGTTCTTATTTGTATGTTTGTATTTATACATATAGATAAAGGTATTTTAAACATGCCTGATATATATATATATATATATAAATTATATGGTGATAACAATAGAATAGATGTACACATTAATTTGAAGGCCTTTTGAATGAAATATATATTTAATTATATTTAGTACACTATTATATACAGAATACTAGTTGTTTACTATTAAGATATGCTATAAATAAGATAAGCTTCACAGCCAGTAAATATGACTATCATTCAGATTTATGCTCCTACAAGCGATTATAATGACGAAGATTTCGAAGTTTTTTATGAAGATATAGAACAAACAATGGCAGCGGTACATAAAAAAGACTTACTGATTATACAAGGTGATTGGAACGCAATAGTAGGTGATGCAAATAAAGATTGGAGTAATGCTGTAGGAAAATTTGCGCTCGGGAAAACAAACCCAAGAGGCATCAGACTTCTCGAATTTGCTACCAAACATAATTTTACACTTTCTAACACACTTCACCCGCAAAAAGATTCAAGAAAAGCTACGTGGCACTCGCCAAATGGTCGTACCCATAACCAAATTGATTATATTCTAGCACCATTGAGATTCAAATCAAGTATACACATGTCCTCAACTAGAACATACCCTGGAGCTGTAATAAACAGTGACCACGACCTTGTTCTCTGTAACATGAGACTGAAACTACGATCACAAAAAATGAAGAAAAGCAATAGAATACGATATGATCTAGAAAAATTGAATAATGCAACTATAAGCCTACAGTACAAAGAAGATTTGAAATCGAAGCTATCAGACATCAATATTAATGAAATATCAACTGACAATGCATATACGCAAATTTCACAGTCATTAACAAGTACAGCAGAAAATGTTCTAGGAAAATACAGAATAAAAAAGCAACCTTGGATAACTGATGAGATTTTAACGCTATGTGATAAAAGAAGAAGTCTAAAATCAACCAAACATCAGAGTACTGAACATGCAGAAGAATATAAACGAGTCCACAACCTTATTAGAAGAAGTATGAAAGAGAAAAAAGAAGATTGGCTTAAATCCCAATGTAATTCAATTGACCACGACCTAAAAAGAGGTGTTCATAGCAAGAGAGCGTATAACACGATAAAAGCAATCACTAACTCTATAGACAGGAAAATGTCAAATATTGAAGATGCTAACGGAGTACCAATAGAAGATGATAGTGCAAGATTAGAAAGATGGACGGAATATTGCAGAGATTTATATAACTACCCAATTAAAACTGATCAATCTAAGTTACATAATACTCGAGAAGAAAATGAAGAACAACCATTACCCATATTAAAAGAAGAAGTAATCAATGCCATAAGAACCTTGAAAAATGGTAAGTCACCAGGTATTGATAATGTGCCAGGTGAACTTATTAAAGGAGGAGGTGAGGCACTATACGATATACTTACCAAGCTATGTCAGAAAATCTGGTCTACAAACCAATGGCCTGAAGCATGGACGACTTCTTTAATTATACCTATTCCAAAGAAAGGCGATCTCAAAAAATGTTCAAACTATCGTACTATAAGTCTGATCAGTCACACGAGCAAAATTTTATTACGGATCATACTGAATCGCTTAACACCACAAGCAGAAGATATTCTGGCTGATGAACAAGCAGGTTTTAGAAAGGATCGCAGTACAACAGAACAAATTTTGAATTGCAGAATATTAATGGAAAAACATATGGATCATCAACGACAAGTCTACCACAATTTCATCGATTTCAAGAAAGCCTTCGATAGAGTATGGCATGATGGTTTGTGGAATGTGATGTCTGAATTTGGGATAGGCAACGACTTGGTAAAAATCATAAAGTCACTCTACGAATCAGCAAAAAGCGCAGTACTATTGAACAACCAGATAGGAACTAAGTTCGATACGACAGTAGGAGTTAGACAAGGCTGCTTACTATCGCCAGTTCTATTCAATATATTTCTAGAAAAAATAATGCAAGACTCTCTAGTAGATCAATCGTCAAGTATAGCAATAGGAGGAAGAAAAATCAACAACTTAAGATTCGCTGATGATATAGATCTCATCGCTGGTTCAGAAAGTGAGTTGCAATCCCTCACAGATTCTCTAGAAAAAGCTTCGACATCATACGGTATGGAAATTAACCATGAAAAAAGTAAAATTCTTGTAAATGGAGATCATTCAACACCACCTGTGATCACTATGTACGGCAAACAACTTGAAAATGTTCAAAATTTCAAATATCTGGGAGCAATGCTAACCGACACCGGAAATTCAAAGAAAGAAATCCAAATAAGACTAGCGACAGCAGTTACAGCCCTTGTGAAATTGGAGAAGATCTGGCGTAGTGGAGAAATTGATTTCAAACTTAAATACAGACTCTACATCTCTCTAGTTATTTCAACATCGTTGTACGGATGCGAAAGCTGGACCTTACTAGAAGAATCTAAAAAGAAGATACGTAGTTTCGAATCAAAAGCACACAGACGACTTTTAAATATTAGCTATAAACAAAGAAAAACTAATATATTTGTAAGCAATGAAATTAATAAAAAAGTCGGCCCATATGTACCACTTCTGGATATTATCATGAGAAGAAAAATGACCAAATTCGGACATATAACTCGTCACGATTCGTTAGCTAATACTATTCTTCATGGATATGTCGAAGGTGAGAGGAAAAGAGGAAGACCTAAAAGAAATTGGATGAATGATATATTCGAATTTTCCCATCTTTCTCTTAGGCAACTTTTAGATATTGCAAAAGATCGTTCGAAATGGAGAAAGTTGTGCTATTCATTATCATGTGTTCCCCCTACGATGGCGACGTCACGGGACTAAGTAACTAAGTAAGTAAGTATAAATAGATATGTATACAGAACCTGGCGTAGCTTCTCCAACAGTGCCGGAACGTCTATACGTTTCTGTTCGGAATGTGCCCCTCTCTTGTAGTGCGTCAGACACATGTGTACGAGGTCTGGCTTACCCGTGCTGATAGCCTCGTGTAGAACTGGGGTTAGGGGAGGGGAGGGGTTATTAGGGAGGGGTTGTGTACAGTATGTGAGGCGTAGGTGGGGGCAATACAGGGGGCTGTATTCCTTAGGCGTGCGCATGAGCATTACGGGGTCACTATTACAATATCTGAATCGCTTGTATATCAACATTATACTATCAACATTATCACTATTATATTTTATCTAATTATATCAGTATTATAATATCGATACTACTATTGTATTATTAATAATATACGCTTTAGATATACATATGGTATGGAATCTTGACTAAAGATACCCTCTATAGATGATGATGATGATGATGATGATGATGATGCAATACCTGTCCAGCAATGGGCATTCTGGGAGTTAACGTTAGCTCCGTGTTTGAGGAGAACTTCGACCGACGATGTGTTGCCTAGGGTGATGGCGAGGTGTAGCGGGCTACGTCCTCTTATGTCCTTCTTCTCGATGTCGTATAGCTGTACATGAGAGAGAGAGATAATGAGTTAATCATTTGTTAATCGTGATGTCAGTATTTATATAGAATAATGAGCGTGTGTGGCTGTACTTATATTTCTTATATATAAAATATACATAATATATATATATATCAGTATATATATATATATATATCATTAGTCAGTCATCAATCACCATATTCATCAATATCAGAGATATACAGACCAGGGTCTATTAACTTATAGTATACTTAAATGTGTTCAGCATTGGAGATATATTGAGATAGATATCAAATATATTGAAGAGTGCATGTATATAAATACTGAACAGTGTCTAAGGGGGCATTTTTTGTAACGTACCAACGTACCATCTGACTTTACATGTATAAGCATACAGATGGGACGTAGGTACAATTTTCGTAAACATACCAACGTACCATCTGTATTCATTACATATATAATAACGGCCGTTTCAGATGGTACGCTAGGATTGGACATTGAGAGGGTAGTAACGACGTACCATCTTAATACACATGTATAAGCATACGCATGAGACGTCGGTATGTTACACACATGCACACTAATACTGATTCTAGAGGAACACCATGCGTGATCGGGCAGCGTTTCGAACATTATAAATGTATACTTATACAAGGAAAACGATTAGATATACTGATGTTAGTGATACTTAGGTGAGAATCCAGTGATTCCAACATAGACTGCTAATTAATATAGCACGATTAAATCTATCGAATTTAGCAGATGTGTAATGTGTGTGCGTGTGTAAGTTACACAGTGTAACTGATAAATATTCTGACGAGTAGGATAAATGTCGAAAAAATAGCATCGATAAGATGGTAGATTCAGCATGTTTACGTATAGTATACGTGCCGTGGATGGTATTCAGTATACGATTATCAGATAAATATATATTTAATTGAATGCATTCATTAACACATTCAGTGAGTATGTATGAAGTGGGGTGTAGTCTGATAGTATTGTTACCACACTTCAATCATTGTATAGACGTGTACTATTATGGATACCAGAAGACATAAATATATATAAATTATTTCCTTATAAGGTGAAATATAAAAGTCTAACAACGAGTTTGATTATCGTATGTATTGTATGTATTTGTTCATATCGTATTATAATATTTAATTTCATGGCTGATCGAAGGACCTCGAGAGCCTATTGTAGTGCTTCAATAACCTTTATCATTAATGGTTCATTATCATCATCATATAATGTTATGTAGTAATCTATATGGCAGAGGATCATAACACCTTGATTTCACATTTAATATCAGTTTTTAATATGTATATGAGTTGGTAGCTCAAGAAAGGATATGGTTGATGGAATAAATCATCTGGGATCAAAGGAAGTGCAAGAGAATAATGATCACTGTAAATTTAGAATGAAATTATTCATCGAATACTACAATGATTTGGCAAATTAGAGAGTCAAAGAGTTTATTTACCGAGTTGACTGAGTAATTCATTAGATATTGTTAATAGTTACTTATACATATTAACACAATCAGATAAAAGATGCCTATAGTATGATGATTTAGTTGTCTTCATTACATTGCGATATAGTTATTTAGGAGTCAGGATGCTGGTGGTGTAATGATTTGTTGATCGTAACATATGATTCATAAGTAATGGTTTATATTATATACACTGATGAATTGGTAGACAATGTTAGTCCTTCGTACAGAGGGATGTGTGGGTTGAGGATAAGTAGTTGATTTGGTTTATGAAAATGATAATAGATTTGTGTTGTGTGAATCTTGGAGATATATTTGTGTGGGAAATTGGATATAAAATGACTACGATAATGATTATTATAATCAAATATGGGAGAATTTATGAGGAGGTAAAGATTAGTACTACTAAAAACGAGATTGATTTTCTTATTATTCGCTAAGCTAGTAGTCAGTGAATACATGGGTTGTATTTGTGATGTTATTACTGTGTATAATGGGTGAGTGTCAAGACATTCCTTTTTTCATAATAAATACATTATATTTGAAGCACGTCCGAAAACTTCAATAAAGAAGTTGATGGAAGTGACTAACAGTTTAGTAATAATATTATATTATAATAATTGACGAGGGAATTTAGTGGCATTAGTAGAATGTAAAATACAGTAACTGTAACAGTGTTAGTGTATGTCATATGTGTATATCATATATACTATATTTAATATATAATTTATAATATAATATTATATAATATTATATAATATACAGTATATATAAACAAATATTTGATTGATTCAATACATAATAATTATGATAATTAATAAAGTTTGTATGTATTTCAAATACTGTTGGTGTATGTTGATAATTTGTATGCATCAGTTTATTCTCAGTATTTTATATAATCATTATAATAATGATTTTATCTAGACAGTGCAATTGTATAATTATTATTATAATATAAGTATTATAATAATACTCATTATTATTATAATATTAATTATACGGAACATTATCGTTACTATGATCATCATCATGATGATCATGATAATTACATGATTGCCTGATATATATTACATTTTTTCTAAAAATGAATTTCAAATTCCGTTTGGTTAAATAATATTTAAAATATATATTTAATATAATATTACTAAATTTTTTATGTTGATAATTTGTATGCATCAGTTTATTCTCAGTATTTTATATAATCATTATAATAATGATTGTATCTAGACAGTGCAATTGTATAATTATTATTATAATATAAGTATTATAATAATACTCATTATTATTATAATATTAATTATACGGAACATTATCGTTACTATGATCATCATCATGATGATCATGATAATTACATGATTGCCTGATATATATTACATTTTTTCTAAAAATGAATTTCAAATTCCGTTTGGTTAAATAATATTTAAAATATATATTTAATATAATATTACTAAATTTTTATATATATATTGAAATAAATCGAGTAATATTATTCATTCCATTATTGACTCCATATCAGTTATACACTGTATAACTAATTCTGTATAGAAAACATAATGTTTTCTATTATATTTAACATAGAAAACTTAAAATTTAAGTTAAATTATTTAATAAATATTCAATATTTAACAATATTATATTGTATTATTAAATACCTTATTACATTCATTTTGTTGATTTGATAAACATTTTTCTAATATTTCATATTTATTATACCAAGTTAATACGTGTAAGGGATACTCATGTTTTCTCCACTTATCTAACATTTTACGTATTTATTAATTAACTATAAACATACTCGGATTTTCCAAACAAATATATTCTACATATTAATTTTACTATATTTATTTATAATTTTATATCAATGATTACCAAACTTGATACCACCAAATTCGTATTGGATCGATATTGCACTGGTTTATTTCGTACGTATTTATCTATAATTAAAAATATATTATATACTACTACAAAATCCCTTTAGTAGTAGTAATTTCAAAGGGATTTGATACTACTATTCCTATACATATGTGGGTATGTGTACGGCGTACACTGTACGCTTATTAATCAATATTATAAATAAATAAATAAATGTACACTATATATATACAATACCTCCTATAACCTCAGGTTATAGGAGGTCTTGATATATATATATATATATATATATATATATATATATATATATATATATATATATATATATATATATATATATATATATATATATATATATGTGTGTGTGTGTATGTGTATACCATACAGTGTACGGCGTACGCTTTTTATTAATCAATATTATAAATAAATTTATATATATATATTATATTTATATAATATAAATACATAAATTATAATAGTAATTTTAGATATTTAACATATAAAGCGTATATACTGATTTATTTAATTATTAAAAAATATAATTACTAAGTTGAGAATAGAATTTATATATTGATATATTTTGTCCACATTTAATTGGTGTGAATTCGTTTTTGTTCGAAATTGTAATTCTCCATAATCTGATATTATTGTATACATTAATTTTGTATTCTTTCAAGGGCAATAATCATGGCGTTTCGAAATGCTTTGGGAAGTGTACGACGATTTTCTGCAACTGCAGCTCAAGTTGGAGATCATGGAGGTATTATTTATAAATTATAAATCTATTTAATATATAATAATATTTGTACATTAAAAATAAATCAATTTAGATCATATTAATTTAAAAACAAACATTTTTCTAATTTATTATAAAATCTTGTTTTGTAATTATAATTATACCTGTTATATATTAAATATACATGATAATCTAATAATAATTATATCGATTACTATTATTATAAATTTCATCTTTATTAAATTTATTATTTAAATTAATATATATATATAGATTTTCATTTTAATGAAATTCATATAATTATTTAATTAAATAATTATTGTATAATTGGAGGAAGTCGGCACATTTAAACACATATATAATTATGTTGTAATTATAACACCGACCACAATACACTATTGACTAAATGCATAGATCTGGAATTATATGTGGCTACATTTATTATGGCTATAGATAATATCGAATATTTTTCGTTTGTTTTGATTGCGAGGTCAAATTTAAAATATTAATATGTATCAATTTATAATTTAAAAATATAATTATTAATTTTGATATATATATATTTATATATTATATAAATACATATATGATATATCAAAATTATATATTATATATATCAAAATTAATAATTATATTTTTAAATTATAAATTGATACATATTAAATATTTTAAATTTGACCTCGCAATCAAAACAAACGAAAAATATTCGATATTCTCTATAGCCATAATAAATGTAGCCACATATAATTCCAGATCTATGCATTTAGTCATAATATATAATATATTATATATTATATAATATATATTATATTTCCATTCTACATATTAGTTTATCATCATGATAATCATGTGCACTATTGTGTACATAATAACGAAACTAGTATTTTAAATGTAAACCTATTTAATAAATGATTTATTTAATCATATACGTTACTATTATATTTAATGATTTAAAAATTTCTATGATATTATTAAAGACTAATATTCAATAAATAAGCAATGTAAGGACTCTCTAGATGTAATGTATTACTTTGAAATATATAATATATTGTGGTATATATAACTATATTTCAATGATTCCAGATATATATATATATATTTATTTGTAAAATATAATTTATTAAATATTAATTTTAACCTTCTACATTAATGTATATTATATATTTATTGAAATAATTTAATTTAAGATGAGCTTTATATTTATTTCTATATATATATATATAATTAAGGTTATAGGAAATAGTTGGCACATTTAAAAACATAATTATAATTAGGTTAAAATTAGAACGCCACCTCAATAAAATATTGGTACATAATATAAATAGCGATTAGATGTCACATATTTAATTATGACGGGCATTCTAATATCAATGTGTTTCTAAATTTCATTTTAAATGTGACGACTTCCTCCTGTTAACATAATTAAAATATACACTACTGGACTATAATGAAATACAATAAAATCGTACAAGCTTACAATACAAATTTATTTCTTTGGCAAACATCCTGTCTTTGGTATAATAATATATCATATGAGTTATCAGAGTTATAGGTGCAGTTATTTAAAAATAGAATCCTTTGAGCGCTCTTATTAAGAAAGAAGCTGTTCTAAATATTGTATACATTTTATATGTTTATAATTATTATACTTTGATAATGTAACATATATATTTATATAGAATCCATGAGATATTTATCATGATTGACATTTTTTAAACAGTAATGAATAAAATATATAACATAAATTTTTATAATATATACTTCTAATATAATATATAAGGAATATTAATAATATTATGAACATATATAATGTATATGCAATTTTGCGATCTATTTAGAATTTTCATTATTCAAAGAGCTCATGCAATTATATTTATAATAATATCGTCATCTATAAGCTCTGATTAATGATATCATATCATGTCAAAATATATTAAATAGGATATATATAATTTTTTCATTAAATACAATTATTTTTTCCTCTTAAATACAATTAATTTTACCAATTTATATAATATATCTGAAAAGAATATCTATATAAATCTTTTCTAATTAAATTAAATTTAAAGGGAAAATATGATTAAATAATAAAGATAATATATAATATATATTTTCATAATAATTATTTCAAATTACAAATGTAATGTAATTAATACTTTTAATTTCTTTAATTTATATTTACTATATATTTTTAAGAGAATATCCCATTATATATATTATAGATAATAAATATTAATCTAAATCTATATTATAACAGAGGGAACCAGGATGTGGAAGATATTAACTCTGGCAGTTGCTCTACCTTCAGTAGCAGTGACATACGTTTATGCTTTCATGAATGAACATGAAGATCATGAAGCTCGCGTACTTAATGGACGTGATCCATTCATTCCCTACGATCATCTCCGTAGACGAACAAAGGTATATATATATATAACTATGATACATATATATAGGTAAATATTGTATTTTTATCATATAATTGTGTAATACTCCGGTAACATTTTTTGGATTTACTTTCTTAATTATTGTATTCCTAATTTATATACGTAATTCTAAATGTATCATCTACATTTATTTTTAATATTCAAACAGAAATTCCCATGGGGAGACGGTAACCACACTCTGTTCCATAACCCTCAGATGAACCCCTTACCTGAGGGTTACGAAGTAGAAGAATCTCACTCCCACTAATCATTTAAGTGTTCTATTTATATGTGGATGTGTGTATTGAATAAAATTGATGATGTGAAATATATAATAACAAATATTTATTTTATATATATTACATAATTATATAATTTAAGATTATTTAAAAAAAAATTAATATATTTCGAAAATTAGATTAATTTGAAATAAAAATTTCATATATATAAATTTATATTCAATAACAATATAATTACTATATTAAACAAATTACATATAATCTATATATATATAACATACAGAATTAATATTATAACACGGGAACATATTTAAATACGTAATTATTGAATACAATTTTCTAGACTCTTAACTTTCTGTGTATTAAATATTTGTAATGTCAATTTTATTCTATAAATATTATTTTTATCATTAATTTTAAAATAAATAATTTTTATTTATAATAATAGAACAGATCGTTTTATTAAAGATAGTCATAATTATTTTTTTTTATTACAAAACCCATAGAAAATCATATTTATTTAAAACTACTTTTTAATGGGTTATATAATACAATTATTATCACTACTTATTATAAACTAATATATAATATTTTATCTTTATTATATAATAGATGGTGTATTATTTGAGAGAATTTTGTAATAAAACAAATATATTTAATTATTATGCTTCACACCTTTAATAGGGTATATCAACAAATATTTGTGTTTGAAAGATAAATACTCTATATCTGTATACTCATTAAATTTATTTATATATATGAATATTTTTTATATTTACATGAATTCTATATTTTATTATCTTTGAATATTTACTAAATATTATTTAGCCATTCCCAAATTTAATATGAAAATGAATTAAGTGGCCATCTTTGATATAATCACAACTATGGTCATTGACAATTACTTTTAACTTCTACCTGATTCCCGCCTTATCCTGATTTCTTCTTACATCTTTAATATTTAATTTTAAGCGGAAGATATCCAGCTTTATTTAAAATTGATAGAAAATCAAAACTTTTCACCTGATAACATTTACTAACACAATTTCACAAATATTCACAATTATATTAATACAATTAAATTAATAGTATAAATAAGTGGCAGACTCAGCCACTTATTTATACAAACTTATATTACATCTAAAATAATTAACTTAAATATGTTCAGTATGATATAAGTAATGAGTGGGATACATATTTTTTTCTTCTAACTTGTCACAATAATTTTATTTTAATAATATGAAAAATACACTTATTCAGACGTATTCAGAATGATATGATTAATAATATACATTAGATTGAGTCACTCAATATCCATATGATTATTCGTAATTTGGTACTAAGTGAAATAGTCTATATTGTTGCAGTTTAACTGCAGGTAGACCTTTGAGACGTTTGGCCATAATCATGTCATATACATAATATATGAATAACTTTTTACTATAATTAATAATTATTAATTATACATTCTGTAATTAAGAATATCTCATAGAAAAAGGAGTAATATGGGGAAGACAAATAAAAAAATGAAGGAAGCTTATAGGTTATTCACTGAATAATATTCAGTGCCATATGGGTTGCCCATTTCCCTATGCTTTGACCTAACCTTAGATCTATTAAATAAATAAACTACACAAATTCAATTAAAATGAATTACACTATATTTAAAAACTAAAAAATGTAACTCTTACAGTATAAATAATAATAATATAATAAATAAATAAATATTTAAATGTTAACCTAGTTTTAAATATAAATTTAACTCTAAATTAAACATATTTATATTATAATAATTATCTACTGACTAATGCTGCAAAATTTCAAATAGTTAACTGATCTCAACACTTTCAAATCTTAAAAATCACGGTCTCGAAACTTTAAAATCTTTTAGATTAAAAATAATCTTGATCTCGAAACTTTCAAATCTTTAAAATCATCTTCTCGAAACTTTCAAACCATATTTCATATCGGACACGGTCTCGAGATCATAATTTTTATTTTCAATATCATATATTATTATAGGAACGAAAGACGTTATACAAATAGATTTTATTAAATATACTTGAATTAGTATATATTATGTATATATATATATATATATATATATATTATTAATATATAAGTTTAGTTAGTAAATTGCAAATAGTTACATATATAAAATAAAAAATTATCGTTATACAATAAAAATAATCTTTATTAAAGATATAAAATAAATGACATTATATATATTGATAACAATAATCTTTATTAAAGATATAAAATAAATTACATTATATATATTTATAAAAGTATAAAATAATATCATATAAATGAGAATGTAATTAAATTATATAAATATTATAAAAAGTATAAAATAAAAAAAACATGTTATATAAATGTGAATTAAATCAAAAATATGTATGTACATTTACGTATCATGATTAATAAATATTAATTTATCAACCATATCACCTGAAAGAGAATTTCTACTATCTGTTAATATATTATTAGCAGTTGAACATACTCTTTCAGATGATACGGATGTTACTTGCGATATTAAATATTTTTTTGCAAGTATATTTAATGTTGGGTATATTAAATTATTGCTCTTCCACCATTCCAATGGACATTGTGAACATTAAATTTCGTTTGCAGATTTATAGTTAATGATTTCCATCTTGATATTCCAAAATAATAATTTAATATATATATTTAATAAATATTATTTATGTTATACGAATATATATTATTTATGTCACATTAATATATCTCATAAAATATTGAATTTCTTACCTCGTTTCCTTTTTTTTACTATCTTACGACTGAAAAAACCGTCAATAGAAGATACATGTTGTTTTTCTAATATATAATTTATTTGTGTATCCTCTGGCTGAAAATATTAATATTAATAGTGAGAGAGTATATCATATATAACATACTATATATAAATGCTGAAATTACTGTCATAATATTATTTTTATTATAATTATAATATTATAGAATTAAAATGAATACATTAGTTATTATATATATATATAGTACTATATACTATATATAGTATATAGTACGTTAAACATTAATTAAATAAAATATTATTATAAAGCAATATTACATTAATACCGCTTTTATATTATCAATGTTTATTTATAAGATATTAGATAATACGATATTAAGATAATAAGATATTAATAAAATATGTATAACAAAATAACCTTAAACATAATTCATATATGAATTATGTATACGTACAATGTACGTCGTACATACAATTTTAATTTTTGAGAACCGACAATTTATTTAAATAACCGAACCGAACCGAAATCATTAAAAAGTATTTGATATCTTCAAATACAATCAAATAACCCAACTTTTAAGAACCGAATCGAACCGAAAAAATATAATATAAGTAGGTATATTACCTAGGTATATTTGATATTTGAGATCGATGATTTGAAATTTTACAGCACTACTACTGACCACCGCATCAATACGTCAATTCATCATTTAATTGAAGAACTTAATTATTAAGTTTATTAATTATCAACAATATAATTTAATATTCTACATTACTCATCAACTTCTAAAACAATTCTAACTAGAAATTTTAACACCCCTATTACCCCTACTTCACATAATTCGATATTTTTATAATTTATATATATATATATATATATTGGTAATAAATATATAGGTTATATAACCTACTATATATTCTACTCTAAATCATCCTGTAATTATATTGTAATTATAAATTATAATTTATCATGGATATTTTAGATAAATAAACACATTTAAATTTACTACTTTAACTTAGTTTTAATTAAACACAGATTTATTATAAATTAAATTTGAATTAACTTTACATTTAAATTGTTATTAAACATATTTATAGTATAGTTTTAGAATTATTAAAAAAAAACAAATTCGTTATTTGTATACATTTACATATTAATATATTCACGATTATAACTGTTAGTTAAACATATATATTAATACTACTACTACTACTACTGCTACTACTACTACTACTACTACTACTAATACTACTACTACTACTACTACTACTACTACTACTACTACTACTACTACTACTACTACTACTACTACTACTACTACTACTACTAATACCTCAAATATTCCTGGGAAGGGAATTCTACCTACTTGGGGCCGAGTAGGTGAAAGCTCGATTTCCGGAGCGAGATAGATTCGGTAGGCGTACACTTAGTCGGGTTGTATCGTGATTTTATCTCAGCGTTCTGCGGGGTTGAATAATATTTAGACATGATCTAATATATACAGGTTGACCAATCCGCATGGTTTTGTGAATGATACACAAAAGTCTATATTTAGAACGCTGAGATGTGGATAATATATGGTCTCTCCTAATTTTGATAGAAACGCTTGTGTGGTCAGTTCGAGGCTGTTTATGTATGAGTCGTACAGCGGACCTGGTAATTCTATTAATAGGTATTAAAGATGAATTAGGTAGACCTATTAGTATTGAATTAAAGTAATCTATAATAGAAAATACTAGAGAGTTTACTAAGATACGGCATGTATTTTTATTAATATAATTTCTTATATGACGGATATTATATAATTGATGATTTGCTTTTTTGCATAAACTCATAATATGAGTGTTAAATTTGATATCTGAATCAAAAATAACACCTAGATATTTAATATTAAGACTAGGTTCTATGACTTTACCATTAATTGTTACAATTGGGAAATTATCAAAATTTCTAGGAATGTTGAATAATTCGGATTTTGAGGTATTCAATGATAGCTTATTATCATTAAGCCATATATATATATATATATAGCATTTGCACAATTAGATAAACCATTGTAATTCATAGAGCTATATCTAGATAAATTAGAATATATTAATATATCGTCTGCATATATGCATATATACCTGTATACAGGTGATATCTAATATTTTCAAATTACCTGATAATATGTGATAAAGGTGTTATGTAGATCAGAAATAGAATAGGTCCCAGAACAGAACCTTGAGGGACACCTGATTCTAAAGTATGATTTTTTTGATAAAATTGCCCAGTTTTAACAGAGAATGATCGATTACTGATAACAGATATCATCCAATCAAGGGCTATCTCATCCAGACCAATTTCAGTAAGTCTAGTATACATAATTGTGTGGTTGATCGCTCGAGCGTATCAAACACTGTATATAGATCTAATAGAAGTAGTTGAATAGGTTTATTAACATCTAAAGATCTAAGTATATTATCAATTACGTGTATTACAGTAGTTTCGGTACTATGGTTAACGCAGTAAGCACTTTGATTATTATTTCAATTAGTTTATTCGTAAGGAGGTAATTATTTAGTTGGTTTGATAAAATTGTTTCAAGAATCTTAGCTATGGTAGGTAATTGTGATATAGGTCTATAGTTATTAAGTAAATTGTGATTAGATTTTTTTTTAATATTGGTGAGATAATTGCATGTTTAAGTTCGGGAGGTACTATGCCTGTAGACATTGATCGATTTATGATTAATGTAATTGGAATGGTTAACATACGTGACATTTTTGTCAGTAGAAGTAGCGGTATGGGGTCGTGTGGAGGAATACCAGTAAACTCGGACCAGGTAAATTCGGACCAGGTAAACTCGGACCACTTTTGAGGTAAAATCGGACCACTTTTAAAGTAAACTCGGACCACTTTTTAAAAACATAAAGTAAACTCGGACCACTTATTAAAAACATAAAGAAGATTCGGACCACTTTTAAAATAACTATATTTTGTATATTTCTATAATATAATATGCTTTAACTTACTTTCACCTTATATAATTATATTATATCTGTTAAATAAATTATAAAAAGAGTAATTTAATATGATATATTTGTGGAATTATATATTTAATAGGTAAACATTTAATTTGAACTCGCACCACTTTTGAAGTAAACTCGGACCACTTGTGAAGTAAACTCGGACCACTTGTGAAGTAAACTCGGACCACTTATTAAAATAACTTATATATTGTATACTTCTATCATAATAAATATAGCTTCTATCGTGGGTCTCGTCGGTGATATACATAGAGCTAGAGAGAAATTTCTCTCTAGCTCTGTGGTGATATACAACAATTTAAATTATGTTAAGTTATTAAATGTTATTAAAGTTATTAATGATCAATTATGTATGTGTAGTAATATCGGAATACTCGCAATTATATACAGTGAAATTATACTTTTAACTTATAAGTTAAAGCATATTATATGTTAGAAATATACAATATATAGTTTATACGGTTGGTCCGAATCTTCTTTATGTTTTTAATAAGTGGTCCGAGTTTACTTCACAAGTGGTCCGAGTTTACTTCAAAAGTGGTGCGAGTTCAAATTAAATGTTTACCTATTTAAATATATAATTCCACAAAAATATCATATTAAATGACTCTTTTTATAATTTATTTAACAGATATAATATAATTATATAAGGTGGAAGTAAGTTAAAGCATATTATATTATAGAAATATACAAAATATAGTTATTTTAATAAGTGTTCCGAGTTTACTTTATGTTTTTAAAAAGTGGTCCGAGTTTACTTTAAAAGTGGTCCGAGTTTACCTCAAAAGTGGTCCGAGTTTACCTGGTCCGAGTTTACTGGTACTCGTGTGGAGCAGAAGATTTTGAATGGTTAATTAATTCAATAATTTGTTCGTGATTACTTGGAATAAAATACGATAATATTATGTTTGAGTGTTGTGGAGTTACATTGAGATGTGGGTTATAAGTTAAGTTATAAGTTAATCGTAGTTTTTTTAATTTTTCAGTGAAGAAATGAGCAAAATCAGAATATAATAATTCTAAAGGGGTATCTGGAAATATAGACTTTTTAGTTTTTCCTAACAGTGAATTTGTAATACAATATAACTTTCGTATATTATTACTGTTATTAAGTATTTCATTTAGATAGAATTTTTTCTTTGCACATTCAATAGAATATTTGAAATATTTTTTGGATTCAATGAGAGCTATTAGAAGGAAACTTTGAGAAATAGCGTTCGTTTGTTCTCATAGCCCTTTTGGCCAAAATAGTATCGTTATTAAATCATTTGTTTTTATAACTTTTAATAATATTTAATTTGGTTGGTGCAAATTTATTTAAAATATCTATTAGATACGTATTTAATTCCTTAGTTGTAGTCTCATTAGATATTAATGAAGATAAATTAGTAGTGAATAAAGAAATTGGTATCTTTTAAATGTTTCTGTAGTTGATTTTATTAATTTGAGATTTTTCTATTGGAGTATTAATTGTAAATGTAATGGCATAATGATCAGTAATTAAAAAGTTAGTATTTGTTATATTAATCATAAGTTGAGGCTATTTATTGTAAAAACTAGGTCAAGTATGTTGCCAGATGTATGAGTTGGTGTAGTTATAGCCTATGTTGATATAATGAGTGTGAGATAATGAAATAAGTTGTTTCGAAGGAGTTTTATTTTTATTAACTTGGAAATTAAAACCCCTCTGAATAATTGTATTACTTAATTTAATCGAAGTGAGAAGATCATTAAAATCATCTAGAAAAGTTATATAGTTATTCGATGGGGGTCGATATATGATTATAAACTTTATAGTGTTATTTTAAGCTGTACGTAATGAAACTATAGAGCATTCACAAATAGAGATAGGATATTTTGTATAACTTAGAAGTTTAATTGATTTATTATATAGAATGCCAACTCCGCCTCCAGTTTTAGATCCTTCATGAGGTGTATATTGAAAGCAATATGAGTTATTCATAAGCTCAGCTATCACTGAAGATGAATCATCATTAAGCCAGGTTTCCGTAAGTATAACAATATCATGATTAAATTAATTATTAAAATCATTTATAAAATTAATGTTAGCTCTGACTGAGCGAGCATTAATAAAAGAACATGTTAGTAAGTTATCAGGGTTTAGTCATTCCGTATCAGTTATAGCATGGGTATTTTGATTAGTTAAATCATCTTTAGAACTTTTTGATTTTAGATTAGATATGAATGCGTCATAACTTGTGGACCATTTTAGTAAATCGACATCAGATATTGATAGAGGCTGATTTGACCAATCAACTTTATTATAATTAGTTAAAGCTGAGCGTAATTCATATTTATTATTAAATCTAGTACACATTTATAATCATCAAGATGAATAAGAAGAGAACTTCTAATAAATAGACTAGAATAATCATAGTTAGATAACAATTGTCTTGCAGATAAAAATTGTGATTTAGCAAATTTTGAATTTACAAATAATTCAATATTATTATAGTTATATTTAACTTTCGTGATAGAATTTGTGTTTAGATTCATTTTATTGAATATACCAATAATAAAATTATTTGTAGACTTGAGTGAACGAATGTTTTCAATTACAATACTATGGGGGTCTTGATTAATTGGTAATTGTTTGATTCTATTAGTAATACAATTTTAGATTTAATTATATTTTTATTTGATTCAATGAGTTATTCAGCATAAGTAGGTCATTTAGATTCAGCTAGTAATGTCTTAATTTGATTAATACTATTGGAAATAGATAGTAGAGAAGGTTCGGTATGATCAGTATTGGTGAATGCATTAGAGTTTGAAGGAGGAGAATTATTATTGTTATTATTAGCAAAGCCCTTTGGGCTTTTTTATTAGTACTATTAGTATGAGATGAGTTAATACAAGTAATACACACTATCGAAAAATTCTACTATTCCTAATATTCATATATATATATATATATATATATATATATATATATATATATATATATATATATATATATATAGGTAAACGACTAGATAAGCATTGCGCTTCTTCGATTACCTTGTTCATGCCTAAATTCTGATATTATATTATTATTATTATATATATATATATATATATATATATATATATATATATATATTGGTAATAAATATATACTATACTCTAAATCATCCTGAAATTATATAATAAATTATATAATAATTATAATTATAATTTATAATGGATATTTTAGATAAATAAACACATTTAAATGTACTACTTTAACCTAGTTTTAATTAAACACAGTTTTATTATAAATTAAAATTAAATGTGAATTAACTTTACATTTAAATTGTTATTAAACATATTTATAGTATAGTTTTAGATTTATTAAAATAAATAAATTCGTTATTTGTATACATTTACATATTAATATATTCACGATTATAACTGTTAGTTAAACATATATATTACATACTACTACTACTACTACTACTACTACTACTACTACTACTACTACTACTACTACTACTACTACTACTACTACTACTACTACTACTACTACTACTACTACTACTACTACTACTACTACTACTACTACTACTACTACTACTACTACTACTACTACTACTACTACTACTACTACTACTACTACTACTACTACTACTACTACTACTACTACTACTACTACTACTACTACTACTACTACTACTACTACTACTACTACTACTACTACTACTACTACTACTACTACTACTACTACTACTACTACTACTACTACTACTACTACTACTACTACTACTACTACTACTACTACTACTACTACTACTACTACTACTACTACTACTACTACTACTACTACTACTACTACTACTACTACTACTACTACTACTACTACTACTACTACTACTACTACTACTACTACTACTACTACTACTACTACTACTACTACTACTACTACTACTACTACTACTACTACTACTACTACTACTACTACTACTACTACTACTACTACTACTACTACTACTACTACTACTACTACTACTACTACTACTACTACTACTACTACTACTACTACTACTACTACTACTACTACTACTACTACTACTACTACTACTACTACTACTACTACTACTACTACTACTACTACTACTACTACTACTACTACTACTACTACTACTACTACTACTACTACTACTACTACTACTACTACTACTACTACTACTACTACTACTACTACTACTACTACTACTACTACTACTACTACTACTACTACTACTACTACTACTACTACTACTACTACTACTACTACTACTACTACTACTACTACTACTACTACTACTACTACTACTACTACTACTACTACTACTACTACTACTACTACTACTACTACTACTACTACTACTACTACTACTACTACTACTACTACTACTACTACTACTACTACTACTACTACTACTACTACTACTACTACTACTACTACTACTACTACTACTACTACTACTACTACTACTACTACTACTACTACTACTACTACTACTACTACTACTACTACTACTACTACTACTACTACTACTACTACTACTACTACTACTACTACTACTACTACTACTACTACTACTACTACTACTACTACTACTACTACTACTACTACTACTACTACTACTACTACTACTACTACTACTACTACTACTACTACTACTACTACTACTACTACTACTACTACTACTACTACTACTACTACTACTACTACTACTACTACTACTACTACTACTACTACTACTACTACTACTACTACTACTACTACTACTACTACTACTACTACTACTACAACATTATTAATGTATACAAAATTGACCAGGTCAAGAATGTTACACGGTGGTAACTATCTGCTGATATTGGCCTACATCTCATATATGATACTTCCGGTCATATCATTATTAAGCAATCGTCCATCACCTTATCGTACAGGATACAAAAAAGACATAAGAATATCTCGGGCACCAGCTAAAACGCCCTTCCTTGACCTGTTATACCCAGGTACCGAACACATTGTTAGACGCTCCGTTAACAAGAGAATAATGAAACGTGATTGGTTGAAATCCAGACTATCAATCAGCATCCCCATGGACATTATCAGTCATCTAATAGTTGAAGCGGAACGGGAACGAGCGAATGAGAGAAGGAGGATACTCAGAGAAAAACTTAGAAAAATTGGCTAATTTAATAATAGTATTTGTGCAACATTTCACACATATCTTCAAATAAATAAATCGCAATCCTTATATGAATATGTAATTAATGAAAATATATATTAAAATAATATATATATATATATATATATAATATATATATATATATATATATATATATATATATATCAATATCCATTGTTTATATATATTTTACATTAATATATCCACCGCGTTTGGAAGTTAGTTTGGTCTGAAAAGTAAGTCTTCGATAAATTGGTCAGTATATATTTTATTTGGTCTTCATGGGCAATGTTTACTATGACTTGGTTTTAAGAGGAGAACATCAGCAACTATTCATCTTTTACATGCCAAAAGTGTCCACTGAAACGTATTATTCGCCATATTATCGATGTATAGATCAGTGGGATGTTTCAATACAGATATATGTTGGTTGTATGGTCTCTCCATGACATGTTAAGTGCTGCTCAAATATTAGCGTATACTTGCTATTCAGTTGTTTTTTAGACTTTTGTTCACCATCCCAGTTATATAGCCATATATAAATACATACTCAATTATCACTCAAAAGAATTTGTTTAGCTTATCATTTAGATTTAACGACTAGATTTTGTTCATTATTTTAAAGGCTGCCCAGATTTTACCTAGTCTTACTAGTCTTACTAGTTTACATCTTTTACAGTAGACGAGACATAACTACACAGATATTTAAAGTCATTTACTTTACTTACTTACTTATATAGGTTTTTAACCTTTCTGTGGTGTATTGATTAAAACTCATGTATTCCGTCTTTACACTGTTTATTATCATACCTAGTTCTTTGGATACCTCTTTTATTATGTTCATTATCGTTGTGTCATATTTCAGTGAATCTGTTACTATTAAAAGGTAATCTGCGTAAACATCACATGTGATCTTAATAACTTGGTTATCTCTACTCTTTGTCATGAAAAGTTTGAAGCTGAGATCATGATTCAGGTCTAGCGATTTTCTCAATATCGAGACAGATTATAAAGACAAAAGGCACACTGGGTCACCTTGTAGTACCACCTACTGTGATATCAAATAACTGAGTGTCACTATCCGGTGATCATACTCTTGATCGCGTATTTCGATATGATATCATGATTGAATTTACGGTTCATCAGGTATGCCATATGCTGTAAGTATTTCTTCCATCTTTCATCTACGTATGCTGTCGATTGCATTTGAGAAGGCGATAAACATGAACGTATCAGATAACCTTATAGCACTTCAATAAATCTCCTTATTGTAAGTTGTTATCACGAAGTTAAACGGCTAGTTCTGGATCCGTTTTAGTTTTTGCGTAACATCGGATCTACTTCTGATCTTATTATGTTTAAAAACATTAGCTTGTAGAGTTCAGCTGATATGCATGTCAGAGTAATGCCGAGGTAGTTTTTTTGGGAATGGTATTATACAACATTCTTTCCATTTATCAATAGGTTCTTGTGTGTACACATTATAGCAAAATTTTAGTATCAGTTTCTGAAAGTTATCTATTTTACAGACTTCTATTGGTATTTCGTATAGTACACATGCTTTTTCATTTGTAATGCTACTAATTGATTTTATTAATTCAAACATTGTGACCGGTGTACATGTTTAGTATGTTATCATTTATAGTTGATATGTCATGATTAGAAACATTTGGTTATTCATCTATAGGTTAAAATAGCTACTATATATAGCTATATATAGCTATATATATTAGCTTTATAAACTGATCATTTCAGAGTTTAATTCAATTTTCTTTATGTGCTGCTTTAGTTTGGTTATATTGCTATTATCTGCAACTGACGTCATTTATTACTTTCCAAGCTGCGGCTTAATTCGAGATCTTGTCCGATACAGCTGTCGTAATGTTATCAATCTTTTTGAAGCTAGTTTTCAGTATTATATGTTTCTTAGAATAGTATTATCTTTGCATGTTTATATGTATATAGGTTCTTTTGTGATGGATTGGACTCTTTAATCAAGTGCTGCTTCTTGTAGTATTTTTCCTTTTTCATGCTTATCTAGAGTTTCCAATGGTTGTTTCGTCTGGTATTTTATTTTAAAGGTATTATATCTTTCGTTATTTCTCTGCATGCTGTTTCGAAAATGTCATATGTTGTATTTTCTAATTGTGTAGTTTCTCATTTTGTATATTCATTTAGTATTATTCGTTTTCTATTTGTTTGTTTATGTAGGGTGAATTTGAATATACATTGGTGTCCGAGGTGTGCATTGAAATCTCCTGCTATTATGTGTATATTATGTTTCTGTATTTACATTGTAATATTTGATAGTTTTTCATAAAAAGTGTCAGCTTCATGGATATCACTTATATTTGTTGGACTGTAATATGCAGTACTATTTGTTGTGTTCCCATTAAAATGTACTAACTTTATTAATTTAGATACCATGTCGATGCTGGATAGTGCGCTGTATGAATTTAAGATTCCACCAGTAGCTATTTTCCAGCCTGAACATGTAATAAGATTCCAATCTCCTATGATATGTTCGTTTGTGTACCCTACATCATCATGTATGAAGCGGGGTTATTGTAGAAAGATTATATCATGATATGCGTTTTCGGCTGAGGCTATAAGTGCTGGCAGTTCACATTCTTTTTGAGCGTTTGTAAGTTGGGACTTCCAACTTGGAAGTTGCGATTATGGTAAATAAAAAAAAACTACTATAGCATTTTTTATCTTTCAGAAATCTAATCGTATTTTTACTAAGTAGCTATTGTTTCGACTGCAACCTGTGTCAGTATTGTAGGAATCTCTGTTTGTACCGCGTGACGAGCGATGCGGGACGAGTTTGTGTAGTTTTGTTTACTTTCGAAGGCTATAGCCTATAGGATAGCACTATAGTAGAAGTAGGCTGCGTGTGAGTCGCCATTCCATGCATTACTATAGTAAAAATACCAATACCTAATAAAAATAACATATATATATATATGTTATTTTTATTTGGTTGAGTCCTTTCATCCCATCCAGGAACTTAGATGAAGTTTTCACTTATAACCATATATGGCTCTAATGTCCCTTCGAAGCCGATTTCATGTTAAGGCATCCATGGTTTTAACGAGAGCCGATCATTTATTTATACACAATTATATAAGATCACTTCTAAATAATATTTTAAGACCCATTTTATAAAATTAATTAATGGTCCGGACGAGGCTCGAACCCGTGCCCTACTGCTTGTGTGTATGACGCCTTAGCCACTGAGCCACACAGGCAGTTAAATAAATATATATATATATATATATATATATATCATATAATTATTACAATAGTTACAGGTATACCTGTTATATATAATATATAATATGTAAAAATAAGAACGTTTTATTTTATTATCATTAATATTAATATAAAATAAGTATATAATTAATGTGAATATAAATTACTATATTAACTATATAATTATATATATATATATATATATATATATATATATATATATATATATATATGAATATATATATGATATTACGATGATCGTGATTTAATTAAAGTATATATGAAAATGTTAACATTTTTAATTTACAAATATAGCATACGCCATATGGCGTACGACATAAGTCAATGAATTTAGAGAATAGTATCAACCTAATTATATATCTGTGATTTACCCAATATTTTTAATATTAAAATTTAATATTCAAATGAAGTGAATTAACTAACCCCTACATATATTTGTATAATGTAATATCTAGGACATGCTTATATTTAATATTAAGCTACTATTTCTACAAGCTCAACAGTAATACGAACTATACAAGTAATAAGTTATCACGCAATTCTCGGAAGTTAACTGCTACGTATATCCTACGGAAAATATCGCACTAGATTTTGTTCTTCAATGATTTACAGTTACTTTCATAGACATCGGTTTATTCATATTTAACACGCGTACTCGAGCTGTACAGGTATTAAAAGGAGTGACGTCACTCCTTTACAACCATCGCGTCTTTAGTAAAGACTCTTTACTGCTAGATAGAAATGTTAGATAGACATGCTAGATGGACACTGTCCATTACATATACTACATCCGGAACATCTGATACATCTACTACATCCGGTACATCCGGAACATCTGCTACATCTACTACATCCGGTACATCTGATACATCTGATACATCTGACACTTCTGATACATATAACAATGTCCTTGCATATACTACATCTAGTACAACGGCTACACCCGGTACAACCTTCATCTCGGACGATGCGGTCAATGTTACCTCTGTTCGAGCTCACCGTAATCTAATGCTGCACAACAATCGAAGTTTGTCGTGGACCCAGATTAGACGTCTAGCTAGACGGGGAGGCGGGCGTCCTGTGGCGGGCGTCAACTATTCCGACAACGCCCACTTAGCCGGCAACATCCGGTCGGCGCTGAATCGGTTCTTAGCCGAAGTAGTACACGACTCACTCGTCAAGGCGATACGTGACCTGCGCACTGCGATCACAACGGATGATGTTCTAGAAGCTGTCAGACTTCAGGACCACCTCATCACCGATACAGCGGTGCGTCTATTCTCTCGTAACAACTACGGCGGTGCGCACTCCGGGTGATAGCACACCGATGTGTGCGCATGCGAAATACATGCATATATTATCCTCGAGATCAGCTTACCGATCTACTCATCGTTAATGTTAGGAATAAAATTTAAATATTAAAAATATCATCTTATTTATTATTATAATAAATGTATATATAATATATATATTATATATATATATATATATATATATATATAATATATATATATATATATTATATATATATATATATATATATATATATATATATATATATATATATATATATATATATATATATATATAATGTTATTAATGTAAAGAATATTGATAGATATTATAATAATATATTAAATAAGTTAATTATTCGTTTAAAGCGATCAATAGCTGTCAATAAAAAGATAAAAAATACTATTATAATAACTAGTAATTTCGTAGACTACCTGTAGTACACTGTACGTCGTACAGTGTACTACAGGTAGTCTACGAAATTACTAGTTATTATAATAGTATTTTTTACGTCGTACACTGTACGTGGTTCATACAGGGAGTACACCCTGGTACATCACTACCTAAGTATGGCATATATATATACATTAGATGAACTCATGTGCGTTGTATTATATACATTATTTGTATGTTATAACAGTATTATTAGTATAAAGGTATTATAATACTATACATTTAAATGATCTTTGTCGATATGAGCTGAGGCTTGTAATTTTATAGCGGACCCAGGGTCTGGGTCAAAGGCTTATATGTATATTAAACAACTATATCTAGACGAGCAGTTATCATTAATCATAGATCCCGAGCCGAGAAGAGACTGTAACTTCTACAAATCTGAGATTATTCTATATTCATTTCACAATATATTCTATTATATATATAACATATTTAAATATAATATATTATATACAATTATTAATAAATCTGTATACAAATATTTGTCATTTTTTTAAGCAATACATTTGACCACTGCTGATAATATAACCTGACAGGAATAATTACATACTTTTGGTTAAGAGGTTACCTAGATGAATTTGATACTGCGACTATATACATATTTCGCCTCTCGTTTAACTGAAGTGCTGCTTTTAGATATGAGATTATATTTAAGACTTTTATAATGAGAATCATTGTGGCTTTTGAAAATGAGACTGAGAAGTGTATTTTTAAAATAATTAAGATAAGACTGAGAATGAGTTGATACTTCAAAACGAGCACTATTTATAAAACTAGTTAATATATTAATACATGGTATATATAAATATATAGTATACATATTAATCTATTACAATATGAGTATACGTATACTACACATGATACACACAAATAACCAGATGTAATGAATAGATGTAATGAATAGATGTAATGCATAGATGTAATGCATAGATGTAATGCATAGATGTAATGCATAGATGTAATGAATAGATGTAATGAATAGATGTAATGCATAGATGTAATGCATAGATGTAATGCATAGATGTAATGCATAGATGTAATGAATAGATGTAATGAATAGATGTAATGAATAGATGTAATGCATAGATGTAATGCATAGATGTAATGAATAGATGTAATGCATAGATGTAATGAATAGATGTAATGAATAGATGTAATGCATAGATGTAATGAATAGATGTAATGAATAGATGTAATGAATAGATGTAATGCATAGATGTAATGAATAGATGTAATGAATAGATGTAATGAATAGATGTAATGAATAGATGTAATGCATAGATGTAATGAATAGATGTAATGAATAGATGTAATGAATAGATGTAATGAATAGATGTAATGCATAGATGTAATGAATAGATGTAATGCATAGATGTAATGCATAGATGTAATGAATAGATGTAATGCATAGATGTAATGAATAGATGTAATGAATAGATGTAATGAATAGATGTAATGAATAGATGTAATGAATAGATGTAATGAATAGATGTAATGCATAGATGTAATGAATAGATGTAATGCATAGATGTAATGCATAGATGTAATGAATAGATGTAATGCATAGATGTAATGAATAGATGTAATGAATAGATGTAATGCATAGATGTAATGAATAGATGTAATGAATAGATGTAATGAATAGATGTAATGCATAGATGTAATGAATAGATGTAATGAATAGATGTAATGAATAGATGTAATGAATAGATGTAATGCATAGATGTAATGAATAGATGTAATGAATAGATGTAATGAATAGATGTAATGAATAGATGTAATGCATAGATGTAATGAATAGATGTAATGCATAGATGTAATGCATAGATGTAATGAATAGATGTAATGAATAGATGTAATGAATAGATGTAATGAATAGATGTAATGAATAGATGTAATGAATAGATGTAATGAATAAATGTAATGAATAGATGTAATGAATAGATGTAATGCATAGATGTAATGAATAGATGTAATGAATAGATGTAATGAATAGATGTAATGAATAGATGTAATGCATAGATGTAATGAATAGATGTAATGCATAGATGTAATGCATAGATGTAATGAATAGATGTAATGCATAGATGTAATGAATAGATGTAATGAATAGATGTAATGAATAGATGTAATGAATAGATGTAATGAATAGATGTAATGCATAGATGTAATGAATAGATGTAATGCATAGATGTAATGCATAGATGTAATGAATAGATGTAATGCATAGATGTAATGAATAGATGTAATGAATAGATGTAATGAATAGATGTAATGCATAGATGAAATGCATAGATGTAATGAATAGATGTAATGCATAGATGTAATGAATAGATGTAATGAATAGATGTAATGCATAGATGTAATGAATAGATGTAATGAATAGATGTAATGAATAGATGTAATGCATAGATGTAATGAATAGATGTAATGCATAGATGTAATGAATAGATGTAATGCATAGATGTAATGCATAGATGTAATGCATAGATGTAATGAATAGATGTAATGAATAGATGTAATGAATAGATGTAATGAATAGATGTAATGAATAGATGTAATGAATAGATGTAATGAATAAATGTAATGAATAGATGTAATGAATAGATGTAATGAATAGATGTAATGAATAGATGTAATGAATAGATGTAATGCATAGATGTAATGAATAGATGTAATGCATAGATGTAATGAATAGATGTAATGAATAGATGTAATGCATAGATGTAATGAATAGATGTAATGCATAGATTTATGAGTGTGGCACTTTCAATAGACTATTGTATTTCTTATAACAACCTATTTAATATTGCACATTGTATACAATACTATATATATAGTGCATTGTTGATTTTATTTGCTGACACTCTATCAATGCCTCGTTTGCTGTGACTGAAACTGTATCAACGCGTATGTTTACTGAGGATGAAACTGCAGTTTCATTTCAGTTTCAATACATATATTGTTGCTTTTATTTTATGATACTCTATCAATGATTTTTGTGAGACAAAATCTATGATTTTTTTCACACACATATATATATATATATATATATATATTCAAGTGAATTGTATACTATATAATATATTATAAGTATATTAAATACATATTTATAGTATTATAAATGTAATGTTAACCATATATAGGTTAAAACTCTATATTTATTGTAAAGTGTATATATACATTACTCTGATTAATATTTACATAATGCATATGCTTATACATTATATAATAATATCTCATTAATATATGTTTGCAAAATAATTAAAAATCATTTATTTTTATTTTATTAACATAACTAACTTTTATTAACCATTTGCTCTAGACATTTATTAAAATATTAATATCTTAATTTAATAAATAGTATTTAATATTTAAATAAATTATATATATAATAAAGATTTTATTAATTAAAATTAATATTTGTATTTAAAAAATAAATAATCTATATAAGAATAAAGAAAAATAAAACGAATAGAACTATATGAACTACTAAATGAAAAAAAATGAAATTAACTATATAGTAATATTACAAAAAACTATATATTTCTATCTATCTATTTTATAATTTAATAAACTAATACCGTGGATGACTTAACATGAGAACGGTTTCGAAGAGAAATTAGAGCCATATATGATATATATATCATATATATATATATCAAATATGCCATATATTATATATGTATATGGTTATAAGTTATAACTTATAACTGTACACTTCATTTAAGTTCATGGATTGTATGAAAGGACTCCACCAAATAAAAATAACAATATATATATACATTTTAATAATCAATATATTCCAGAGAATTTGTTTAATTTAATTACAAAAATATGTTTTTATAATTGAAAACATATCAAACTATAATTACACATTAATTAAAATGTTATTTATCTACTTAAAACCTACTTATATATAATAATTTATAGAACAATATATTATTTATTTATATAGGGGAAAGTCTCCGACCCCCTCCTAATACCGACCCCTCCTAATACCGATCCCTCCTAATACCGACCCCTCCTAATACCGACCCCTCCTAATACCGACCCCCTCCTAATACCGACCCCTCCTAATACCGACCCCTCCGATTACCGACCCCTCCTAATACCGACCCCTTCCTAATACCGACCCCCTCCTAATACCGACCCCCTCCTAATACCGACCCCTCCGATTACCGACCCCTCCTAATACCGACCCCCTCCTAATACCGACCCCCTCCTAATACCGACCCCCTCCTAATACCGACCCCTCCTAATACCGACCCCCTCCTAATACCGACCCCTCCTAATATCGACCCCTCCTAATACCGACCCCCTCCTAATACCGACCCCCTCCTAATACCGACCCCTCCGATTACCGACCCCTCTCACGTAATACATGAACTGTTGGAAATTTAATGATAAATATGAATAAGTATATTATTTTACAAAATATTCAATCCTACAATTGTTATTTGATAAAATGTAATATTCTGTTTTTACTTTTTAAATATTTGAATAATAACTTTTTTAAATAAATATAAATACATTATTAATTAAAAGAAAACGTAATACTGCGCATAATATTGTAGATCAATAACATTTTTATAACTATTATAAAAATAATTCAATTTGAATAACTATTAACAAAAATATCTTAATTATAGCAACCCATATGCTTAATAACTAAATATTAAATAATAATATACACTATTTTAATATAATTACTATAAAGTTTAAATTTAAATTTAATATTACTATTAAAACATAAATTCAATAAAAAATAATTGCGTGCATGTTATAATTAATTATATTTATGAATATCTACTATGTTGATTGGATATTATAATACTAAAATTATTTATACCACGATTATTTCAGGGGGTCGGTAATATGGGAAGGGGATCGGTATTAGGAACAGGTATCCGATTACCGACCCCCTGTTTATTCTTGTAAATATAATTATATCAAAAATTTAAAATAGCCACATTATTTATTGCCATAATATTACCCTGATTACAAAATTTCAAATAAATATATTTAATATTGAATACGTTATTACAAATAATCATGTAGGGGTCGGTAATGGAGACTTTCCCCTATCAATAACACATACTATTGTAATATATATATATATATATATATATATATATATATATATATATATATATATATTACAATCTAATATTATATATATATAATATTAGTAATACAATTGACGTTTGTCAATTTTCATATAACCCTCTGAATACCAAAAGGCATTAATCGAACATTATTTTTATAATATGCTTTTTTGTATAATTTTGTAATGTGTATTTATAGTTTTATATTTTTTCAATTATAAAAATATATGTTATTAATTAAATTAAACACATGCTCAAATGGTAACATTATATATATATATATATATATATATATATATATATATATGTATATATTATAGTACATATATGTACAGTACATAATGTACTATATATATATATATATATATATATATATTATATCTTATATAGTATATACATATATATATATATATATATATATATATAATTTTAAAAACAATATAACAAAATGATAATAAATCATTCATCAAATTAGTCTATTATACATGTTATATTTAATTTATGGAATTGTATATGATACATAGTGTAGCCCGCATTATATAAATATATTTATAATGGGAAAATATAATTATATTATATTGTACACTATTAGTAATTTGTAAATATAACCTATATGATTTTTTATTAATAATTCCATTTTTATAGTATTATCGGGACTTATTTAATTATAAATTAATACATTAAATATTTTCTAGTAATTATTTAAGGTTTAAGTAGTTAAGGACAGAATATTTATGCGGCATTTAATGTGTTAAAAAATTATTAATATATAATTTTTTTCAATATTAACCATAATATTATGAAAAAATAGCTTTATAATTGTTCTTCTGGGATAACAAATATATGTTTATATAATTAATTTATTAAAACATACATCACAAATAATAATGCATACACGAGTGATTAACTAATAATTGTATTTATTAAATTGTATTTACATGTATATAGGAATTTAAAACCTATTACAAATATATTGTAATATATATATATATATATATATATATATGTATATATATATATATATACTACAATTACATAGGAGCAAGAGCTAGAGGATTCTGTAAGGATGTGGTGCATTACTTTTTTCGAACTGTTAAATACACCAATGGACAAGCATGCATATACACCCAGTCAGATATATAATGTTGACGAAACAAACATATCAACATTTCCGAGTAGACATGCGAAAGTTTTTCTCATAGAGGAAAGCGACAAGTTTGTATTTATTTAATAGTATATATAAATTATACTTATTAATCTTTAGGTTAGCGTACGTCGTACAACAGCAGCTGCGAGGAGAACGAGGTGAAGGAATGACAGTTGAAGTATGCTTTAATGGGGAAGGAGTGATGATCCCACCTCTATTCCAATTCCCTCGTGTACGTCGTGTACGAATACGGAACTGCAAAACGGGGCGCCTATAGGCTGTATACAGATTCTATATTCGAGTATAATAAGAGTGGATGGATGACGAAGGAAATCTTTTCGGTATGTCGGCGGCATTTCATTCATTACTTAAAACCGGGCTCAAACAATAGGGTGTTATTGCTTTTGGATGACCATTCAACCCATATAAAAAAAATCTAGATATTATAAATCTGGCGAGAACAAATTATATTGATATTTTATGTTTTCCTCCCCATACCACACACAATCTGAGGCCATTAGATGTCGGTTATATGGGACCGTTAAAAACATATATTAACAACATACTAGAATATCACATGATAACTAAAGGTAACATCCGATTACATGACTTGGTAAGGATATATAATCTTGCGACCATTGAAATTAATTCAATAACGGTGGCAATAAATTCATTCGAAAGAACTGGAATAATTCCGATTAATGAAAATATATTCACTGAATGTGAATATTTGCCAAGTCGAAGTTTTATTCAACGTATACGTTACTATAGTATGCTGCCTAGTGATGAACATCCCTCTCGTGAAATTGGTTTATATATATATAATAATAATAATAATAATATATATTTATAATACAATATAATATAATACAGATTATATACAGATCCCGTGAAAAGTATTGCTCAACATTCCGATAATGATATACTGGCTGCTAATGAAACCCCCTCTCGTGATTTTGGTTAGTATTTATATATATATACTATATACATATGTATCATTTTAAAAACAATTCTAACAAAATGATAATAAATCATTCATCAAATTAGTCTATTATACATGTTCAATTTAATGTATGGAATAGTATATGATACATAGTGTAGCCCGCATTATATAAATATATTTATAATGGGAAAGTATAATTATTTTATATTGTACACTATTAGTATTTTTATGTATAAATATAAAATATATATTTTATTAATAATAATACAATTTTATAGTATTCTTTAATTATAAATTAATATATTAACTTAAATTTTCTAGTATCTATTTAAAAATATATTAATATACAATTTTGTCAATATTAACAATAAGATTAAAAAACTAGCTTTATATTAAAATTGTATTACAATTTGTACTAAATCTTTTATATTTAAATAAATATGCAATTAAATATATTTCAATATAATATGGAATTATACATTTATTCCATATAAATTTAGTTGTATATTTATTTGAATGAAAATATGAGTATTTACTAAATAATATTTAGTATATACCATTGGGTAAAACATTAAATTATATAATTAAATTCTAGCCTGACATCTGTTTATTGTATATATATATGACTCTAAATAGTATATACAGTAACGATATTATAATAATTAAATTATATACAGATTCCATTCACGATATTTCCCAACGTTCCGTTAATGGTATACTGGTTACAAATGAAATTCCCCCCTCCCCCCGTGATATTGGTTTGTATTTATATATACAATCAAAAATACATACACATTACATATCTAGTTATATATATATATATATATATATATATATACATATATATGTATATTAAAATATTATTTTATTGATATAGTCATTAATGTAATTAATGTCATTAATGTGTAATTATAGTTTGATATTTTTTCAATTATAAAAACATATTTTATTAATCAAATTAAACAAATTCACTAGAATATATTTATTATGAAAATGCAAATACATATGTATATATTATACAGGGTTGGCCGATATTGGGTTTTTGGGTTATTGGTTTTTGGGTTTTTGGTTTTAAACCTATTGATATTTTTTGTGTTTTTGTGGTTTTTGTGTTTTTTTGATATTTTATATTAGTAAATTAAATTAAAATTAAAATTTAATTTAAAATTATATATATTTATATACTTTTTAAATGCTTTTAAAATACTTTTTAAATGTTAAATATATACGAGTATATTAAACTAAATAAAATCACATCCGTGTTATAAAAATTATTGAACTACCATAATAGGGGAACGTAACCGAATACGGACAGTGCCCGAATGCGAAACTCTCTGTATCTCAGAAATCATAAATCCTACAAAAAAAATGTTTAATTAATAACATATTCATAATTATATAAATAGTCAATAAAAGTATTTTTATTTTTTAATTATTCAAAATATTGCTGATATATCCAATAAACTGCTTTTTTTATTACGTTTTTAAATTTATTAAAACAAATTTCAACTTAAAACCTTCTCAAGAATATACAAATGTATCGATATAAAATATAACACTATATTTAACAAAAATAAAGCATTCTAAAATTATATATAAATTTCTATATTTGTTATCAAATATTCATTAAGTTATAAGCATATATCTAGAGGTAATATAAGTCCCTAATACGGACACTCTAGATGTCTTAATACGGACACCCTATAACCAATCAGCGCGCAGCGTATGAACTATTCTGATATTTATAAAAATCGCGTACGTTATAATATTAATACCACCAATAAAGCTAAATCTAAATTTTTATTATTTAGATACTTAAATTGTATTATTAATTAACAAATAATAAAAATAAATAAATTATTAACTAATTAAATTAGAATAAATTGTTTATAAAATTAATTATAAATAATGTAATTGTAATTTTTCTGATTGATTCATCAATAATATATAGTTTATCTAGTGGATTATTGGGGATCCGTATTAAAACACAGGTGTCCGTATTCGGAAATGGGTACCGAATACGACACCCCGTTATCTATGGAATTAAAAGATTTAAAATCACAATAATATCTATAATCATATAATATTAATATATTGTAATTTTTGAATAAATATAATGAGTCATAAAATGTTAAGTCCATGTATTGTTTAAGTGTCCGTATTAGATTACTTTCCCCTAACAACTATAGTTTATAATATCGAGTTTGTTCCACACGATAGGTGCCGCTATACTAAATTATTTTGTTGTGTTGCTTTCAATTTGATGTAGATTATGTGGTCTCTGTACTCTCAGACTTGAATATGGCTTTATTAATTTTAGGAAGGTATATCGTTGTCTTGTGATGATATGCCAAATGTGTAGTTACCAGTAATTTATAAATAATGCTGAAATTAATTGGTAGTAGGTGATGTTGTCGCATAAGTTCAGTTATACTGATCGTTAACAATTTTTGATTGGTAAAAAAGGTATTTGACAAAATAATGGAACCCTGATATAAATATATATGAATATATATTCTAAAATAACGCAGAACACCTTTATGACATCACAAATTGTAAAATCCATACATTTGTATAAATATGCCTATGGCTTTGTTTTTATTGATTAATATACATTTTTAAATTATAAACAATGGTTTATATAACATAATGGTTAGGAAAATTTTCTTTATAAAATATGCTAATTTGAAAAAAAAAATGTGATGTGCTACTTGTGCTTTAAAGTCTAGAAATATATATATATTACTATATTATAAATGAAATAAATATTATTAATATACCAGTATTAACGAACTCATTAATTTATACAGGCGTATTTTACAAAATTAATCCGAGAGAAATTTCGGAACAATCGAAAACGATTCGATACCGAATATCTGAGAAAAAAAAAGACACGTCAAATGAACATATCAACACCAATAACGGCAACAACCAATTTTTGGAATTTACCCCAATATTGTCCTGAAATGCCAATTGGTGAAGACGACGCATCTTTAGCCGAACATCAATCGTGGCTGCGGTTACAACATCGAAGATCTATACGTGATATTGATGGTATAAAAACTCGCATGAATATCACATTTTATATGAGAATAAAAATGATAATGGCTAATTCATTAATTAATGATATCATAAAAGAATTTCCTCTTATTAAAGAATATAATCAGGTAATTTATAATATATATATATATATATATATATATATATTTATACGCATTAACTAAAACTTCCTCGTATTCACTATATATAAAATACAATATATTATAATTTTAGAAATTAAATTAAAACATAATATTAATTTCAATACAGATTGTAAATGAGATAGATTTATTAATGGAGAAAAATGTTTACACTACGTATATGGACAATATAATCAAATTATGTAATCATAAATAGTAAATTTATCTCAGAAGATAAAAAAAGTTGGAATTGAAGTGAATAGTGTAATTAATTCACTAAATATGAATGATAGGACAAGTTAGTAATTAATATACCATAAAATAATATTTTAATTTAATTATTCCTTAGATTACGAAAATGCAATTTGTTTACTGTACCTTCCCTATATATTAAAGGATAAAAAGGCCATAATAACTACATCAAAATATAACGAAATTATGAGCCCTTATATTTTATTTGAAAATAATATATATAATATTATTTTAGAAGATAATATATTTATATCTTCAAATAATATTATAGACTCATATTTATTATTAATATGTATTTATTTTATTTTTGATCTAAAATATCATCTTTTATTAAAAAATAGTCTAGTTTTTATTCAAAAAATGTTAATTGATCACCAGGATAACTCCCCACATAATTTAAAAATTATAAATTTATATACTAAAATTGTTAATTAAATTAATTTATTATTGTATTAAAAATATTCTATTATAATAAATACCATATACCTTATACCTTTTATATATATAATTTCAATTTAATAAAATTAAATATGTTACAAAATGTTACTTTTTTATATAATTTAAATATTGTCAAAATTAATTTGATACTATATAAACCCACACATATATATATATAAACTATGTATACATAATATTATAGATAATATGAATTGAATGTATATTAATAAATGTACATAGGTAAATTATATTTTAAGTTATACCACATCTCTATATACAGATATACATCGCCTATTAACTAGTGATCTAAAACGAGCCGAGTTTTTCGAGTCGAGTCAAGTTTGATATTGGCTCGAACGAGCCGAGCCAGTAATATAGCTCGAATATGTTTATTATCTTTGGAATTTTAAAGAATTCGCTACATTTATAAAAATTAAAATAAATTGTATAAATATTTTATCAAATGGATATTTATAAACGATGGTAAGTAACAATCACTAATATGTATAACTTGTTTATAAACTAAGCAAATACATTTCATTTATAATAATATATTAGTTAAATGTCTATAAAAATGACTTTTGAACTATAATATTATATTCAAATTTAATAAATATTATATATAGTACTAGCCGTACCCGACCCGGCGTTGCTCGGTTTTGATTATTTTCCTATATATTATATATTAATTATAGCTATTCCTGATTCTTAATTGATATATATAATAAAATAAATGTTAGCTGACATACAAAACAAAGTAGAAAAATTTTCAAATAATATGTTAAAAAATACAACAAATATTTCAAATATTAAAAAATATGTTTTAAAAAAATGTCTAAAACCTAAACCCAAACACAAACCGTACACTACCCTGCGTTGCTAGGTTTTTGATTATTTGCCTATTAATTGTAGCTATTCCTGATTATACTTAGCTAATATTTAATTGTTTTCTTCTAACTAATATTTACTAATTCTAACTGTATCCGATGTAGACTCAGCGTTGTTCGTTTTTAAGATTATTTGTAAAATATTTGGTAAGATTACAAATAATAATTTAAAATATTACAAAATATATTTTTAAAAAGTGTTTAAAAATATTTTAAGAAATATAAAAAATATTTCAACATATTAGTAGCCATACCTGATTTTTAATGCCTATTAATTTTTTTTATTAATTATAGCTATTCCTGATTATTCTATAATATATAATTGCTAAAAATTGCAAAAAAATATATAAAATATTACAAAATATGTTTTAAAAACAAACCATACCCGACCCGGCATTTCTTGGTTTTTGTTTGTTTGCCTATCTATTATTTATTATTTATTAATTAGGGCAATTTCTGATTCTATATTTCTAGTATATACAATTAAATAAAGTTTATTTAAAATACAAACAAATATAGAAAAATATTGTTTATAATATTTAAAAAATTAGTGAACAAATATTTCAAAAAATATTTTAAAAAATACAACAAATATTTCAAATATTACAAAATATGTTGAAAACCCAAACCCAAACCGTCCCAAAACGGCGTTGATCGGTTTTTAATTATATGCCTATCTATACTTTATTAATTATAACTATTCCTGATTTAGAATTGTTTGCCGAACCCAACCCGACGTTGCTCGTTTTTTTATTATTTGCCTATCAATTATTAATTATAGTTATTCCTAATTATGCATAGCTATTCTTTAATTGTTGTCTTCTAACTAATATTTAATAAATCTAACTGTATCCGATGTAGATCTAGCGTTGTTCTTTTTAAGACTTATTCGTAAAATATTTTGTAAAAATACAAAAATACAAAAATACTTTAAAATATTATAAAATATATTTTTAAAAAGTGTCTAAAAATATTTTTTAAATATAAAAAATATTTCAACATATTAGCAGTCATACCCTACCCGGCGTTGCTAGGTTTTTGATTGTTTGACTATTTATTTTTATTAATTATAGCTATTCCTGATTATTCTAAAATATATAATTGCTAACAAATACAAAAAATATTTAAAATATTACAAAATATGTTTTAAAAAAATGTCGAAAACTCAAACCTAAACCCAAATCCAAACAGTACTCGACTCGACATTTATCGGTTTTTGATTGTTTGCCTATTTATTATTTATTAATTAGAGCTATTCCTGATCCTACATTTCTAGTATATACAATTAAATAAAATTAAACATATGTAGAAACATATTTTTTTTTAATATTTAAAAAATTAGATAAACAATATTTCAAAAAATACAACAGATATTTCAAATATTCCAAAATATGTTGAAAACCTAAACCCAAACAGTTCCAAATCGGCGTTGCTCGGTTTTTTATTATTTGCCTATCTATCATTTATTAATTATAACTATTCCTGATTTGGAATTTCTTGCCGTACCCAACTTTGCTTTACTCGTTGTTTGATAGCTTACCTATCTATTATTTATTATGTATGGCTATTCATGATTCTGCTTTTCATATACAATAACATAAATTGTTGCTAAAATTCAAACAAATTTATACAAATATTAATATCTCAAAAATTAGTGGAAAAATATTTCAAAAATATTTCAAATAATATTTAAAAAAATACAACACATATTTCCAATATTACAAAATAGTACTTAATAAATATCGAAAACCCAAACCGCACCCTGCGTTGATCGATTTTTGATTGTTTGCCTATCTATTATTTATTAATTATAGTTATTCCTGATTCTGTATTCCTAGTATACAACAAATATTTCCAAATATTACAAAATATATTTTTTATAAATGTTCTACAAATATTTTAAAAAGTATATTATTATATCTTATAATATTTATATATTTATTATATAATTATAATATTTTAATTATATCTTAAAATAATAATATTTCAACGAATAGTTGAAAAATATAAAAAATTATTTCAAATAATATTTTTTAAAATACAAAATATATAAATAATATTACAAAATATATTTTAAAAAAATTTCAAAAAAATGTTTAAAAATATTTAAAAAAAACTTCAAAAATATTTCAAAAAATGTCAAAAATATTTCAAAAATATTTCAAAAAATTTCCAAAATTTCCAAAAATTTCAAAAAAAAATCAAAAAAAATTCAAAAAAATAGTTCGAAAAAATGTAAAAAAAATATTTCAAAAATGCGACGCCGAAGATTTTGGACGACAAAAAATCATTTTAATGGCAAAAAGTCAATTTTTCAGGTTTTTCTGGGGTACGCGGTATGAAATTCAAAAAATTTTCCGGACCAAGACCATACTGTTGCAAATTTATTAAGATCGGGTATAAAATATTTTCGCGACGTACCCCGGTTCTCGAGTTACCTCACCAGATACACACACACACACATATATATATATATATATATAATTAAATAGACTTTCTTTTATATAATAGATGTGTGTGTGTGTGTGTGTGTATCTGGTGAGGTAACTCGAGAACCGGGGTACGTCGCGAAAATATTTTATACCCGATCTTAATAAATTTGCAACAGTATGGTCTTGGTCCGGAAAATTTTTTGAATTTTATACCGCGTACCCCAGAAAAACCTGAAAAATTGACTTTTTGCCATTAAAATGATTTTTTGTCGTCCAAAATCTTCGGCGTCGCATTTTTGAAATATTTTTTTTACATTTTTTCGAACTATTTTTTTGAATTTTTTTTGATTTTTTTTTGAAATTTTTGGAAATTTTGGAAATTTTTTGAAATATTTTTGAAATATTTTTGACATTTTTTGAAATATTTTTGAAGTTTTTTTTAAATATTTTTAAACATTTTTTTGAAATTTTTTTAAAATATATTTTGTAATATTATTTATATTTTTTGTATTTTAAAAAATATTATTTGAAATAATTTTTTATATTTTTCAACTATTCGTTGAAATATTATTATTTTAAGATATAATTAAAATATTATAATTATATAATAAATATATAAATATTATAAGATATAATAATATACTTTTTAAAATATTTGTAGAACATTTATAAAAAATATATTTTGTAATATTTGGAAATATTTGTTGTATACTAGGAATACAGAATCAGGAATGACTATAATTAATAAATAATAGATAGGCAAACAATCAAAAATCGATCAACGCAGGGTGCGGTTTGGGTTTTCGATATTTATTAAGTACTATTTTGTAATATTGGAAATATGTGTTGTATTTTTTTATATATTATTTGAAATATTTTTGAAATATTTTTCCACTAATTTTTGAGATATTAATATTTGTATAAATTTGTTTGAATTTTAGCAACAATTTATGTTATTGTATATGAAAAGCAGAATCATGAATAGCCATAAATAATAAATAATAGATAGGTAAGCTATCAAAAAACGAGTAAAGCAAAGTTGGGTACGGCAAGAAATTCCAAATCAGGAATAGTTATAATTAATAAATGATAGATAGGCAAATAATAAAAAACCGAGCAACGCTGATTTGGAACTGTTTGGGTTTAGGTTTTCAACATATTTTGGAATATTTGAAATATCTGTTGTATTTTTTGAAATATTTTTTATCTAATTTTTTAAATATTAAAAAAAATATGTTTCTACATATGTTTAATTTTATTTAATTGTATATACTAGAAATGTAGGATCAGGAATAGCTCTAATTAATAAATAATAAATAAGCAAACAATCAAAAACCGATAAATGTCGAGTCGAGTACTGTTTGGATTTGGGTTTAGGTTTGAGTTTTCGACATTTTTTTAAAACATATTTTGTAATATTTTAAATATTTTTTGTATTTGTTAGCAATTATATATTTTAGAATAATCAGGAATAGCTATAATTAATAAAAATAAATAGTCAAACAATCAAAAACCTAGCAACGCCGGGTAGGGTATGACTGCTAATATGTTGAAATATTTTTTATATTTAAAAAATATTTTTAGACACTTTTTAAAAATATATTTTATAATATTTTAAAGTATTTTTGTATTTTTGTATTTTTACAAAATATTTTACGAATAAGTCTTAAAAAGAACAACGCTAGATCTACATCGGATACAGTTAGATTTATTAAATATTAGTTAGAAGACAACAATTAAAGAATAGTTATGCATAATTAGGAATAACTATAATTAATAATTGATAGGCAAATAATAAAAAAACGAGCAACGTCGGGTTGGGTTCGGCAAACAATTCTAAATCAGGAATAGTTATAATTAATAAAGTATAGATAGGCATATAATTAAAAACCGATCAACGCCGTTTTGGGACGGTTTGGGTTTTGGTTTTCAACATATTTTGTAATATTTGAAATATTTGTTGTATTTTTTAAAATATTTTTTGAAATATTTGTTCACTAATTTTTTAAATATTATAAACAATATTTTTCTATATTTGTTTGTATTTTAAATAAACTTTATTTAATTGTATATACTAGAAATATAGAATCAGAAATTGCCCTAATTAATAAATAATAAATAATAGATAGGCAAACAAACAAAAACCAAGAAATGCCGGGTCGGGTATGGTTTGTTTTTAAAACATATTTTGTAATATTTTATATATTTTTTTGCAATTTTTAGCAATTATATATTTTAGAATAATCAGGAATAGCTATAATTAATAAAAAAAATTAATAGGCATTAAAAATCAGGTATGGCTACTAATATGTTGAAATATTTTTTATATTTCTTAAAATATTTTTAAACACTTTTTAAAAATATATTTTGTAATATTTTAAATTATTATTTGTAATCTTACCAAATATTTTACAAATAATCTTAAAAACGAACAACGCTGAGTCTACATCGGATACAGTTAGAATTAGTAAATATTAGTTAGAAGAAAACAATTAAATATTAGCTAAGTATAATCAGGAATAGCTACAATTAATAGGCAAATAATCAAAAACCTAGCAACGCAGGGTAGTGTACGGTTTGTGTTTGGGTTTAGGTTTGGGTTTTATACATTTTTTTAAAACATATTTTTTAATATTTGAAATATTTGTTGTATTTTTTAACATATTATTTGAAAATGTTTTCTACTTTGTTTTGTATGTCAGCTAACATTTATTTTATTATATATATCAATTAAGAATCAGGAATAGCTATAATTAATATATAATATATAGGAAAATAATCAAAACCGAGCAACGCCGGGTCGGGTACGGCTAGTTTAAAAATATTTAAAAAAAACTTCAAAAATATTTCAAAAAATGTCAAAAATATTTCAAAAATATTTCAAAAAATTTCCAAAATTTCCAAAAATTTCAAAAAAAAATCAAAAAAAATTCAAAAAAATAGTTCGAAAAAATGTAAAAAAAATATTTCAAAAATGCGACGCCGAAGATTTTGGACGACAAAAAATCATTTTAATGGCAAAAAGTCAATTTTTCAGGTTTTTCTGGGGTACGCGGTATTAAATTCAAAAAATTTTCCGGACCAAGACCATACTGTTGCAAATTTATTAAGATCGGGTATAAAATATTTTCGCGACGTACCCCGGTTCTCGAGTTACCTCACCAGATACACACACACACACATATATATATATATATATAATTAAATAGACTTTATTTTATATAATAGATTTACTAAATATGGAAATATAATATTATAATATTATTTCTTATATAAGTTTAATTTATATATACAATCTTTATATTATAATATAAGCAAAGTAATTGAATTTATAATAATATATTAGTTAAATATCTATAAAAAATATTTTTCAACATTTTGTTAAAATATATTTTGAAATATTTATTATATTTCAAAAATATTATTCGATATCTAAAAAAATATATTTTGTAATATTTTGTAATATTTTTTGAATTTTTTTTATATTTTTCCTCTAATTTTTTGAAATATTATTTTAATATATTATATATAAATATTATATTTTTTATATTATTTTTTGAAATTTTTTTAAAAATATATTTTGACATATTTTTTGTATTTTTAAATTATTTGTCTACATTTGTTTGTATTTTAGCTAAAATTGATTTAATTGTATATACTAGCAATGTAGAATCATGAATAGCTATACTTGATAAATAATAGATAGGCAAACAATCAAAAACTGAGCAATGACCGGTTGGGTATGACTATTATTTACTATTTGAAACTTTCGAACTGAATAATTTTCATTTTTTGACCTTCGAAATGAACAATTTTAATATTTAAAAACTTCGATTACATAATTTAACAAAAATAATACTATTTGAAACCTTCGAAATGTATATAATTACTATTCGAAAACTTCGAATGAGTGAACAATCTGAAAATTTCCAACATACTAGTGTACTGATACAATACTTATACTTTTGAAATACTAAAATGATACTATACTCAAATGATTTTTTGAATTGATACGATACCGATACTTATATTTTTTGAATTGAATGATACTGATACAATGAAATGAGGGTCCGGTTGCAACACTAATATGTCGTATTGTATCTGTTATTTTTGGGATTCTGCCGTATACGTAAGTATATACAAAGTATATACATGCATGATGCGCGTAACAAGTTATGGAGAGATCACGTTACAAATAAGGAGTTGTATACAATTTACTTTTCATGTATATACTTTGTACAAACGCATCAACTTTATTCTCTAATATTGAAGTTAGAGCCATTCGAAGCGACAAATTAGGATGTTTCAGATGTTTCGCAACATATATTTTTGATTCTGTTCGAAGCGACACTAGTATGATTCGAATCATATATTTTGGATTCGGTTCGAAGCGACAATTTAGGATGATTCGAATGATTCGAATCATATATTTTGGATGTTTCAGTTGTTTCGAAGCAGGGAATTTTGGCTCATTTTAGATCACTACTATTAACCCTGTAAATTGTAATATGTCACTTCACCCAATAAGTAAGAAACATGGGTATTTAATTATAAAAACAAATTATTATTTAATGTATTTATTTAATAAATTATTACAATAGAAATATCAAATATATGATTATATTATCTAAAAATATTATCTATAATTTGATCTAATATTGATTAAATAGAAATTATTAAACATACAAATTAGTCTCTAGACAAATTATTATGTTATGTATTTATTTAATAAATTATTACAATAGAAATATCAAATATATGCTTATATTAATTTAATAATATTAATATATTAAATATAATACATTATTTTAAATATTTAACCTTACATGAATCTAAAAATAATTATTTGATCTAATATTGATTAAATAGAAATTATTAAACGTACAAATTAGTCTCTCGATTAAGTAATGGTATATTTAATTGTATATAATTATTAATAAGTAATATAATTCAATACAATTTAAAATATAAAATTCAATATGGGCGTGTCTTAATATACTCAAGGATTACCTTAGGAAAATCTTTGATATACTATTAGCAAGAACATTGGACAATACACAAGCTGTACTTGATATTATAATGTGAATACAATGTTTTATTATTTATTTTACAAAGTTATTTTACAAAGTTATTGCTTGATCGTGTATTTTGGGCTTTGGTTATACCATGGAATATCTATTTATATATATATATATACCATGGAATATTTATAATATATCATATAAAATATATATCTTTTAAATATGTATCTCTAACCTTCATGCTGTACTCATATATATTAAGATGATATTCATTTTTTTTAAATATAGATAATGATATCTTAAATAAAATAAAATATAAATAATGGATTATGCTATTTTTAAATAAAATATGAGAAATATAATGTACTCACCTTAATATAAAATACGAGTAATATAATGTACTCATTCGAATTAAAATATGAGTAATATAATTTACTCATTCGAGTTAAAATACGAGTAATATTATTTACTCGTTAATATAAAATATGAGTAATATAATTTACTCATTCGAGTTAAAATACGAGTAATATTATTTACTCGTTAATATAAAATATGAGTAATATAAGTTACTCATTCGAGTTAAAATACGAGTAATATTATTTACTCGTTAATATAAAATATGAGTAATAAAACTTACTCCTTTTTTAAATAAAATGAGTAATATTATATAGGATAATTACTCATTTTTATTTTGTAGACCGAGTAATATTACTAGTTTATTATAAATATGAGTCGTATTTGGCACCCAGTCTTTACTCATATTTATACCGATTTATGAGTATATTTACTCGTTTATTTTTCTCAGTGTATATATGCATTTGTTATCTCATAAGGAAGATTATACTTTCAGTTTTCAGCTTATTACATTTTAAGTAGCTGTCGTTGAAATATATTTCTAGTTCAGTAGTTAATTAATATATTTAATTTCTGGTTTCTGGTAGGTAATTTAAAGTACTATACATAATTGATGTATACCTAATTGGATACCATCTGCATACATATATATATATATATATATATATATATATATATATATATATATATATATATATCATATGATAGTTAATATTGCGTGTATTTAATATGGAGTTAATATCGGATGTGTATATATTGAATAGAAGAGGACCTAATACATTACATTGTGTAACCCCTATTTCAGGACAGTTGTAGGTTTTATTCGGTATTTTGGATTTGAGAGTGAAAGTTATGTTTGTTAAGTATACTTATTCTATAAAGTATTCGATTATGATAAGTTCATTACTAATACTTAGCCAAGGGTATTTAATATATTCAGCTATAGGTAGTATATATATATATATATATATATATATCTATAGGGTATACCCTATAGGGTGCCCGTATTACAACCAATGGTATTCGTATTCTAGCATGGTACCAAATACGGAGACCAACTATTTATTAACATTTTAAAACCACTCTAATTTCCATAATATTATAATATAAATATATTGTAATTTGTGGGTGTTAAAGTGTTAAAATAAAATGTTAAAGTGTATATGTTAGGATACAGACACTTTAACATTTTCCTCTACACGAGGTCTGAAATTGCTGAGTTAAATTTGTGACATTGAATTTACGAGACAACAAATAGTGATAACAGAAATTAAAACAATTAGTAACATTTCCATATTACAAGTTTTACGTAATACGGCTATGCAGTAAACAATAATGGGGTAGGGAATAATTTAGATTTTTGAAATTAAATTCGAAAATCATAGAATTTATATTAAACATTTGATTTTAATTAATTTGTTTATTTAGTAAACGTAAATATTATATGTTTATAAATTTAAATTTGATTTTGTATAAACAAATTTTTGTTGTTGTTATGAAGATATGTGTATAATAATTCATTCGAAGGTTATTGAAAATTATATATTATATTCTTAGATTATATATATATATATATATATTTAGAATGACAAATAATATTACTATTTAAAACTAGAAAACTAATAGAAAACAAATAAGAGTTCTTCTAATAATAATAATAATAATAATAAGTATTATTAATATATATATAACCGCGTCAATCACATAAGAGAATTAGGGTGTGTTTTTCGTCATCCAGCTACGCACAACGCGCGACATCGAATTTTACAAAGACCTATTTACTACATGTAAACTTGTACGAGATATCGGACAGCGTTCGCCGAACAGCTAACTTCGCCGATACACCTTTTATTCCTATCCGCGCAGTTCTTCATTGAATTTGAATTCTAGAACGAACGGCGTCGCACGCATTTGAAGCTCCGCCCATGAGCTGAGTCATAAAATACGTTACAATCATAACGGTATTGCTATTTTTAGGTATGCGCGCATATATTTACCAATAATTATATGATGATATATAGTTCGACGAATGGTTGACGAAAAACACTTTGTAAAATTCGATGTCGCGCGTTGTGCGTAGCTGGATGACGAAAAACACACCCTTAGTGACATATCACCGGATACAACACAATACGACATAAGCACGTGACCGTGTAAGACCACGCCCACATCGATACCACGTGTGACGTAACGGAGAACAAAGATACGGATTTAACGCCGAAGTTTGAGACTAGCCGTAGTATACTGCGGTATATACTATAGTAGAACTGAATGAAGAACAAAGAGATACGATATATGTTAGTATACTATAGTGAACGTGTGTATAAGTGCACTAGTACACGTGAAGTGCCTTTATGCATTTATACATGCGGGCCTTTATGCATTTATACATGCGGGCCCACATTGTACGTCAACGATATGGCAGACCTGTTTAACGTTAATATTAACTTATATTCATAAGGATACTCGTATCAAACACAATGGGTATACATCATAAAAACAAAAATATCTATTACTGGTAATACTATAGGATACTATAGTAATCCTATTACAATATATTGTAATCACTGAATTATAATCCTATTGCAATTCAAAATGTAATGTGAATGCCAACGATGTCATAATGCCTATCTAAATCAATATATGTTTCTTATTTATTTCACAAGTAAAATTCAACCATTACAATTGAATAGCGTTATTTTTTGTTATTTTTTGTACAAAAAATACAATACTATATTGAACCAATGTAAAAGGTTAATGAAAAGGTACCTTTGATAGAATAAACATATACTTTATATCTATGATTTTTAATTTAATATTATATGTGAGAAAGAATATACACTATATTTGTTAGTTCTACACATATAGCTAATATAAGTAGCATATTAAATAAACGTATTTCGTCTACTTGATATATATTTCAATCGGAAAATGTGTTTGTACATATTTATATGGTATATACATGAAACTTATGTCTCGTATATAGTATCTTAGTCAGTTTGTAACTTTTACATTAATTGAGAACTACAAAATAAATATTTATTATTATTTATAGTGATTATATAAATTATAGACTATATGCATATGTTGTAGATATTTAATTAAGTTCAGTGTATATATATATAATATATAATATATAGAATATATATTATATATTTATTTAAAATTCTACATATATTTTACATGTATTGTTAATATTTAGTTATAATCTAACAATAACAAATTATTATATAAAATGTAAATATTGAATGTTTACAAATTTTATTTTATTTTGTTATAAATAAATATTAATTGTAAAGAACAAAGAGAACATCACACCTGGCTACACATGGCAGCATCTATAGACTCGTGTTGTGTTATTCATAGGCTATAAGGTATATATAACTTGTTATCATTAATGTATATTATATATATAGTAATATATATATATATATATATATATATATATATATATTTGTATACTGTGTATTACGCACATATATATGTAATATATATAGCAGTATACACTATAGTGTAATGGTACCATAACATATCTATTAACCTATACACACATATATATATATATATATATATACAAATGATCTAATCCCTACTTATACTTTCATAGTGTATATAATATATTAGATTATATTTTATTATATCTATATATAGACTGTCCTGCGATACAATTGTACTTAATTATAATTATTGATAATAATTTCATTCATAATATAAGCCGTGCTAAAATATAATTATCGATATATGTAGTCTAAGTTTATAGGGGAGTGAATGCCAAATATTAGGGGTTGATATAGAATTTACAAAATAGCAAGGCTACTTTTTTATGTGGTATATCGATTAGTTGATAAAATAAAGTCTACATAATGATTTCTAAACGTTATTTTATTATTTCTATTATTAAAAATGTCTACTCAATATAAAGTAATGAAAACATAGAATATGGTTGATATGTTGATATTCTATAGAATATATGTTAACTAATATATGTGTTTGTTGTTGCTACGTTTTATAGTCATTCGTAATAATTATTACGTTAATTATTTTATATTTATTATTATCACAGTATAAGATAACTTTTTATAATTAAATCAGGCCCGAAGGTTTGGTAATTCCCTTGATATAGTGGTATTGACATATCCTGAAATCAAAACCAGTATTACCAATACTATAAATTAGAGAATTCTGATCATCTAATTATACTACGAATCATCAAGGCTTTAAAAGAGGAAACAATTTCACATTATAATATCAGATCGGGTAATTTGTTCCAATCTGAACATATTCTACTACCAATGTAGTTGAATAATAGTTTGGTCCTTGATTTCATTCTCAGTATCTTTATTGACGAGACCCTGCTAGATGATACGTATACGTATATGCATATATGCACTCATGATGTCCGACACCGGCACATCAACGAATCCTTTGATGATTTTATAAGCCAGAGTAAGATCGACAATTGTTCTACGTTAGGATAGTGAATGTAAATTTAAGAATTTTAATCGATCAGAAAAATTTAAATATGATAAATTACAACGATAAAATAATTTTTTAGTAACATTTCTTTACACTTTTTCAAGTAATTTATTATATCCAATATAGTTAGAATGAGGATTCCATACATAAGAGCCATACTCTAGAATTGGTCGAATATAGGTTAAGTATGCACATACTAAAGGAGAGTAATCATTAGTTATGAAAGATCTAAATATCATATTATAATATCTATATGCTTTAGAACACAACTCAGATATATAAGTATAACATTTTTGGGGTATAGACATATTGCTATTCATTTTAACGCTTTGAATTTTATTAAATAGGTAAGATTTATTCCATTTCAGGACATCTCCATGTATACCAATATTAAATAGTTTATGGAGTAATAATTTATGCGACACATTGTCAAAGGCCTTAACAATATTAAAATAAATAATATCCGAAGATTTAGAGTTATCTTTGGCTTTAAATATGGCTCTATACAATTTTAATAACTGAAGATCATTTGATTTACCCGAAAGAAAACCGTATTGATTATCATTAATTAGATTATTATTTCGAAGGAAGTAAATTAAATGGTTAGATAGAATTTGTTCAAAGAATATCAAAGAACTCGGTAAGATACTAATTGGTCTATAATTTTCAGCTAGTGTTGGGTCACCTTTCTTATATATAGGTGTAATGTAGTAATGTCTCCATAAATCTGGGCAATAGCCTTCCTTAAGGAAACGACTATACATTATGGATAAAGGTTCACATAACTCAACTGAGAGAATTTTTAATACCCTTTTTGGTAGACGATCTGAAGAATTATTAAACTTGTTAAGTAGCAAAGATATTTTCTAATATTTTCAGGTGATAAAGGAAATGGTTCGAATGTGTTATTAAAAATTATTGATGGTATATATATATATATATTATATATATATATATATATATATATATATATATGTTTATTATATTACTCCCTCACAGTTTTAGGGTCCATTTGTATCCTCTATTTGTATTGTATACAAATGGACCCCTCAAGAAGTAATAGACTTATACATGTTATAAATAACTTCGAGGGGCCCAGAACAATAAAATACAAATAGTAACAGTTTTTATATTGTGTTTTGATCTAATGTTTATTAAGTTATTGATAAACATAAGAGAAAACAAGAATTACCTGGAATATATGATATACATGTATATCTTGCAAGATACATTTTTAAATAATAAAATTCATGTTATGTATATTTTCTGAAAAAGGGATTCGTTTTTAGAAACAATACACCATGAATTGGAATGGAAAATTATTCGATATTTGGTGTGGATATTTTAATTATATTAATTTTAGTGGCCGGGGATTTACTATAAATACGATAAATTACGATAAACCAATTAAAAAACACAGTTAACCAATTGAGATTTGTAATGCGGAAGAAGATAGTAATATGGATATGTATTTTATCTGCGTAAGAATAATACGTTATTATTATATAAATGGTGAATACATTGAAAAGTTAAGGACATAGAACATAGATTACATAGAAACCTTGATTCAGTAAGCGTGGATATGTTTATATATGTTAATGAAATAAAGTTGATGAACATCTTAAGGTAAACTATTGGAGATGAATAGCTGATATGCATATATAAATTCATAGAGCGATCAATAGCATGATGACCTATATGACAACAGATGAGGATATGATATAATATAATCTGTTTAAGAATATACATATAGTGATGTATTAAAGGAAATTATTAATTAATTAACGATATATGTGACGTTTGGCTCAATTGGTGTATGGTGTAGACCCCTGCAGGGGGTACACTGTACACCCTGCAGGGGTCTCATTAAGGAATAATATTGACTGCACATAAATATATAATTATTAATAATTACTTATAAACTAATATTGTATAGTTTTAATAGTTATATATAATTATTATAGATGCATAGATAGGTAATATATATGCATGTAAGCTGAAATACTGATAATTAGGTACATCAAAAACGTATGACTTCAACATATATTTTAAAGAATCGTTATGTTTATTATTTATTGTGTTATTATTAGAATTTTATTGTTTTAAAAGGAATTAATTTTCTTCTTCTCCTTGATGTTTTCCGGCACCAGAAAAATTCCCTTGAAATACTCTTGTGTTTACTATTCTCTCTATCGTGTTGTCTATGATTTCGTTTATGTATCCTAAACATTGTAGGTTAATCTGAAATTTCATTAAATGATGGCTAAAATATTATTAATGACATTTTAATTAAATAACTAACCAATATAATACCGCAGGTCTTGGATTCCAATTTTCAAGATCCGGCATATTATAATGATAATTATCTATTATAATTGATTAGTCTCAGTTTCTATTTTCATTCTATTTCAATGTACAGACTTAAGCAAATTATTTGCAGATATAATTATTTCCACATCGGCACTGTCCATTTTGGCGCACATAATTCTACTCTATGTACAACACAATGTAGACATTTCTCCAATGCTAGTCAATAATAAATTTATATTAGGTATATTTTATGTTTATTTCATACATATATCATATATATATATATATGATATATGTAAGGTATACCTTGATATATTTATAACAAGTTCACGAAGATTGTATTTTCTGAATATATTAATTTCTGAATGCAATAATAAATTGTTATATTGTAAGGATAAATCTCTTAAGTTCAAATCAGCACTTATCAAAGTATGTACTTGCTTTATGTTTACTTTTTCTTTTAATTGAATACAATTTTCAAGTTTTGAAAATTTATTCTCATCTATTGTAAATCGCTTCTTAAGATTATTTACTAAAGTTTTTATAAGTTCTACTTTTATTGCAGATATATCTCTCATTTCAGATACATATAAATTATGTCTTACTTCACGCTTATTTTTTCTCTTCAACTCAATACCTTTCAAGTAATGAGTAGGTAACCTACCATTGTTTTTTTCAATTGTTTGGATTAACTTAGTAACCCACCATTCAATTAAATTGGTTGTTAATAATTTATTCAGCATAATCTATTAAAGTTAAAAAATATTATGAAACATTATTTATTTTACTCTGAATAGCATGGGCTATATGCATTGTATTCTGCAATATTAAATATATAAATATGACAAACGTTAATATTATTAAGTTAGTGATGAATATCACATATCCTAGTAGAATCGGATTGCATATTTTTTTGATATCGAGAAAATATAATTAGTACATCGGCCATAAAGCATAATAGATGAAGATTATGTTCATTGCAAAGGTATGTTGAAAATCCACGGGCTTCATTGCATGTCGCTGAATTAAAATATATTAGTAATAAATTCCATGATTTTAATATGTTTTCAACTCGTATTTCAAATATTTTTGGAAATCAGCAAACAATAAGGTTATTGTAATCTGCAATATTTTTAACTCTCTGCATCTGACTCCAGATTTAGATAATATGATGAAATAGCACTTAATGTCATCAGCATTTTTTTAATTTCTGATATTTCATTGCTTGCTGCCTTCCATGTCATACTTGAATTGTATGCACAACATATATTGTGAATACTAGAGGAGCTATAGCTCGTATACGGGCACGCTGAACTTCTCCAATCTATAATCTTTAAATATCTTCCATAAACTATGTCCATAAATTATGTCCTGTATTTACTGATGTACCACCTGTCACCAACGATGAAACCTCTTTCATTATTAAATTTATCACGTTACTTTCAAGAAGATTTTCATTGATTTAATGATTGTGTTAAATATCCCGCGAGCTCCACGTTCCAAAGGTTCTCATAGACATCAAAATATAAGCGATTCGTTTCCAACTTTATCTATTAATTTCGTAAGTGTATATATCTTATCAACATGTGTCCTGTCTACACTACCGTCTGACCGAAGAGATATTGCAGTAGAATTTTTGATTTTTTGTTTGTAATGTTTCCAAATATGTATCTATTATAACGGATAATAATTCTGTATTCATATGGGGAATCAGATATTGTAAATCGGTATTCGTAATAATATTATCATCAGAATTATATTTAAATTTTGATGCCATAATATTCACAACTGCTCTAGTAGGGAAAGAATATTCATGTAAAACCAACTTATTTGCCACATAAATTATGATTCATAATACACCATGATCAATAACGATCTTATCTATCAGCTAACTCACTATTTGCCTTTGATATATAGTTTGCTAGTAGTGTTTTATCTGATTGTGTTATCACTTAAATCATTTTGTTATAAGAAATAATACATATTTTATGATATTCAGAACTTAGATGCTTCATAATGGTCTCTTTTTAATATATTACAACTCCATCTGTTGTTATTGGTGATCCTATGTTGCTTAGTAATGTAACAATATCGGGAAACTACCCCACATGGTATGCATCTTACATAATGCCGCAACTGCGGTATCACCTAGGTTTCAACTTGACATTTTCAACTGAATATTTTATAAAAATTTAATTAGAATTAAAAATTAATTAGAATAATACAAATTTTGTTGATCAAAATTAAAAAATTGACTGCACAAAATTGAAAAATTGACTGCACAAATAAATTATTGACTTCCCATTTTTGCGTTGACTGCACATTAGCGCGACCCATGCTGTACACCTTCCACGTGAATATATTTAAGCGTGTGTAATATTAGTTTAGAAATATTCTTCATAATTGTGAATGCAATAATTAATTAATTTATTAGTGAATATGGTGGCAGCCTCGGAAAGAAGATTTAAATTATAGACGATTAAGCAAACTATCTCTTATTTTATAGATAGCCTATGTTTATGTTAGACGATGATATGGTATTAATATATATTATAAAATCTGTTTTATATATGTTTTGTCGATACAATAACAAATGTAATTTAATAATAAATGGGTATTATAGATTAGGTTATACCACTTCTAGAAAAAAAGCATAGTGCTATTGAAATATATGGGTAAAAGTTAATCAAAGGAAGTAAAATCTGCGGTGTTGATGAAATACGGCCAACATTATTATATCAATGCAATATAGATGAAATAATCCTCTACTTCTGTAACAAAGCACTGTTATATAAAATTAAGCCAAAATAATGTTAAAATTAAGCTAACATAATGTTCTGAATATAGTTCCAATACCTAAGGATGGATATCTTATTCTATGATGTAATAATCATGGTATAAGTCTTGAATCATTAGTAGTGAAAACTTATAATCGTATGATAATGAACATAATTAGGCCTCACGTAGACAATCATTATGGGATAAATCATAGTAGTTTCAAAAGAGGCGGAACAACAACCAGTCAAATAACAACACTCAAACGACTGATTGAGGGAGTTAAATATAATAATCAAGAATCAATCCTGAAATTCATCGACTTCAAGAAGGCCTTTGATAATATACATAGGACAATTCTTACGATACTGAAATCTTACGGGATACCGGAGGAGTTGTTAACGGGTATTAGCATAATGTATGAAGATACTACTACCAATGTAGGACTAACTCTAGATGGAGAAACGGACACTTTCAAACTTAAAGGAGATACGTTAGCTTCATACATATTCGTCATAGTAAATATTATGTTATGGGAATAGCTTTAAAAGGAAGGGAATATAAGTTAGGTTTACAAATACGGAAAAGACAGAGAAGAAGAATACAAACCATCACTGTTACATACATGGAATTCGCAGATTATATTACACAATTAAGTGAAGGTATTAACGATCCCAAGAGATTAGTGTCACTGGTGTCGAATAATAATAAAAACGAGTCAACTAAGAATGAACACAGGAAAATCAAATACATAAAAATATATACAAAAATATATATAAAGATCAGACGTCGATGTTTAAAGTTTGCTGAATATTGCCTATATATAGATGATTAGGTTGTTTCGGATCTAGTTATTTGGGAACCTACTCATGGAACTAGAAGACGAGGAATGCTACATTGAAGTTTCATCAGTACTATGGACGATACCGGAATAACGACGAGCAAGATGAGAGTAGCTATTACGAACCGTGATGTTTAGAGATGTTTCATTGCCCGATAAACAAGAATCCCGAAATAATCAAGTAAATAAGCATAGATGAAGACATTCTTTCGCAATTATTATCCAGAAAGTCGGAGAACATATCGATTATTATATAGAATATTGGATTCCGCACATATCGATTATGACATGGGACAATGGAGTCCGCACATATCGATTATGACATGGGACAATGGAGTCCGCACATATCTATTATGACATGGGACAATGGAGTCCACACATATCTATTATGACATAGGACAATGGAGTCCGCACATATCTATTATGACATGGGACAATGGAGTCCGCACATATCGATTATTACATGGGACAATGGAGTCCGCACATATCGATTATGACATGGGACAATGGAGTCCGCACATATCGATTATGACCTGGGACATTGGAGTCCGCACATATCGATTATGACATGGGACAATGGAGTCCGCACATATCGATTATGACATGGGAAATTGGAGTCCGCACATATCGATTATGACATGGGACAAAGGAGTCCGCACATATCGATTATGACATGGGACAATGGAGTCCGCACATATCGATTATGACATGGGACAATGGAGTCCGTACATATCGATTATGACATGGAAAATATAGTCCGCACATATCGATTATGACATGGGAAATTGGAGTCCGCACATATCTATTATGACATGGGACAATGGAGTCCGCACATATCGATTATGACATGGGACAATGAAGTCCGCACATATCGATTATGACATGGGACATTGGAATCCGCACATATCGATTATGACCTGGGACAATGGAGTCCGCACATATCGATTATGACATGGGACAATGGAGTCCGCACATATCGATTATGATATGGGACAAAGGAGTCCGCACATATCTATTATGACATGGGACAATGGAGTCCACACATATCTATTATGACATAGGACAATGGAGTCCGCACATATCTATTATGACATGGGACAATGGAGTCCGCACATATCGATTATGACATGGAACAATGTAGTCCGCACATATCGATTATGAAATGGGAAATTGGAGTCCGCACATATCGATTATGACATAGGACATTGGAGTCCGCACATATCGATTATGACATGGGACAATGGAGTCCGCACATATCGATTATGACATGGGACAAAGGAGTCCGCACATATCGATTATGACATGGGACAATGGAGTCCGCACATATCGATTATGACATGGGACAAAGGAGTCCGCACATATCTATTATGACATGGGACATTGGAGTCCGCACATATCGATTATGACATGGGAAAAAGGAGTCCGCACATATCGATTATGACATGGGACATTGGAGTCCGCACATATCGATTATGACATGGGACATTGGAGTCCGCACATATCGATTATGACATGGGACAATGGAGTCCGCACATATCTATTATGACATGGGATAAAGGAGTCCGCACATATCGATTATGACATGGGACAATGGAGTCCGCACATATCTATTATGACATGGGACATTGGAGTCCGCACATATCGATTATGACATGGGACAATGGAGTCCGCACATATCGAGTATGACATGGGACAATGGAGTCCGCACATATCTATTATGACATGGGACAATGGAGTCCACACATATCTATTATGACATAGGACAATGGAGTCCGCACATATCTATTATGACATGGGACAATGGAGTCCGCACATATCGATTATGACATGGAACAATGGAGTCCGCACATATCGATTATGATATGGGACAAAGGAGTCCGCACATATCTATTATGACATGGGACAATGGAGTCCGCACATATCGAGTATGACATGGGACAATGGAGTCCGTACATATCGATTATGACATGGAAAATATAGTCCGCACATATCGATTATGACATGGGAAATTGGAGTCCGCACATATCTATTATGACATGGGACAATGGAGTCCGCACATATCGATTATGACATGGGACAATGAAGTCCGCACATATCGATTATGACATGGGACATTGGAATCCGCACATATCGATTATGACCTGGGACATTGGAGTCCGCACATATCGATTATGACATGGGACAATGGAGTCCGCACATATCGATTATGATATGGGACAAAGGAGTCCGCACATATCTATTATGACATGGGACAATGGAGTCCGCACATATCGATTATGACATGTAACAAAGGAGTCCGCACATATCGATTATGACATGGGACAAAGGAGTCCGCACATATCGATTATGACATGGGACAATGGAGTCCGCACATATCGATTATGACATGGGACATTGGAGTCCGCACATATCGAGTATGACATGGGACAATGGAGTCCGCACATATCGATTATGACATGGGACAATGGAGTCCGCACATATCGATTATGACATGGGACAATGGAGTCCGTACATATCGATTATGACATGGAAAATATAGTCCGCACATATCGATTATGACATGGGAAATTGGAGTCCGCACATATCTATTATGACATGGGACAATGGAGTCCGCACATATCGATTATGACATGGGACAATGAAGTCCGCACATATCGATTATGACATGGGACATTGGAATCCGCACATAACGATTATGACCTGGGACATTGGAGTCCGCACATATCGATTATGACATGGGACAATGGAGTCCGCACATATCGATTATGATATGGGACAAAGGAGTCCGCACATATCTATTATGACATGGGACATTGGAGTCCGCACATATCGATTATGACATGGGAAAAAGGAGTCCGCACATATCGATTATGACATGGGACATTGGAGTCCGCACATATCGATTATGACATGGGACAATGGAGTCCGCACATATCGATTATGATATGGGACAAAGGAGTCCACACATATCGATTATGACATGGGACAAAGGAGTCCGCACATATCAATTATGATATGGGTCAAAGGAGTCCGCACATATCGATTATGACATGGGACATTGGAGTCCGCACATATCGATTATGACATGGGACAAAGGAGTCCGCACATATCGATTATGACATGGGACAAAGGAGTCCGCACATATCGATTATGACATGGGACAATGGAGTCCGCACATATCGATTATGACATGGGACAATGGAGTCCGCACATATCGATTATGACGTGGGACAAAGGAGTCCGCACATATCGATTATGACATGGGACAAAGGAGTCCGCACATATAGATTATGACATGGGACAATGGAGTCCGCACATATCGATTATGACATGGGACAATGGAGTCCGCACATATCGATTATGACATGGGACAAAGGAGTCCGCACATATCGATTATGACATGGGACAATGGAGTCCGCACATATCGATTATGACATGGGACAATGGAGTCCGCACATATCGATTATGACATGGGACAATGGAGTCCGCACATATCGATTATGACATGAGACAATGGAGTCCGCACATATCGATTATGACATGGGACAATGGAGTCCGCACATATCGATTATGACATGGGACAATGGGGTCCGCACATATCGATTATGACATGGGAAATTGGAGTCCGCACATATCGATTATGACATGGGACAAAGGAGTCCGCACATATCGATTATGACATGGGACAATGGAGTCCGCACATATCGATTATGACATGGGACAATGGAGTCCGCACATATCGATTATGACATGGGATATTGGAGTCCGCACATATCGATTATTACATGGGACAATGGAGTCCGCACATATCGATTATGACATGGGACAAAGGAGTCCGCACATATCGATTATGACATGGGACAATGGAGTCCGCACATATCGATTATGACATGGGACAATGGAGTCCGCACATATCGATTATGACATGGGACAATGGAGTCCGCACATATCGATTATGACATGGGACAAAGGAGTCCGCACATATCGATTATGACATGGGACAATGGAGTCCGCACATATCGATTATAACATGGGACAATGGAGTCCGCACATATTGATTATGACATGGGACAATGGAGTCCGAACATATCGATTATGACATGGGACATTGGAGTCCGCACATATCGATTATGACATGGGACAATGGAGTCCGCACATATCGATTATGACATGGGACAATGGAGTCCGCACATATCGATTATGACATGGGACATTGGAGTCCGCACATATCGATTATGACATGGGACAATGGAGTCCGCACATATCGATTATGACATGGGACAATGGAGTCCGCACATATCGATTATGACATGGGACAATGGAGTCCGCACATATCTATTATGACATGGGACAATGGAGTACGCACATATCGATTATGACATGGGACATTGGAGTCCGCACATATCGATTATGACATGGAACAATGGAATCCGCACATATCGATTATGACATGGGACATTGGAGTCCGCACATATCGATTATGACATGGGACAAAGGAGTCGGATTATGAAGCATTATGTCGGATACTTTTTTTCGTACCCTTGTATGAAAGACATATAGTAAGTTTATTGTATACATACATAAATAATCAATAGATATTAAATAGATATTAAATATACATTTATATATATATATATAATATGAAATTTAATTATTATAATACAAAAGTATTAATATTTTCGGCTCTAATATAAAAATATTTCATATAAATCAAACGGTAATTTTTAAAGTAATTGATACATATCAATGTATTGGTATATATATAGATAATAGACTGAATGTTAAAACTCATATAAATATTTTGAAAAATAAATTGTATTAAAAGTTATAATATAAAAAAAATCCTCATATAAATAATTGCTTATATAAATAATGTAACTTTGAAATTATAATATAATTCAATATTTATTCAACATCTAAATTATTTCTCATAAATACGGCAAAACATATATCACTGATATAAATTCACAAAAAAACCTATAAATATATTTATAATACATAATATTGTATACATATAATACACTCCTAATAATCGAAACACTCTTAATACACATATAGAACACTTTAATACAAATACATGACTTTACATTCAAAATAAACCTTACATATATATTTAACATACCAACATTACAGAATGTTAATTATACTTAACATACAGTAATGTTGGTAACAACAACAGAACATATTTATATTACTTTTGTAGCCCTTTAGGAGGAACAATTATATAAATATCATTGTAAATTAACAGAAATAAATTAAAGTTATTCTAATACATATTATTATTATTATTATTATTATTATTATTATTATTATTATTATTATTATTATTATTATTATTATTATTATTATTATTATTATTATTATTATTATTATTATTATTATTATTATTATTATTATTATTATTATTATTATTATTATTATTATTATTATTATTATTATTATTATTATTATTATTATTATTATTATTATTATTATTATTATTAATATAAACACTATACCTTTCACGTTCACTAATACACATTATACAACTAATACACATCATACAAATAATAAAGCATATAGGTATACGGTAACGTATACGTTAATAATATACCATACCTAAATGAAACATGGCACATATTTAAGGTTCACATCATATAAATGTATATACATATATATATATATATATATATATATATATATATATATATATATATATATATATATATATACATATAATACACACAATACCCAAATACTAAACTTTACACACCCAATGTACCTCATTCACATAATACCTACACCATCTACAGGCATCAAGCATCACTCGCCTAATTCACGTTACATCCATTACATACTCAGCACAAATAATACCCTTTGCAAACATAACGAATAGGATACCATTAATACAGTTAATATTCCCAATATATAAAATACAACATGTTCAGTACAATAATAATTCAATTTACTTTGATTACACAAAATAATTCAAATAAACACTTTATAAACACATATGTTATATATGTATGTGTATGTGTATGTGAATGTATATACATATATGTATATGTATGTGTATATACATATATGTATAGAATATATATGTATATATATATATATAATATTTATTTCAATATGATATAGGGGAAAGTAACCGAATACGGACACTCTCGGTATCTCAGAAATCATAAATCCTACAAAAAAAATTAATGAATACAATATTCATAATTATATAAATAGTCTAAATAAGTATTTTTTATTTATATTATTCAAAATAGTGCTGATATATATCCAATAAACTTATTTTTTTATTACGTTTTTAAATTTATGAAAACAAATTTCAACTTAAAACCTTCTCGAGAATATACAAATATATCGATATAAAATATAGCAATATATTAAAAAATAAAGTATTCTAAAATTATATATATATCATTTCTATATTTGTTATCAAATATTCATTAAAGTTATAATTAAGTTATAAGAATATATCTAGAGTTCATATAAGTCCCTAATACGGACATTGTCCGTCGGACACCATATAATCAATCAGCGCGAAGCGTATGAACTATCGATTTCGAACGTATTCTGATTTTCATAAAATTGCGTGCCTTATCATATTAATACCACCAATAAAGCTAAATATATAATTTTATTATTTAGATATTTAATTGTATTATTAATTAAAAAAATAATAAAAATAAATAATTTATTAACTTATTAAATTAGAATAAATTGTTCATAACATTAATTATAAATAATGTAATTGTAATATGTCTGATTGATTCATCAATAATATATAGTTTATCTAATGGTATATAGGGTGTCCGTATTATAACATAGAGTGTCCGTATTCGGACATGGGTACCGAATACGGATACCCTTGTTATCTGTAGAACATATAATTTACCTTAAATAAAATATACTCTTACTAATACTAGTTTATTAATTAGTGGAGTAAAGGAATGGACCAATCTGGAAGAAGATATAAGAAACAAAGTTTAAAGTTATTTAAAAGTAAATTAATTCTACAAATCAAGAGATGAGAGAAGAGGGAATAGTGGATTACAATATATCAAGGTAGACATTAAATGGTTGCATTACTTGATAGTGTAGATTATTGATGGACCAAAGAAAAGAGAATCAACAAAACAATTATTTGTATTGTTACATACTCAACAATATCTCATCAATAACATCTATCTATACATCTATCTATCTCTAGTTATTTTTAGTTTTATGGGATTAATTTATTCGGTTGCATTCTCTTTATCATTATTTATCGGGTATTACGGGTGTCAGTGGACAAACTCTTGGGTCAAGTTTGTACCCCCAAGGCACAGGGATTGAGGACCCCTTTCCCTAAAGTTGATACGGTGATTAAGTGCTTGCATCTGAATAATTCCCTTTTTTATTATTATTTTTTTATTAAATCATTTGTTAATATCTCTTAATTTTATATCTTAACCATATGTAACATGGCATTTATAAATCATTATATATATTCGTTTAGATTCGTTATTTGTTTTTTTATTATTATTGTTTTATGTCATTTTGTTTGTTTTAAACAATAAACTATATCTATATATCTATATATATTAATTATATAAATATATATAATATGATTGATTATACCTAATTAATGTAATTCTATTTATTAATATTATACCAATTACTTTATAGAATACCGAGAGAATACAAGAAATGTAAGAATATTAATGACTAATACTATAGATAATTATCTACTCCGTAGTATACTACTATAGTATACTACTATAGTATACTACTATAGTATACTACTATAGTATACTACTATAGTATACTACTAAAGTATACTACTAAAGTATACTACTATAGTATACTAATAAAGTATACTACTAAAGTATACTACTAAAGTATACTACTAAAGTATACTACTAAAGTATACTACTAAAGTATACTACTAAAGTATACTACTAAAGTATACTACTAAAGTATACTACTAAAGTATACTACTAAAGTATACTACTAAAGTATACTACTAAAGTATACTACTATAGTATACTAATAAAGTATACTACTAAAGTATACTACTAAAGTATACTACTAAAGTATACTACTAAAGTATACTACTATAGTATACTAATAAAGTATACTACTAAAGTATACTACTAAAGTATACTACTAAAGTATACTACTAAAGTATACTACTAAAGTATACTACTAAAGTATACTACTAAAGTATACTACTATAGTATACTAATAAAGTATACTACTAAAGTATACTACTAAAGTATACTACTAAAGTATACTACTAAAGTATACTACTAAAGTATACTACTAAAGTATACTACTAAAGTATACTACTAAAGTATACTACTAAAGTATACTACTATAGTATACTAATAAAGTATACTACTAAAGTATACTACTAAAGTATACTACTAAAGTATACTACTAAAGTATACTACTAAAGTATACTACTAAAGTATACTACTAAAGTATACTACTAAAGTATACTACTATAGTATACTACTATAGTATACTACTAAAGTATACTACTAAAGTATACTACTAAAGTATACTACTAAAGTATACTACTAAAGTATACTACTAAAGTATACTACTAAAGTATACTACTAAAGTATACTACTAAAGTATACTACTAAAGTATACTACTAAAGTATACTACTAAAGTATACTACTAAAGTATACTACTAAAGTATACTACTAAAGTATACTACTATAGTACAGTAATTAATAAATTATTGCATAGTACATAATTCTTTACATTTCATTTTATAAGGAAGGCAAATTAAATAGTGTATGTTTACCATATTAGCTAATGTTAAAGATATCATAAGTATAGGTTGTACTGTATAGATTATACCCTACAACATATATGAAGACACATTATATTTTAGATCGTACTTTATCGATTTACTTTAAAATTACTATAAACCAAATAGGTAATGGGTACAAGTATACTATATTAATAGTAATATAATTTATTGTATACCCATTTTATATTAGATATTAGAATATATATATAGACACAATTTAAGATATGTTAATATTAATCCCTCCCGCTGCTGGTAGTAGTATCGAAATCACTGAAATATATTTAGGTTTAACAATATTTGCATACACAAATATTGTCATTATTCTATTAAGGTATACCTCAATATAAATTAGCTTTTATTCACCACATAGATATGCATATCATTTAAAACGAAAATAGCCTATGAATTTGTTATGCAATTTATTATTATAATGTATTATAAATATTATAATGAAAAATATATTAGTAATGAAATTTAGTTTTAATCATATAATTAATAATTTAAAACATATTTTTTTACATTTCCAGTGTATAATTTACATTATTAACAAAAAGTTATCTGAAAATCCAACCTATATAGGTGGCGATGTTCATGTGTTGTTTACCTATCGATTAACATAATTTCGCGTGTGTTATATCATGTGATTTAATAAATAATAGTAATATTATTATATTGATGTAGATATGGTACTTAAGTATTGAATAATAAGTTATGTAAATACTTCCTTGAACAATTGTACAATAGGAAGATAGTTATCCTGTTTTATAAACTATATTATTTTATATAATCTTAACAATTATATATTAGAATTTAATTATAAATTATTTTTTATAAATTAATGATTATTTAAATATATACATATTTTTTATAAATAGAGGGCAACATATAAATATTTTTAAATATAAAAATTAAAAAAATATATATTTTATTTAGATCAATTAGTTTATTATAAATTAAATTCACAATACAATATTATATATATATATATATTTATAAGTATTAATTAAATATTAAAGTTCAGACAGTACCACACACAAACTCTAAGTGTCGTGTAGTCTATCTGTATCTTCATGTGTATGTGTATTATTTACCAGTGGTCATCATGAGTGACGTGTTTCTGAGATAGGCTAGAGGGGCTTCGTTAACGAATTGCTCATCTAGGGGCGTGGCCACACGTCTACAGCCCTCTTTCATCGCCTGGGTATACTCGTATTCTGTGGGTAGGGGTTGAAGTGAATGAAGGGGTTGGAGGGGTAGGTGAACAGTAGCTGGGGAGAGAGATAAATATAGATAGTGAGGATGAGATGTGTATATATTCATATATACATGCATACGTAGAGAGTAAGAGATGAAGATATTCTATGGCGATGGAATAAGATCTTCTATCCTCGAGGCAGTAGTATGTTCGCAACCTAGTCGTAGGTGTGTGTGTATGTGTGTGCGTGTGTGTGTGCGTGTGTGTGTGTGTGTGTGTTTATGAATATGTTGAAGATGTAGGTGGACATAAATACAGTATTGGACAACTATTAAATCTAATCTACAATTGCACTCGTACTAGCTCGCTTGTGCTCAGTGTTGGGCAAAGTTCATTTTTTTTGTGCTATCCGTTCCCGTTCCCGTTCCCGTTCCCGTTCATTTTATATTACCCATTCCCGTTCCCGTTCCCGTTCCTTTGATATGTAACGTTCCAGTTTCAGTTTTTTATTATTCATAAAATACAATATACAATTTATACTTCACAATGTACACTATACTGTATAGTCTAATATAGACGTTATTGGGAATTAAATCAAAAATTACTAACATAAATAACCTAAAGTATTGCGATGCACTTGTTTAATCATTATTAAATGGTTTGCAAACTAGGTTTGCTACATATTTAAATCTAGAATTAGAAAGTAAGCACGCCATATTAGCTACTATATCTAACCCTACATTTAAATTAAATTTTCTAACAACTGATATAACATCATCGTCTACGGTTAATTGAAATGCTAAAGGATGAAATAAAATTAACCGTAAATGATGATGTTATTATTCAAGATGAAAGTGATGATAATGACCTATATATATTAGAAAAACCATGCATTTCTACAACTAGTCACGAAGTTGAAATAATTAGTTATTTGAATAGTACTGCAAGGGAATTATGTATGCTTAATAATTATAAAATAATAATGCAAATATTTATAAAATATAATTGTATATTGCCATCTTCAGCACCTGTCGAACGAATGTTTTCGCTAGCAACACATATTAATAGTGCAAAAAGAAATAGAATTGGCGATAAAACATTCGAGTATATGGTAGTATACGTGGTAATTACTAATATTAATATGCATTAAATGTTAAATGTATTTATTATTATTATTGTATATCTATTTATTATATTAAAATTTTATTATAATTGTAATGCTAATCGTTGTAATTATTTATTTATATTTTAAGGGATATAGTAGATATAATAGATTATAAAATAAATATAAAAAATATCTTGAATTAATACTATATAAATCTCCGTACTTGTAAAGGAACGCGTTCCACTGGAACTAGTTATTATATTTCTGTCTAAGCGTTACCGTTCCTCGTTCCCGTTCATTATTCGGTATCCGTTCCTTTTTGAGTTCCCGTTCCAGTTCCTATTGTTATATCCGTTCCCGTTCCAATAGGAACGACGTTCCAGGAACGGGAACGACGCCCAATACTGCTTGTGTTATATAAATAGCGTTCACTGGCAATCGCAGCACTATCTAGTGATGTCACACATCTCAGCAATGAGATAGATATTTATATAGAGAGAAGAAAGATAGATAGCGAGTCTGAGAGATGTGTGGATATATACGTACGCATACCCGCAAGTACATGCATATAGCCAACATATATGATGGGCGAACACAATTTAAAAGATTCGTATCTTAATAATGTTTATTTTTAATTTAATTTTATAAATAAAAACTTCTAATAAAAGATTATTATTATTATTATTATATATATATATATATATATATATATATATATATCGAACCATGTGATAGTGAATTATCTGTATGATTACGTACACAAAGACATACCCGATGTTATACTAGGTGAACAGTGACCACAAGCTGACACAATGGACACTGTCCAGTGGACATGTTACCACACCGGTCAGTACCCTCACACCACACCGGTCAACGGCACTATAGCGCATACTACAGTGCATACACTATATTCTATAGGCGTATTACCTTCACGCATGTCGAACTGAATCATCCTGAAGCTATCTACCAGGGCTGGACTGTGGCGTTTGTCAAACTCCTTGTTGATACCGGCGATACGAACCTATTCACATACGTTTTGTGGTGTATTCTATTTTATTTTATTATTATTAAAGGTACCTTAAATACGTATTTATTGTTTTATCTAATCTATTATTCGTATTCTATATATATATATACACTTTTGAGAAATCATTTATGATTTATTTAAGTGTTTAAATAAACTTTTAATCAATACGTAATATGTATGATGTATAGCAATATTATTTATTGTAATAATATTACACTAATTACTAAATTAAAACTAAATATATTGAATATTTAATAATTAGTACGAATAACCATTTAGGGTCGGTAATTGGAGACTTCCCCTTATATAAATATGTTATAGTATAGAACTAATGAAAAATCGCGATGAATAATTATAAAGTAAATAATATTAACTATAGTAGGTATAACTACTTCTGAATAGAAAATCATAACTTACTGTAACCGTATATTTATTAAATAATATTATAATATTTAATAATGCTACAAATTAACTTGAATAAATAAAAATTTAGAAAAATGATGTATGTATATATATATTTTTTTAATTTTAATATACATTATTATTATTTATTTTGATAAATCTTAACATAATCCTGTTTAATTATATATAGGTAATAAACTTCTAAATTTGTTAAATTATATATATATATATCTTGGACATTGGATTTCAGAGGACTTATCTAATGACATTGATATATATATATAGTAATATTGAACAGTTATATAAACAAAGATATGCAATGTCATTATTAAAATTTCATTTCATAGATTAATTGTTTAGTTTAGTTTATTATTTTATAATTTTCGTTTATATACTATTGGTCTCTGTATTTCATGTCTGATTTAAATAAATACATACAAATAATCATATATAGAAATGCAAGAAAAGTATTTTGTATTTAATTAGAATAAGTAATACTATATAAGTCATAATCATATATGAAGTATACTTATAAAATGTTAATGCTATGGTAGAATATATACAACATTGCATTGCAACGTTTGACTCTCTATATATATCAGATATATTATATCTATAGAGCCAAACGTCTGGTAAACTACATGTAATTAATTTAGTTGCAACTAAATTAATTATTACATATTGTTACTATATATGCAATTAATTTCTTCTTAAACCGTAATATATGTATAGTATATAGATTAGTATATATATTAGTATACTTATTGTTTAAAGTAATAATTTCGAGGGTAAATGCTTTTAAATCTTTAAATACTGAAGCCTAATGTTAATTCTATTGAATTCAGAAATTACACCTACAAGTATTCATACGTGCATGTTTTTGAAGACATTTGTATTAAACAAAATTGTATTTATAAATAAAATATTATCACGTTTGGGTAATTGTATTAGGTTATTACTTATTATTACCTACCAATTACCATTTTACAAATAATGTTTAAAATTGAGAATTTATTGTAATGAATAAATTGGTGGATTTATTTCTTCTAGTTTCAATTTTTAAATATTGTAATTACTACTACGATTTTAATTTCAACTATACTAATAGTTGTATGTATAATTCACCTATAAGTTATAGGCTTTAACATATGCTTTTATTATTAGATAACAACATATACAGTTAAGATTCTAAATGTCAATTAAAACTAATTTGATTAAAAACATATCACTACTGTGTGGGTTGCTAGACGTTCGTTTAACTATAAATAATGTATTATATATCATTTGTTATTATTTATGATAAATAAACACTATTAATGAGAGATTCTTTCACATTAAAAAAATGTGTATACACTTTTATTATATACTTTTATTACAAATAAAAGTTATGTTATATTGATTGTATAAATTATTAATATATTATCCGATAGAGACAATGAAATGGACATATATATATATTTACGTATGTTATGGGTGTGAAATGTTATATAATATAAGGTTAGCGCTAAGGGTAACTACGAACCTTAACCCCATCTACCCCGTACACGAAATCGCCGGTAACCCCTAGAGATTCGACGTACACCATGAAGGAGTTACTCCTACGCAGTACCAGCATCTCGGCAAACTTCTTAACCTCGGCCATTATACCCTGGGTGGGGGTGGGTAGGGGAATGATTAACTAGTGCATTCCGGGTGAGTGATTCCTGGTCGCTGGAACGATTTTATATGTAGAGGGGCCAACCAATCAAAATAAATGTTGTGGTAAAAGTGGGGAGGGGGACCAATACATAGGAGGTCCCACTAAATGTTAAAGTGGGGGGGGGGGGACATATCCTCCCCGTCCTCCCTGTTGCAGCGCCCCTAATGATTGTATATATATATATGTTTACGTATAGAGTTATGTGTTGGGGAATGTATCGTATTACGAAATTATTCTAAAACAACCAATATCCGAAATTATAGATCATACATACAAAATAGTAATGAATCATATATTCGTAAATATACAAATAGTCTAAATAAGTATTTTTAATTTGTTAATGATCCAATACACTGATTTTTTATTACGTTTTAAAATTTATGAAAAAAAATGTCAACTAATAACCTTCTCAAGCATATAAAAAACTCTATTAATATAATAATTAAAAATATATTATTAAACTAAACATATATTATTTAATAACTAAAGTATTCTAAACATTATACACATAATTTCTATATGTGTATCATATATTAATTAAGTTATAATTATATATCTATAGGACATACTAATTCCTAATATGTATAATGTACATTGTTCACTCTAGATGCATTAATACGGACACCCATTAACCAATCAGCGCGTATTTGTGAACTAACCTATTTTCATAAACATTCGTCATAATATATATACCATAAATTACTTAATTATTTTAAATGTGACTATATATTTGCCTATATATATAATAAATCAATGAATTAACCTACTAAAACGTCATATAATACAGAATAACATCAGTATTTATAATGGTTGAATACATAGTTAAGAGAGTAAGTGAACACTACTATTTCTAATATCTACACTACTGATAGGTAGGATACATGTATACATCTAATTAACATAGATTATAATGCAAGTATCATCAAACAATGTAGTATGTGTTATGAAGGTAGATTACGAGAAGGACATAACCTCCCCGGTGAGATTCTCGTGAACTTCCATTATATAGTTGCTCTGGCCGAGAAAACTCAAGAAGCTGTTCAGTTCCTGTAAGGGTGTGTTACTGTAAGTATACGATACTCTTAGTTAGGATATAGAAGGGAGTAGCGGACGAGAAGGGAGTAGTGGTAATTTACATTTACGCGAAAATGGTCAAAAATAGATACAAAAAAAAGATATATACAAAATATTTAGACAATTACAATATCTACAGCAATGAGTAATTTTTTTTCAAAAATAATTAATCAATATATTAAATTAATTACATAATATTTTTTTTTCAAAATTCAATAAAAACCGGTTTTGGAAATGTACTGTACTGCATTGATTATTAATTATAAATACATATTTTCTTATATATTAATAAAATATAATTTGTTATCTATTGGTTAAATGGTTAGGTTTATAGTATATGAAAATATTGTATTTTAAAAAGATATAGGTATTCTAAAGTACCATATTCAAATGGGTATAGGCCTAAGTTATGTTTATAGTATATGAAAATATTGTATTTTAAAAAGATATAGGTATTCTAAAGTACCATATTCAAATGGGTATAGTGGACGAACTGATAATGATATAGTGGATGAAAATAAACCAATCAAAATCGAGTAATATAGGTCTAATTTTTTCATTAATTTTTGTTCACAATTTAAAAAATCTAAATCTTAAATAAAATGCGTGCGTCGGCATGAATATTACAATATTACAATTACAATATTACCTATATATTATTAAAATAATAAAAACTGAAAAAATGAATCGAGTATATAGCGATACACCTATTGATTTATTTTGGTACTAAAATCCACTACTCCCTTCTTGCGCTATTTTTTCGTTATTTTTTGAGTGTAACTAAACTGATATTAATACTAGAAATATATGAGTTAAAGTAAAAATTAAAATAGCTATAATATATAACGATACATATTCTATTACATTTGAAAATATGAAATTATAACATCAACTATTCATCGATATATTACAATTCTACAAAGTCATACAAAATATCCTCCACTACTCCCTTCTATCCCCTACGCCTACCAGGGTGTGTCTGAAAAATTGGACGATACGCTTATTTACGCTAATGGGGCGTGTCTACAAAATCGGACTATACATTTAGTTACGCCCATTGGAAGCTTGTCTGGAAAATTGGACGATACGCTTATTTACGCTAATGGGGCGTGTCTACAAAATCGGACTATACATTTAGTTACGCCCATTGGAAGCTTGACTAAAATGTTAGCAGTTAAGGGGGGCCCCGATCAACAATATTATTATCATGTATCTTAATCAATAACGTTATAATATATTATATATTTGTCAACTAAAGTCGACATTTTTTAAATCAATAAAAAAGTCAAGGTTGTGAAATTGTTTCAATACAAACTCAACGCCTAAATAAAGTAATTAATATAATAAATTTCATATTTTTGAAATAAATAAAAATATATAAATATTTTAGAAATTGTATTACTATATTATGCAATAAATAGGCTACAGTCAGGCTTTAATTATAATACATAGATATTAAATCAGAGATATTCATAATTCCCTATTTAGATATCGAGATATTTATTTTTAGTTTATAAAATGCACTTTATATACGGATCTATGATAATAAATTACTTAATTATCATCAATATTGGACAAATATAAGGTATATTTTACTTTATTTATAAATATCGAATTTCTGTAGCTTTCATGAAATACTTTATAATATTATTTGAATTATAAAAATGTTGTCTGCTAAATCTAAACTATGAATAAATATGTATGAATAAATGTATTACTACGAATTTAATTCTACTCACGCCTACCCCTTATATGTTATACACATTATTGTATTATTAATTATATTACTAATTATAGTATATACATTTACTATATATATGTCATAATAAGTCATTGTTCATCATTAACAATATTTTACTATAAGTTAAAAACGTTGTAAACAATATATTTGGAAATATATATGAATATTTATATACACCTATATAATATATATATTATATATATATATATATATATATATATATATATATATATATGCATAATGACCCACGTGGTACCCATGTGACAGGTGTGATACTAACACTACTATCCACTCTTTTCGGCAGATAGTCAACATCGAAATATTTATTCTTGATCACAAGGAAATGCATTTTCAATAGGAGTTCGAGCTTAAACATTAGTAACTTATTAATTTTAAATAAATAGTAATATATACAATATATATATATATATATATATATATATATATATATATATATATATAATATTGTACTATAGTAGTTATAGTATAGTACTATAACTATATATAGTTAATTTATAAATTTAGGGGAAAGTATACAAATACTAATATTTTAAGAAAATAAAAAACCTAAAAACCTAAAATAAGTTTTTAAAAGCATTGCCAACCTTGATATATATATATATATATATATATATATATATATAATAGAATAATATATAACTATATATTAATTATAATTTAGACATCTATAGTACATTATAAATTATATATCACTTTTTATATAATTATAAAACAGTATAGGTATATATATCATGTATATATATCCTAATATATATTAATTTTATATATATATATATATATAGTTTTAAAATGTAGTTTAATTTTATAATAAAATGATATATAATGTTATATATCATATAATGTGCTACTATATAGATTATATTATATTTAATATACGTTTAGGAAATTATTTTAATTTATATTTTCTAATAATATATGCATATCATAATTATAATTATTATATAATATTATTATAATGTATGTAATTAATTATTACGGTATACTTGTTTTCAAATATAATATATAATATATATATTCTAATAATATATGCATATCATAATTAGAATTATTATACAATATTATTATAATGTATGTAATTAATTATTACGATATAATTGTTTTCAAATATAATATATAATATATGTATATCATAATTAAAATTATTATATAAGATTATTATAATTTATGTAATACAAAATTAATTATTACGATATTGTTTTCAAATACGATATTATTACCTAATTGTTTTCAAATTATAATTATATTATAAGTAACTATAATAATATTATATATAGTATAATATTATGCATATTCATAATTTAATAATATTTTATTAATTATATTAACATTACACATATATTTATATGCATATATATATACACATATATACATGTATAACGTTTATACTATAAAATGTATATATAGATATAATGTTACTTAATTAGTAATATATAATTACCGATAGTCCGATACTAAATATAATCAAATATTAATTCTTGAAATGTTAATTGTAATTAACAATGTATAAACAGGAAGTATAACAAAGGGTAAAAGAGGAATTAATAAAGTTGATTCTATAATTTATTTATTAAAATATTACACAATACAATCCAATTATATAAATGGTATTAAAAATACCTATATATATATAATATATTATATATCTATATATATATATATATACTAACCGTTTTGGCCCGGTGTATGTGCGGGTAGTTGAGAATTATGAGTTATTATTAGAAAATTGCATGATCTAGGTGTATTTTAGAAATACGAAATATATTATTTATTTGATTTAAATTAATTATGATATAAAAAACAAATATTGAGAAATTAATATAATATACATAATAAATGGGTGTTAGCCATATCGGAGTTAGCCCTATCTTAATTAGCCATATCTGAGTTATCCCTATCTTAATTAGCTCTCTCTGAGTTAGCCCTATCTGAATTAGTCCTAGCGGAGTTAGCCCTATCGTAGTTACACATACGGAGTTAGTCCTATCGGAGTTAGCCCTATCTGAATTAGCCCTATCTGAGTTAGCCATATCTGAATTAGCCCTATCGTAGTTAGCCATACGGAGTTAGTCCTATATGAATTAGCCCTATCGGAGTTAGCTCTATATTAATTTAACCATATCGAAGTTATCCCTATCTGAATTAGACCTATCGGAGTTAGATGTATCTGAATTAGCCCTATCTGAATTATCACTATCGGAGTTAGCCCTATAAAAGCACCTGTCTCTCGATAAAATAAGTTATATATATTCGTATAATAACTGTATAATTATAAAATAAATTAAAATAAATTTTATAAATCGTACGAAATTACCTGGTACGAGATTTCCGGTAACCATGAATCTCAGTGGATGAATCTAATGTTATTAAAAAGCGCCGCCTATTGAATATTCGAGGCGAATTTACAAATTTAAATTTAAATTTTTAAATTTTTAAATTTTTAAATTTTTAATCTTTAATCTTAATTTGTAAATCCACTTTAATATACGAGAACACGGTTACATGTAAACTTGTAATAGTGAATATTAAAAGGATTACAATATGAGTATAACTGGTGTCTTCCTATCTTGCATTTATTTCGTAAGTTCCATCCGCATTTTTAGCATCCGCATCATATAGGTTGGATAAATATATATATATATATATATATATATATATATATATATATATATATATAGATAATTCATATTTACTATATAGTATTATTCAAATATAATTAAAGTAGGTAGTATAATCTATCATCACGTATGTCTTGCAAATTATTTAAACCAATATTAAGTAAACAAAAAGTATGCAAGTAGGATATGATATATAGGAATTAATGAATTAAAATTAAAATATGTAGGGGAGAGTGGGGTTGTATGAACAGGTGTCTTGCATGATCCACTGGAGATAACAATTGTTTGCTACAGCAGAAATTTGATTTAACTGAACTAGTATCATCATCTATAATTAATACAGTTGCGGAAGTATCATTTAATACAAAAATAAAAATAGTAACATTTTGATCACATTTTTAACTAAAGTACGCTCAAAAGTAAAAATTACAGTCAAGGTAATATATGTTATAACTTCTATAATAATTATTTGATTATTTTCATATTATATATATGATTTTAATATATAATTAACTTAATATTAATATACAAATATATTTAAAATTTTAAATAAAATATTTAAATTTTATCAATTAATAATAAAATTTGATATGGGGTTGAGTGAACCACTAAAAACGGGGTTATATGAACATTGTTCAATCAACCAAATATCATATGTTAATATTTATAATATAATATGATAATATTATAATATTAATATTATTATAATATTATAATATATATTCAATGATCCGAATATAAATAAGTAATGATTAAATATAAATAATATAATTAATTATATATCAATATAATTAATTAAATTAATTTTAATGAGGGTCAATTACTAATTCATAATTATTTAAATATTATTTCTAGGAATCAAAAATGAGAAACTATACTCAACAAACTGATAGAATACGTGATAAAACTCTCATGACAAGAGCAATTAAAGAAGTAAAACAGGCTATGTTCATTCAACCCCGCCTAAAAAATGTATTATTACCACAATGATAGCACTTTATACAAAAACATGGTCATACAACCCCACCCTCTCCTACACAATTATTAATATATTAATGTACATTAAATTGAAAAATAAAAATAAATTCATTTCTTATATACACATATCTATAGATAATTTTATAATTATATTAATAGTAGGTAATACTATATTTATAAGATGAATACCTTATATAATACAAACAATTTATAATATATATATAAATACAAATATTTACTTATCTTATAATATACTTACACTGTTAAAAATAAATTTGAAATAGAATGTACTCTTACTAAAAGTAGTTTATTAATTATTGGAGTAAAGGAATGGACCAATCTGGAAGAAGATATAAGAAACAAAGTTAAAAGTTTTTTTAAAGTAAAGTAATTCTACAAATCAAGATATGAGAGAAGAGGGAATAGTATATTACAATATATCAAGGTAGCCATTAAATGACTGCTTTAGTTGATAGTATAGATTATTGCTGGACCAAAGAAAAGGGAATCAACAAAACTATTATTTGTATTGTTACATACTCAATACTATCTCATCAATAACAGTTATCTATCTATCTATCTATCTATCTATCTATATATCTATTAATTATATAAATATATCTAACATGATTGATTATACTTAATTATACCTAACATCATTGATTATACCTAATTAATGTAATTCTATTTATTAATTTTATACCAATATACTTTATAAAATAGCGAGAGAATACAAGAAATGTAAGAATATATATATATGATTAATATAATTTATAATTTATAATACTATAGATAATTAGCTACTCCGTAGTATAGGTATACTACTATAGTACTATAGGTACTACTAAAGTATACTACTAAAGTACCGTAAGTATTTCATGATTTAATAGTAAGTGATTTTCTATATAATTCTTTATATTTCATTTTATATAATGGAAGGCAAATTAAGTAATATAGGTTTACCATATTATCTAATGTTAAAGATATTATTAGTATAGATTATACCCTAGAACATGTATGAAGACAAATTATATTTTAGATCGTACTTTATTAATTTACTTTAAAATTACTATTAAAATTAATATAAACCAAATAGGTATAAGTATACTATATTAATAGTAATATAATATATTGTATACCCATTTTATATTAGATATTAGAATATATGTATACACAAAATGTAAGATATATCTTAACATATATGTTAATATTAATCCCTCCCGCTGCTGGTAGTAGTATTGAAATCACTGAAATATATTTTGGTTTAACAAGATTTTCATACCTAACTATTGTCAGTATTCTATTAAGGTACACTCAATATAAATTAGCTTTTATTCACCACATAGATATGCATATCATTTAAATGAAAATAGCATATGAATTTGTTGTATATTAGTAATGAAATTTAGTTTTAATCATATAATTAATAATTTAAAACATATTTTTTTACATTTCCAGTGTATAATTTACATCATTAACAAAAAGTTATCTGAAAATCCAACCTATATAGGTGGCGATGTTCATGTTTTGTTTACCTATCGATTAACATAATTTCTAGTGCGTTATGTCATAACATGTGATTTAATAAGTAATAGTATATTATTATATTGATATAGATATGGTACTTAAGTAATGAATAATAAGTTATATAAATACTTCCTTGAACACTTGTACAATAGGAAGATAGTTATCCTGTTTTATAAACTATATTATTTTATATATATTCTTAATAATTTTATATTAGAATTTAATTATAAATTATTTTTATTTCTCAACAATTATATATTAGAATTTAATTATAAATTATTTTTATAAATTAATGATTATTTAAATAAATTAATAATTATTTATATTTGTTTTTAATTTATATATATACATATTTTTTATAAATAGAGGGCAACATATAAATATTTTTAAATATATAAATTAAAAAAAATATATGTTTTATTTAGATCAATTAGTTTATTATAAATTAAAGTCACAATACAATGGTATATATATATATATATATATATATATATTTATAAGTATTAATTAAATAGTTACGTTCAGACAGTACCACACACAAACTCTAAGTGTCGTGTAGTCTATCTGTATCTTCGTGTGTATGTGTATTATTTACCAGTGGTCATCATGAGTGACGTGTCTCTGAGATAGGCTAGAGGGGCTTCGTTAACGAATTGCTCATCTAGGGGCGTGGCCACACGTTTACATTCATCTTTCATCGCCTGGGTATACTCGTGACCTGTGGGTGGGGGTGGATGTGAATGAAGGGGTTGGAGGGTACGTGAATAGTTTGCTGGAGAGAGAGATAAAGATAGATAGTGCACTTATAGATAGTGCACTATATACATCTAATTCTCATGAGAATAAGATGTGTATATACTATAGTATATTCGCAACCTAGTCATATGTGTGTGTGTGTGTTTATGTGTGTATATGAACATGTATAAGAGGTAGGACATACAGACAGTATTGGAGAACTATTAAATCTAATCTACAATGCCACTCGCACTAGCTCTCTTGTGCTATATAAATAGCGTTCTGACTTTATAAAACATTCAATTTTATTCACATATTATCAGCCGCATTTATTTCATCACTTACACATTAGAATCAAATATTACTGGAAATCGCAGCACTATCTAGTGACGTCACACTTATCAACAATGAGATAGATATATATAGAAGATCTCTAGGGTATAGATATTACGTGCATGTCGATATTAGAGAACTGTCCCCTATATACTATATTCTATAGGTGTATTACCTTCTTCCATATCGAACTGAATCATCCTGAAGCTATCTACCAGGGCTGGACTGTGATGTTTGTCAAACTCCTTGTTGATACTGGAGATAGGAACCTATTCACATCGATTATATATACGTATACGTAATATGTATAATGTATAGATACATTATTTATTGTAATAATATTACACTAATTACTAAATTAAAAATAAATATATTGAATATTTAATAAGTTATCACAAATAACCATTTAGGGGTCGGTAATTGGATACTTCACCTTATAAAAAAATATTGTATAGAATAAAACTATGAAAAATCGCGATGAATAATTATAAAGTAAATAATATTAACTATAGTAGGTATAACTACTTCTGAATAGAAAATCATAACTAACAGTAACCGTATATTTATTAAATAATATTATAATATTTAATAATGCTACAAATTAACTTGAATAAATAAACAATTAGAAAAATTATGTATGTATATATATATTTTTTAATTTTAATATACATAATTATTATTTATTTTGATAAATCTTATCATAATCCTGTTAATTATATATAGGTAATAAACTTCTAAATTTGTTAAATCATATAAATATCTTGGACATTGGATTTCAGAGGACTTATCTAATGACATTGATATATATATATATATATATATATATATATATATATAGTAATATTAAATAGTATATAAACAAAGCTATGAAATGTCATTATTTATTTCTCTAAGATTACCAACATTATTCAATTTAAAACATGTATTAATATATACCTTAGTAGTATTTGGATACCGTATATATATATATATATATATATATATATATATATATTTGTACGGCTAAACTTGAGATAGCTTATAAATCATATATGAAGTATACTTATAAAATGTTAATGCTATGGTAGAATGCAACGTTGCATATATGCAAAGTTTGACTCTATAAGGGAAATTCTCCGATTACCGACCCCCTTTCATATCTTAGTAACTATAAGAGATATCAAAAAATTATATATATATATATATATATATATGAACTGTTAGTAATTTAATGAAAAATATTAATAAGTATTTTGTTTTAAAAAATATTTAATCCTACAATTGTTATTTTATAAAATGTAATTGTCTGTTTCTAAATATTTGATTAATAACTTTTTTTAAATCATTGTAAATACTTTATTAATTAAAAGACAACTTGATTTTGTGCATAATATTTTAGATCAATAAAATGTACTATTATAAAAATAATTTAATTTGAATAACAATTAACCAATATATCTTAATTATAGCAACCCATATTATTTTCCTATTATTATTTATGTTGCTAGAAGTTCGTAATGTATCATATGTTATTATTTATGATAAATAAACACTGTTAATGAGAGATTCTTTCACATTAAAAAAATGTGTACAAATAAAAGTTATGTTATATTGATTGTATATATTATCCGATAGAGACAATGAAATCTACATATATATATATATATATAATATATTATATATATGTTTACGTATACGTATATGTTATGGGTGTGAAATGTTATATAATATAAGGTTAGCACTAAGGGTAACTACGAACCTTAACCCCATCTACCCCGTACACGAAATCTCCGGTAACCCCTAGGGATTCGACGTGTACCATGAAGGCGCTACTCCTACACATTACCAGCATCTCGGCGAACTTCTTAACCTCGGCCATTATACCCTGGGGTGGGGGTGGGTAGGGGAATGGTTAACTTGTGCATTCCGGGTGTATTAGGAGCGCTTGAACCATGGTGTGTATGTAGGGGGGACCAACAAATACAAATAAATGTTGTGGCAAAAGTGGGGGGGGGGGGACCATAGATAGGAGGTCCCACTCAACTTTAAAGTTGAGGGGGAGGGACATATCCCCCCGTCCCCCTATTGCAGTGCCCCTAGTTAGTGTATATGTGTGTGTGTGTTTGTGTTTAAGTATATGGTTAAGTGTTGGGGAATGTATCGTATTACGGTGTTCTAATGCAACCAATCTCCTAAACTATAAATCATACATGCAAAATAATGATGAATCATATATTCGTAAATATACAAATAGTCTGAATACGTATTTTTAATTTGTTAATGATCCAATATACAAATAGTCTGAATACGTATTTTGAATTTGTTAATGATCCAATACATTTATTTTTTATTACGTTTTTAAATTTATGAAAAAAAATGTTTAACTAATAATCTTCTCAAGCATATAACAACTCTATAAATATAATAATTAAAAATATATTATTAAACTAAACATATATTATTTAATAACTAAAGTACCCAGTAAGTAAAGAAATCAAAGATCGTAATCAGATTACAATCAAACAAGTAATCAGATTACAATCATGGGGCTATGTATTGATTACGATCACAGATGAATCTATGTCAGTGATCAGTTAACAATCATTGATTACAATCGTATTACAATCATGATTACCAACTGATCGTGAATCAATTTTAGTGATCAATTAACAATCATTGATTACAATCGTATTACAATCAATGATTTATAAGTGTAGTTCGTAATCAAAGCATAGTTGCTTATCAATGATTGTAATATGATTGTAATCGTATTGTGATCAGTTAATCACAAATCATGATGATGATTAAACTATAATCTAACCACTATCACTGATTACTTTACTTACTGGGTATTCTAAAGAATATACACATCATTTCTATATGTGTATCATATATTAATTAAGTTATAATTATATATCTATAGGACATACTAATTCCTAATATGTATAATGTACACGGTAGACCGGTTCGTTCGATTCAATTTGTAATACTTCATATAAAATATAATACATATCTATATTTTAGTATAATATATATTAACAATTTTTATAAAAAAATAGTTATCTTTGGTCACGAAGCATTTAAAGTTTGAAATATAAATTATTATTTTAAAATAAAATGTATAATATTCCATGTATATTAGTAATGACGCCATCTTATTATCTATATAAATGTCCTTTATACAAATAAAATTTAAAAAATTTAAAAATATGTAAATTTATTTTGTATTTCAAATTTCAAATAAAAATCCACAAAAATTTACAAATGATGTTAATTTTTTTTCTAAACATAATTTTTAATTTTGTAATAATTAATTTGAATTGTATTATTATTATCTATAAATTATATATTTTAATTTTTTTAAATAAATCGTAATAATTTATTTATATTAAATTATACGATTTTGACATTTTTTTTTACTACATTTATTTTATAAAATTTGGGCATCTAGATTGTTATGAAAAATATGTTGTATTGTTTATACTACTCGTAATATAAGTTTCTAGGATATATCCATAGTTGGCTTTAAAAAAATCATTCAATTTGATAAAAATTGAATAAAACTTATTTATATATCTCCCCCATGTTAAATTTTAGATGTATTCAATGTTAAAATAAAAAGGTATCTTGACATACAACTATTTAAGATATAGGTCTAAAATTGTAAACGCTTATTCATCATATCATACATAATTGTTATAGATGTGAAGGTTTATAAAATTCTAAAAAAAAATTGAGTACGAACCGGTCTAATGTACAGTGTACATTGTTCACTCTTGCTGCATTAATACGGACACCCATTAACCAATCAGCGCGCATTTGTGAACTAATCTAATTTTCATAAACATTCGTTATACTATACATATATAACATCAATTTAGTAATTATTTTAAATGTATATATTCGACTATATATTTGCCTATATATATATAATAAATCAATGAATTAACCTATAGGTTTGTAACCTAAGTATAATAAAACGTCATATAATAAAGAATAACATCAGTATTTATAATGGTTGAATACATTGTTAAGAGAGTAAGTGAACACTACTATCTATAATATCTACACTACTGATAGGTAGGATACATGTATACATCTAATTAACATAGATTATAATGCAAGTATCATCAAACAATGTAGTATGTGTTATGAAGGTAGATTACGAGAAGGACATAACCTCCCCGGTGAGATTCTCGTGTACAGTCTTTATAAAGTTTCTCTGGCCGATAAAACTCAAGAAGCTGTCCAGTTCCTGTAAGGGTGTGTTACTATAAGTATACGCTACGCTTAGTTACGCCTATTGGGGCGTGTCTACAAAATTGGACGATACACTTAGTTACGCCCACTAGAGGCTTGACTAAAATGTAAGGGGGGCTCCGATCACCACTATTATTATCATGTGTCTTAATCAATAACGTTATAAGATATTATATATTTGTCAACTAAAGTCGACATTTTTAAATCAATAAAAAAGTCAAGGTTGAGAAATTGTTTCAATACAAACTTAAGGCCTAAATAAAGAAATTAATCTAATAAATTTCATATTTTTGAAATAAATAAAAATATATAATTATTTTAGAAATTGTATTACTATATAAGTATGCAATAATCAGGTTACAGTCAGGCTTTAATTATAATAAATAGATATTAAATCAGAGATATTCATAATTCCCTATTTAGATAATTGCCTATCGTGATATTTATTTTTATATTATAAAATGCACTTTATATATACATATACGGATCTATTCTAATTAATTACTTAATTATTATCAATATTGGACAAATATAAAGTATATTTTACTTTATTTATAAATATCGAATTTCTGTAGCTTTAATGAAGTACTTTATTCTATTATTTGAATTATAAAAATGTTGTCTGCTAAATCTAAACTATGAATAAATATGTATGAATAAATGTATTACTACGAATTTAATTTTACTCACGCCTACCCCTTATATGTTATACACATTATTGTATTATTAATTATATTACTAATCATAATATATACATTTACTATATATATATATATTTATATATATATATATATATATATATATATATATATATATATATATGTCACAATAAGTCATTGTTCATTATCGACATTATTTTACTATAAATTAAAAACGTTGTAAACAATACATTTGGAAATATATATGAATATTTATTTACACATATAATATATATATATATATATATATATATATATATATATATATATATTTATATATATATATATATATTATATATATATGTGTATAATGAGTCATTATTAATGACCCACGTGGTACCTATGTGACAGGTGTAATACTAACACTACTATCCACTCTCTTCGGCAGATAGTCAACATCGAAACATTTATTCTTGATCACAAGGAAATGCATTTTCAATAGGAGTTCGAGCTTAAACATTAGTAACTTAAGTTATATATAGTTATATATATATATATATATATATATATATATAATATTTGAACTATAGTTAATGTATACATTTAGGGGAAAGTGTACAAATACTAATATTTTAAGAAAATAAAAACCTAAAAACCTAAAATCTGTTTTTAAAAGCATTGCCAACCCTGATATATATATATATATATATATATATATATATATAATAATAATAATATATAACTATATATTAATTATAATTTAGACATCTATAGTAAATTATAAATGATATATCACTTTTTATATCATTATAAAACAGTATAGGTATATATATCATGTATATATATACTGATAGATATTCATTTGATATATATATATATATATATCAAATTAATATCTATATATAATGTTATATATAATATAATGTGTTACTATATATATTATATTATATTTAATATACGTTTAGGAAATTATTTTAATTTATATTTTCTAATTATATTTTCTAATTATAACTATTATATAATATTATTATAATGTATTTAATTAATTATTACGGTATAATTGTTTTCAAATATAATATATAATATATGTATTCTAATAATATATGCATATCATAATTATAATTATTATATAATATTATTATAATGTAGGTATACCTACAATAATTATACAATAATTATTACGATATAATTGCTTTCAAATATAATATATATTATATGTATATCATAATTATAATTAATATATAAGATTACTATAATTTATGTAATACAAATTAATTATTACGATATTGTTTTCAGATACGATATTATTACCTAATTATTCTCAAATTATAATTATATTATAAGTAACTTATAATATTATGCATATACCTATAGGTTACTAATTTAAGAATATTGTATTGATTATATTTAGATTAACATTACAAATATATTTATATGTATAAATTTATACTATAGTATAAACTAGTTTTATATATAAAATGTATGTATAATTTATACATTGTATACATTGTATAACCTATATATAAATATAATGTTACTTAATTAGTAATATATAATTACCGATAGTCTGATAATAAATATAATCAAATATTAATTCTTGAAATATTAATTGTAATTAACAATATATAAACAGGAAGTAAAACAAAGGGTAAAAGAGGAATTAATAAAGTTGCTTCTACAATTTATTTATTAAAATAATACAAATTAAAAACCATTTATATAAATAGTATTATAAATACATATATATATATATATAATATATAATATATATAATATATATATATATATATATATATATATATATATATATATAACATATATAATATATTCTAAGATTTTAAATTAATTCCCCTCTAATAATCAATAGGTGGAGCTTTATAATAACATTAGTTTCATCCAATGAGATTCATGGTTACCAGTAATCTCGTACGAGGTAATTTCGTACGACTTATTTAGTAATTTCGTACGTTGTACAACTTATTAAATTTAATTTATTTCATAATTATACAGTTCTTATACGAATATATATAACTTATTAAACGAGGTGCTCCTATAGGGCTAACTCCGATAAGGCTAATTAAAATAGAGCTAACTCCTATAGGGCTAATTCAGATAGAGCTAACTTCGATATGGTTAATTCAGATAGGGCTAACTCCGATAGGGATAATTCAGATAGGGCTAACTCAGATAGGGCTAATTCAGATAGGCCTAACTCAGATAGGCCTAATTCAGATATGGATAACTCATATAGGGCTAATTCAGATATAGATAACTCCGATAGGGCTAATTCAGATAGGGATAACTCCGATAGGGTTAACTCCGATAGGGCTAATTCAGATAGGGCTAACTCAGGTAGGGCTAATTCAGATAGAGAAAACTCCGATAGGGCTAATTCAGATAAGGCTAACTCCGATAGGGATAACTCAGATAGGGATAATTCAGATAGGGCTAACTCATAATGTTCTAACTCAGATAGGGCTAATTCAGATAGATCTAACTCCGATAGGGCTACTTTAGATATGGCTAACTCAGATAGAGCTAACTCCGATAGGGCTAATTCAGATATGGCTAACTTAGATAGGGCTAATTCAGATAGAGCTAACTCCGATAGGGCTAATTCAGATATGGATAACTCAGATATGGCTAACTCCGTAGGGCTAACTCAGATAGGGCTAATTCAGATATGACTAACTACGATATGGCTAATTCAGATAGGGCTAACTCCGATAGGGCTAATTCAGATAAGGCTAACACAGATAGGGATAATTCAGATAGGGCTAATTTAGATAGGCCTAACTCAGATAGGGCTAATTCAGATAGGGCTAACTCATATAGGGCTAATTCAGATATAGATAACTCCGAATGGGCTAATTCAGATAGGGCTAACTCTGATAGGGTTAATTCAGATAGGGCTAACTCCGATAGGGCTAACTCCCATTTATTATGTATATTATATTAATTTCTCAATATTTGTTTTTTATAACATAATTAATTTAAATCAAATAAATAATATATTTCTTATTTCTAAAATACACCTAGATCATGCAATTTTCTAATAATAACTCATAATTCTCAACCATACGCATGCATGCGCACACACACCGGGCCAAAACGGCTAGTATTATATACTACCAAATTTACATGGGTAATGGGGTAATGTGGCCAGTTTTAGATAATGTTGTATAACTTTATAAATATTAGTTCAAATTCCATCATTTTTTCAATATGTATCACATGATATACATATGTGGATATATAAGAGGACTGCCGAATCATTTTTTCATTTTATCGTACCCGCATTGCGGGTCCCCTAGATTGATTGTGGCTCCCTTAATTGAGCTATCTGTTTATATTTGGCAGGAATGTGGCGATTTCGTGTATTCGTCTATACACCACATCATTCAACTTGCCAATACTACATGTATACTTGTATATATTTTTCAAACGGCCGATTTCTAACGCACTTGCAGTCCATAAACCAAAAAAAGTAAGTAAAGTAAGTATATATATACGCACACAAAACTGACCACTCGGATGAAGACATTTAAGCATTGTACACTAAGCTGCAAAACACGCTTTCAAAAATAGACAAACGCGATATTCGAGGTCATACAAGGCGACTAGAATACGAATCTTGGAAAAGACGCTAGTGTATATTAGGAAAATACATCTTGTAAATACTGTAATGATTACTAACGCTAGAGGGCAAAGATTACTTGAATTCATGAAAACCAACAGTTTAATGGCTACCACTACATTCGGACCACATGCATAATATAGGATAAATATATGGCATAGTATATTAGATCACATCATAATCAAATAGATTACATGCTAACATAAAATAGATGCGCTACATGTGTTAATACAAATAAAACTAGATCCTTCCCAGGATCTGACATATGCAGCGATCACTATTTAGTAATGATGCAATTAAAATTACCCCTTTAGAGCCCAAAGAAAAATAAATGTTTACGATTAAAGGTTAATCTAGATAAACTATAAAACTCTGAAACCAACACATTTAAAAAGAAATACGATGACAAACTATGTGAACTAAACCTGCCATAACGCACTATAGTACTGAGAAGATATTAGAACAACTAAACTCAGTGTTGACCAGTTCTACAAACGACAACCTCGACAAGTATCGTTAACAACAAAATCTGGATCACAAATGAACTACTGGACATGTGTGATCTCAGAAGAAATTATAGAAAAACAGATATGAAGATGGAAACACTTACACAAAAATTAACTCGAAAATTAAAAGATACATTAAGAAAGCAAAGGAAGAACGATTCATTCGGAAATTTAATTAAATCGATATTTGTTTTACAAAAAATAATATTAAAAAAAAGCCTATCAAATCATTAAAGAGCTAACAAAATCGAAACATAGAATTTCTATGAATATTCAAGTTAAGATGGAAATTGCATACATGATAACAAAATATGTACTCACAAGATATACTGAGTACTACTAACATTTACACAACTATAATGCTGAAAAAGATACGTCAACACTAAAAACCTTATCCTGATATAAACCCTATCCTGAGAGGCGAAGTAGAAGCCGCTATATGGTCTCTCAAGAATGGTAACTCACCCCGAATAGATACTATAGCAGGAGAATTACTCAAATCTGGGGGTGAAAATATGATTAAAATAATAGTAGACCTATAAAATAAAATATGGGATTCAGGGGAATAGCCCTCAGCCTGGACTCAATCCTTGATTATATGTTTTCATAAGGAAGGTAACATCCACAATTACGAGAATTATAGAACTATAAATTTCATATCTCACAAGAGTAAAATAATGCTAAAAGTTATCATGAGAATATTGCAACTGATTGCCGAAGAATTAATGTCAGAAGAACAATACGGATTCAAGCTGGAACAAGCATAAATGTACACATTTTCAAGTTAATAATAATATCAGAGAACTATACCGAACACTAAAAACCACTTTACCACACTTTTCATTGACTTTAAAATGGCGTTCCATATAATATGGTATACAGCCCTTTATGATTGCGATGAAAATATCCAACATTAACGCTAAACTTATAAAAGTTATACCAGGCCTTTACGAAAAAGTAATAAGCGCAATATACTCCGAATGTAAAGTTGGTAAATGGTTTGTCATAACCTGTGTTTGGGGATGTTTACTATCTCCAACCCTATTCAATATCTTGCTAGATCTTATAATGAATGAAGATATACTAGACCATGAGGGTACCATATCCATAAAAGGAAGACCATTACATATTTAAGGTTCGCTGATAATATATATGGTTTAGCATGGAGTGAAAGTGAACTCGGTAATCTCATCAACAAAATAGATGCTACCTAAATAACTTATGGAAAAGAGATTACTACAGGGAAAACACGAGTTATGACAAATTGTGAACAGTATTTCATGACTGGTATTTTCTTGCATGGCTAAGAAATAAAAGAAGTAACAATTCTTATATACCTAGGTTCTATTATAGATGATAAAGGTTCAAAGAAATAAATTATTTCAAGAATAGCACAAACCATATCGGTATTAATAAAGATTAATGTGTTTTTAACGTCAGGAATATAATACTGAAATCCACAATCCGAGTGCTACATTCACTCGTGAGTTCGATATTCCTATACGCATGTCAGACATGGACAATCACTAAAGAACTTCAAAGACGAATATCAGCGATGGACTATAGATGCCTTAGAAAACATATAAATATATAATTACAAATATGTAGGTGAGAAACAGAATACTCAGTGCTATCGGCCCAAATTAGAACCTACTAACGAAAGTTAAGGAGGTGAAGGGAACGGTGGTATGGACATTTATATCGCAACAATAATTCGATGTCGAAATTCATATATCAAGATACCGTAAATAAAGAAGATTAAGTCCAAGGATGAAATAGTTCGGCAACATACAAGACTGGACCGGCCTCAATCATTTTGAATCAATGCGAGCAAAATGTAAAATTGATAACTATAGTAAATAAATCATAAACACTACGCCGTAGTACCTACGCCGTAGGTCCTATAGGATAGCCATATATGGCTCAACGCTACGATATATATATATATATATATATAACTTAAATAAGTTCATAGAATCGTAGATACATTCTAATATTTAAATGCAGAAAATAAATAATTATATTGTATTATTATGTAGTGTATATATATATATATATATATATATATATATATATATATATATACTATATAATGTATATATTAAAATATGTATTTATTTTCAATAGATTTCATTATGATTCATTTCATCAAGTAAACCTATATTTTATAAGCTATATCACCCAAATATTTCCTAGATAACAAAGTAGATACACGCCTTAACTTGCCTACTTTGTTGTAACACCCTCCTCCCATTTTTAATATGTAAATATAAAAAATTCAAAATTCCACATGATAATATATTATAATCTATAGATAATCTATAGATTATCCATGGAAGAACTCATATATGAGTGTACTACAGAACAGATCTATAGTACAGTACTATAGTACACATCTATTAGTTTATAAAGTAGCATATCAAGTAGCTATATATAATATATATATTATATATACAACATTATAGTTAATTATATCAGGCCTCATAAATAACTATAAAAGTATAAATATACCTCTATTGTTATCTATTTGTATCCGCACTTATGTAGGGCGATAGTATGAGTCACCAATTCTCCGGTGCACATCAAATAAGATAAGTTATGTAATGGAATGTAAGCGAATACCTATGACACATAACTTAGATAAATAGTTAGAATTTTTAATAAGTAAACTATAACATAGATTCTATATACATTTATATATATATATACTTCTAACTGCAGCTCATGAGCTAACTTCGTTATAGAAAGGGATTCATTGAAGTAATAAGCATATTTAGGACATGCTAATTAAAATTGTAGAATATATTTATTTGATAAAATAGTAAGTTAAGATAAAGCGAGAATATATATACACATACACATACATATATATAAATATATATATATATATATATATATATATATATATTTATATATATATGCAACTATAGTTGCAACGATAGTATACTATCGTTTATGTGCTATGTATTATGGGGTTTAGGTGTTATATGAAGTATTGGATGGATATAGCCACACATGCACATAGTTATATCCTTTAGATATATTGATCATATAACCCAAACTTATTAAATAACATACTCCCGGTGTGGCAGTCTTCGATTACCCCCAGTCTTCTATTACCCCCATCCGATATAAATAATTGGAAATAAATTATCAAAACCGGTATAAAATTATCAAATCAAGTCTGATATATGTTGAATAGTATTTAATAAATACTATATTATATATATACACACACCTATTAAAACAATGTATTATTTAATTATAATTATCTTTACCCAATAATATCTCTTATAAGATATATATATATATATATATATATATATATATGTATATGTATGTGTGTGAGTGTGTGTATGTGTGTGAGTGTGTGTATGTATCTGCATGTGTGTAGGTATACACACACATATATGTGTGTGTGCAATATAGAATCAGTATAGTTTAATTTCTAAGTAGCTTCTTCACGTTTGATTGAATAATAGAAAACCTTCTATTAATATATCGAATAGCACTTTGTTCTTTATAAAAACTACCAATACATTAGTTATATTATTAATTATATAGTATGATAAGTTGTATTACAAATAAACATTCCCCATTATTACCTATATCACGTAAATAAACACTACCTATTATTACCTATATCACGTTGATGATTCACGGGAAGTCATTACTCGAGTTTCACCAATAAATCATCTACGCTCATATAAGCACGTACACACATACGCATACACATAGGCACATACCTACACACATACGCACGCATCCGTTTATCTGAAACCTTATATAGTTATTTATTGAAGTCGGTACGCTCGAGCAACTAGCTCGTATAAATCGTCGAATTCGTTACTATTCTACCCTATATCGAAATAATTTATAGTCGTCGTTCTCGATTTAGTATCGTCTGCATTGAGAAATTCTTCATTTGTCTCTAATATCTCGTCTGAAACACAGCACGTCCTTGAAAAAAGGACATAGGTATTATAAGATCACGCATACTTGTCCACTCCGATTAAAAACCCCTACCCTGATATCGTCACCATAAAGGATTCAAAACTTACATTTATAATCGAAATCGACAGATTAAAATATTATCAGTTAATTAACTAATTAACTATAGATTATTCTAATTAGATCGTAACTATAATCGTTAATTAAGTCGTACTTTCTGTCACTAACAATAGTCGATAATAACGCCGCGAGATGAGTCACTTATCCGTGTTGGTTTGCTGCGTGTTGTTGACCTCGTCCGCTATCTGGGTCACCACGGAGGCTGAGGAAGATGCTTGCTGTTTCCCCAAGCAGATGTCGTTCTACCTGCACCAAGAGATAGACGATAACGACATCCCTTTCAGCAAGGCGACCAGGCAACTGATAACGGGGGCTGTGGACTATGCCGCCGGCAGACTGGCTGTCAATATTACTGTGTTCACGGGGGATACTTTCACGGCTAAGACGGTCAGTTAAACATACATAGGAAATCCTACTTGTATAGGAGATGTATATATATATATATATATATATATATATATACTTTATATAATACCTTATATTGAAGTAACTTTATTGTGATATGCATTTTAATAATCTACTGTATGCTAAATAGTATACTATATAATATATATATATTATAGTATATTACTGTAATATATTTGTAAAGATATTGTAAAATAATATTACAATATTACAAGAAATGAATTATATATTAATTATATCTTAATTAAATATGTTAATTACTTGTTAATATTACGTTATAAAATCGTAAATATAATATATTACACACACCTATTTACACACATCTATATATATAGCCTATGCGTAGGTATATAAGCATATAGTTGACGCCGATTTCGTCATGTAAATCCTATCTATAGTAGGCTATATATATATATATATATATATATAATATATATTATATATATATATATATATATATATATATATATATATATATATATATAGCCATAGGCTATCTATATAGATTCATAATCGCATATGTTGCGTTAAGAATGTCATACCTTATTGCATACCTAATTGCATACCTTATATATAAGGGTATACCCTACTACTTAGTATTAACCGTTGTAATGCACGGGTATTAACTATAGTTAATATGTTTTAATACACAAAATAATATTACTTATTACTAATAGTAGGTATACTAATTAATACTAATTAATACTAATTAATAATAATTGAATACACGTGTGTATTAACTGCAGTTAATAAGATTTCATACCCTATTTAATAATTATAACTATAATAATATATAATGTGCATATACTATATATTATATGTAGTATATATAGATCTATAGTATCTATAGATACATTTATACGATAGTTATACCACTGTATCTTATTAATGTATACAGTAGTGTATACGTCTTACAATATACGTCTTACATTGTACGACGTACAATGTACGTACATTATTAACTCTGATACTACATCTCTATATATAGAGAATAAACTATATATTCTATAGAATAAACAAGCTTCCCACATTTAATATTAATACAAATATATTATAATAATATAATATATACATATATATATATATATATATATATATATATATCTAAATATAATCTAAGGAGTATATTATATATAGTATTACCGTAATCTATTACGTCACTATATAATGACGTCATCGAGCACGTTATTACGTCACTTTAGAAGTTTAATAGTAAACACCCTGTGCAACGAAGGTAAACAATCGGTTAAACATTGTATAGATATCTTCATTGTAAGTATGTTAATATTAAATTAAATTATAATAATTTAAACTATTTCGATTCACTATTATTGTAGTTTTATTCGGGGCGTTTCTAGATTTTATTAATACCCACATAAATATTATACTAAATATATGCATACATTGGTTTAATTTATATATATAATATTATACAATTAAACGTGATGTTGGGGAGGGCTGGGTCCCCTAGTATACCTAAGCAATGATAAATGTGTATTTTATTATATTTAGGTAGTACGGTATAATACTATAGTGTGTGTGTGTGTTTGTGTGTGTATGTGTGTGTATGTGTGTGTGTGTGTATGTGAGAGTGTGTGTGTGTGAGAGTGTGTGTGTATGTGAGAGTGTGTGTGAGTGTATGTGCGTGTATTCTACTACAATATTAGTATAATACTCCGAATAGGTATACCTATATATACCACATATAAACAATAGGAGGATAATATTATTAGGTATATATAATAAATATGATATACCCCACCTATAGTGATACTTGACACCTCTACAGGTATGCATACATTGTATACACTATGTATATAGTATTACACTATACGGTGAATAGTATACACCCTATATAGGGTTATAGCATGGCCTCCTTTAGCTTCATTTCCCGAAGCTAAAGGAGGCCATGGTTATAGCATACACATTTAACACTTGTCTAGACCTCGAGCTATAGTATTGAATATAGGCTATGCAGTGATAAGTGTATATATATATATATATATATATATATATATATATATATATACTATATACGTTTATATATAAACGGTGTATGTTATATAATCATTGCATATAATAAACATATAATATCTATGACGTAATCTATGACGTAATATATGATGTAATCTATGTAATACAATGAATTATGGATAGGCACAGTAACGATGGTTAATTAACGTGGGGAGGTCAATATTAATTATAGTTTTAGTAACCCTTAAGGGGTTATAAAATAAGGGTTAATAATTAATATACTATAGTAGAGAATTCAAAGAAAACGTAATACTGCGCATAATATTGTTGATCAATAAAATGTTTATAACTATTATAAAAATAATTCAATTTTAATAACTATTAACCAACATTTCTTAATTATAGCAACCAATATGATTTTCCTAATACCGACCCCATGTTATTTATAATATCCAATCAAAATAGATCAGTTTTTTACTTTTAAATATGTCGTAAGTGGTTAGTGTATTATTGATATAGGTGTATGATTCATGATTCCAGTTGATTATATAAATACTGATTAATAAATAAATATTAATTAATAATATACACTATTTTAATATAATGACTATAAAGTTTAAATTGTAATTTAATATTACTATTAAAACATAAATTTAATAACAAATAAATTGCGTACATATTATAATTAATATATTTATGTATATCTACTATTTTTATTGGATATTATAATACTACAATTATGTATACTACGATTATTTTAGGGGGTATATATTATTTATCCGTAATAGGAGAATGGGGTCGGTATTAGGCACATGTATCCGATTACCGACCCCCCTGTTTATTCTTGTAAATATAATTATATCAAAAATTTAAAATAGCAACATTATTCATTGCCATAATATTACTCAAATTACAAAATGTTAAATAAATATATTTAATATTGAATAATTATTACAAATAATATTTTAGGGGTCGGTAATCGGAGAATTTCCCCTATATATATATGTAAATCCCTTAAAAATTATAGCTAAACCATTAAAATAAACCATATGTAATATTTATTAATACATGTATTATAAGTTATATGACATGTACGACGTACAATGTACGGTAAGGAGATTCATGTGGTATCGCCATGGATATCTATAAATAGAATATACTCATCAGTAGAAGCTACGGTGAAATATAACTATCGATGTCATATTTCAGTCCTCCCTTCAACTTTCAAACTTTACTAAAGAACAATGCATTTATGATATGTGAATCATATCCTACTGTTATTTGTGGAATGCGTTTGTTTATTCTTTCACATCAAACTTATGATCCTTATATGTAAGTGTGGTTTTTTGTCAGACAATCTTGTCACTTGCGTACAACAATACTAATATTACGTAAGCTATCAAATAACAATGTAGACATCGTGTATATAATGTAGACATTATGTACGAAATCACATTGTTTCTTTCAGTAAGATAGATCAATTACAAATAATTATTGATACAATTATGTATGACTCACTATTCTAAGATTATCACATAGTGTATTAATAGATTAACTATACGAGAATATAGATTATACTCTAGCTTATTCTATATAGAATATATACTTAGATATCCTTCATTATCAGAATGTAGTTATTAATTTGTTCACAATAAAAAACAAATTAATATATATATATATATATATATATATATATATATATTCAGTTATGTTAATGAGTTTACGTATGGTTTATGTATTTGTATGTTAATATAAATAGGTATGGTAACTAGTATATAACTATAGTTATATATAACATATCATAAACTACTCATAACTTACTCATACAATAATATATTTACAAGTTATAATAAATATGGATACTATATAACCAATATGTACTTACTATGGTAATGGGTGGTATACCCATGACCATAGCCTACAACAAATAATCTATAGAGATCTCTATAGAGATCTCTATATGACAGGTGTAAACCATCATTATTTGTTATTCCATTTATTACTTGTTATTACATTATTGTTAAATGTCATAGTGTGTGTATGTAACACTCAGTATACTACATATCTATCCAATAGAGAATAGCTATCTATATAGATATCTTCATTTAATTATCTATATAAGCGAATTAAGTAGAGCAAATTTCTAGAGTTGACTACAGTATTCTACTATACTATAGTAGAAAGATTATGCGAACATTAGAAAATCGTTGCTACGAATACGTATATATACTACCTAAGTTTGTCGTATACACAGAGTGTTAACAATGCCTTCACCTACCACAGCACACAACAATGGTCTACATGGACTATTCGTCGAGCACCATTTACATCGTCAAGAATAACATCTGCACTGAGGTTAGAGATGTGCACATACATATCCCCATTAACACTATAGTTATGATGTATTCTATAGCTTTGATGTATGCTATACAAGTATACACATACATACATACATACACCCACACATACACACACACACACATATATATATCATGTCAACTGTAATATACAACTTCAGAATACATTACACTCTATAGTTATATGTCCAAATATATAGGTGTCTAGTTTCCCACTCTAAAACAATGCATTATTGTCTATTGATAGATATATTATATATCATATATATTATTTATCATATATATATATATATATATATATATATATATATATATATCTGATCTATAAACTTATATATAAGTACATTACACGCGTGTACCTTCACAGAAACACACCACCATGAAGATGCAGTCGAGATGCATGCTTCAGTCGGAAGCCGTCCGCCAGAGGGACACCTCTACGATGGGTGCGTCACACGGCGTCGTTCTGAACACCGTGAGATTCTCGTTCGATCTCAGTGGCGCCACAGTAGCGGGAGATTCTAACGAAGATAGGCGTTACGAAGGGGTTATTCGTGTCGCTGAACGATGTACTCCCATCTCAGAGGTACGCGTACTTCAGCCTACTTACGTAGCTTACAACATCGATGTATAGTTTAATTTATAAAATACAAATCTATACTTCAAAATGTTAGGTATGTACCGAGATAACATAATATTCAATTAAGTGTAGGTAGGTACTATTCTATCGAGATATATTATAGCTAGCCGAATACTAAGTTTGTTTCAGAAGATTCGTCAAACTTTAATGTAGATCCAATATAATTTACCGTTTTATATATTCTATTAGAATTCCCTTGGTGTAGATTACAATTTCACTATTCATACAATTACTCTTTACCATCTTTTCGCCTAAACTTTAAATTAGGTATACATATCCATACATATCTACAAATATCACTAATGTATTTGTTATGTCTTGTAGTTCTATGTCATACCAGAAATTACATAGATAACATCGGTACATATTAGGTTTCATGCAGGATGTATTATTAGGTTAAATGTATAGATCCATTAATCCGATCGGTATTGTAAATATATGATTATTTAATGTATCTTGCATATTTTATTCTAATACAAAAGTAAATATTTCCGATGATAGTAAGCAACATTTTAGTATTCCAACAATAGTGTTGTTGTTACACCCTGTTCTGTATTATCTAGTATATTATCACCTGTTTTATCAACGAATACGACACTACTGAGTACTAATATAAATAGTAGGTACTATATTTATAATCTCATAGTTTTCTATTATTTTCTATAATCCATTGCGGAATACTCGCTCGAATCTCTTAACATCGATAAAAGTATGATAGTATAGCATATAGTATACCTATCTGATATTAGGTTTATCCGTAAGTTTACTTCAGTTTAAAATGTACAGCTCAATAGTATTACTTCTATTCTATGAGAAATCCACTTTTTCGTAGAACATAATTTCTTATACTTGTGGTTTAATATATTTAGTAGGTGAAATTAACCGAATACGGACACTGCCAGAATACAGACACTCTCGGTATCTCAGAAACCATAAATCCTACAAAAATATTTAATTAATAAAATATTCATAATTATATAAATAGTCTACAAAGGTATTTTTTTATTTTTTAATTATTCAAAATATTGCTGATATATTCAATAAACTGATTTTTTTTATTACGTTTTTAGAATTTATGAAAACAAATTTCAAATTAAAACCTTCTCAAGCATATAGGAATCCTACAAATTTATCGATATAAAATATAACGCTATATTATTAAAATATTCATTAAGTAATAAGCATATATATATAGGTCATATACGTCCCTAATACGGACACCCTATAGGGTATATATAACCAATCAGTGCGCAGCGTATGAACTATTCTGGTATTCATAAAAATCGCGTGCGTATAAAATCCCAAATAAAATCAATACCACCAATAAAGCTAAATTTAAATTTTTTTATTATTTAGATACTTAAATTGTGTTATTAATTAAAAAATAAATAAATTATTAACTAAGTAAATTAGAATACATTTTTCATAAAATTAATTATAAATAATGTAATTGTAATTTATCTGATTTATTCATCAATAATATATAGTTTATCTATTGGTATATAGGGTGTCCGTATTATAACATGGGGTGTCAGTATTCGGACATGGGTACCGAATACGGACATCCCCGTTATCTATGGAATTAAAAGATTAAATAAAATTTTAAAATCACAATAATATCTATAATTATATAATATTAATATATTGTAATTTTTGAATACAAATAATAAGTCATAACATTTTAAGACCATTTATTGTTAAAGTGTCCGTATTAGGTTACTTTCCACTACATAATTCTCAAGTATTTTCTAGCATATGACACTGATGTTACGAAAATATTCTTATAATAACTTTGTTCGTCGTGGACATGGTAAGATATTTTTATAGTTCATCTGGTATATTATCAACACCGGGTGATATGCCGTTTTAAGATTACTGATATAATTATATAATTTAAGCATAGGCCTATAAAAAGTACTGGTACTTTTAATTCTAGAATACGAAGATATTCATACTGTCATTCGAGGTTATTATTAATATCCCATCAGGATTAATTGAGTAGTTATTTAGTTATTACGGTATTACATAGGCTTTCATCTTTGATGGCTACAATTTATCATAGTTATTTTTGTGGTGGTTTTTTCAGAGTTAGATATTCTATTTTATTAGTTATTTCCTCAACTATGTTTTCAGTTTCCGAATTAGTGAATTCCTATATAATAAATAGCTTTCAAGTATGTGCGCTCCTTTTACTGCTATTCTCTAACTCCCAAAGGTATACAATATTGTTAGTGATCAAGGGTTGTTTCTTGTTTCGATGTTTAAAAATAATAATTGGTAATAATCTAAGTATACTTCGTTCATTGTTGTAAGGATTTCTATTTCAATCTTACTGTGTAAATATTTACTTACAAAATATAAATATTAAAATTACTTTCTAGTTATTTAATAAATGCTATACATTTTTTAATTTCTACAACACTAATATGATCTCAATAGCACCAAAGTTACACAACGATTACATAACAAAGACTATACCCCGCCCCCGCCCCTATTAGGTAATCAGAGTGAAGTCCGACTCGGCGAATACAGCCACACTGTCCACCATGCAGTTCTACAACACCACCTTAACAGTGAGAGAGGATGCGTTCCAGCTACCTGCGCAGTGCAATAGAGCCGACCCAGAGGTCGCGTCCTTGATGTTCTCGTCCAGCGTCGACCAATCAACGCTGCCCGATGTAGCCGTCGATGTTCTGCGTATGTTCGCCTACAGCGAGGTGTTCTCCGGTGATGAGGTCACGCTCAAGAGACCCCTGGTGGTAGACGAACAAGGCATCTTCGTGTAATCACCCCCGAGCGTTATCAACGAGAGAGATCTATTACTTATCAAACCATGTTATTATGTCATCGTATGATACTTATTTACACACATATTTTATAATAAACTAACGAATCACGTAGTATTATCACATTATATATATTTTAATAATTATATTACACATTACATATATATATTATTGAATAAATTGTGAAAATAATAATGTTTAATATATTTATTGATGACATTGAAGACATTAATGATACAATGGGGGGGTGGGTTATCAAGGTTATCAACGGGTAGTTTAGGTTTATTGCTATTTAATAATATCATCTTCGCGAGAGAAGTTGTCGATGCTTTACTCTACTGTAAATATTAACAATATAAATATATAGTATGTATATGTATATAGTGTGTATCCATTAATATCCACCTTGGGATAAAGGTATAGAAGTTAACGCAGTGGAATACAATATAGATGGGTAGGTAAATAGGTCGATAACAAAATATAACTATCTCCACCGAATTCATCCGGTAACCGCAAAGACAATAGAAAGCCTGTGACTTATTCCTGAGGGGCAGGAGGGGGGTTATCATCTGGACCAGGTTCCGGGGCTGATGGGGTTGCTCCCTCGTTAGTGGGTTCCGGAGCGGGGGCCGGGTTTTGATTGCCCCATACGTATCCTTCCGGTCTGATTTCCTCCGTTTCTGTCTCAGGTCTGTGGTCGAGCAGATATACCCTACGATAGATGGGTATTGTTACATCACAGTTATGTCATCATATTAGGTTACCCTAATGAGGTAACTTAAACATACAAAGTCATTGATTGATTTTTTTGAATATAAATATTTTATGAAATCGGGTTATATAAATAATGGAAAGGTTAAATTTATGTTTTAATCGCATTAGATATTTTATATTATTGTTTTCCTAATCTAAATTATGTAATAATTATATAATATATTATTTCTTCTGTGGATATTCTCAATATTATTGTAAAAGAAAATTTATTTTGGAATTATTGTTATATATTGAGATTCTTATAAAAAATAATATTTAGAAATGAAACAATAACAAGAAATACTTAAATGGTGACTCATATTAAAAAAATTATGTTCAGGTGCATTGTTTATAAATACATTATTCACTTTTTACAAGCTAATAGCTGGTCAATGATTTATTAGATATGCTGATATATATATGTGGGTTATAGATAGTAATAGAATAATAATACAAGAAATGTAATTATGTAGTGTTATGATTAATGAATGCCATTTTCAGTAGAATGTATACATTTAGACCAGTAATGTAAATATGCAATTATAAATATATTATACTTATATATAATAGATACATCAATATAATTGTAGTAGGATATTTATTTCGGTTTGAAAAATAGTATATCTTGATTGTTACTTGATATCTATATACTGATCATTATTATATACACATTACTTAATGTATTCGTAAAGTAAATATCAATAGAAAAATTAAATATAAACTGTTTACAAATGGTTTATTGAGCATTGAAATTATAAATGTATGTTTACATTATATTTGTTTTTATTATATGTATATAGATTTTTTCCAAAAAATGATCTAAATAGATATTTATTAGTGTAGAGATACAACTAAGGTACACATTTGTATACGAAATACATTTTAAATACATTATTATTAAACTAAACTTCTCAATTATCATATTAAAAATAATAGAATAAATATATGAATAAAATATTGATATATTTAAAAATTCAATCAAAAGAACAAGATGGTTGATAATTTAACAGGTTTATATTAATGTTGCTGCATAAATATAGAGGGTATACCTTATAGATGAATATTAAATGTTTTCTAATATTCACAAAGTAGTTAACAAACTCATTAGTAAATACACTAAGTCATTAATAACATAGAGTTAGATAAGTATGCAGAAATATTGTAAATGATAGTTTTGGTAGGGTACTTGAAATATTATATAACGGTGACATGTGATTTGAATATATCTCAGTAATCCAGTAACACATATGATTGGTATGTATACATACAGCCTAATAAGGAAGTATTAGCATCATATAGTGCCGTGTATGCATATGTATGTTGAGGATATATTGCTGTCTACATTCACTGTACTAACAAGAAACCAGGGGTGACCAACAGCTTAAACCCTCCCTCCTGTAGAGGGAACACATCTTCCAGGAAATAATACACGTGTCCTACGGCGATACCTGGTGGTGAGAGTTAGCATTATAATCATTATAATCATTAGTTAAATAAATATGAGTTATAACAAAAATATAAATTTATAATATAAATCATTAATATATATATATTTTCTGCCGAGAAAGCTCGACATGGTAAGGTATATGTTACTTAATATATATTATTTAAAGTAAAATATTTAAATAAAAACATATAATGTTAATGTATATTATTATATAGAAATCATCAGTATATGTGACAATTGAATGAAACAGCGATGAAGATGATAGCTAACCCATTAGATCCACAGAGATAGAGTTTCCGAGCAACAACGAGAAGCCTAGTATAACCCAAGGAAGATAGGGGGCCTGGAAGTTAAGTAGACCAAAGAAGTTAAGACGAACGTACGGGTTACGACGGCTCCACACGTACACGAGCATTATTGTTAGTGCGTGACCCAGGAATGCGAACCTAAAGAAGTGGCCTAGGATCTTTGATGCGCGAGGTCAAGGTCAAAAGTTGGAGGTCACTATTTACCATTGTATAATTATTGTTTTTTAGTAATAATAACTTTCAATAAATATATAATTATGCGCCTCGTATTTAATATTGAAACATGTGTGTTATAATTACATGTTTTTTACCTATATGATATGTGAGTGTTACAAGGGAGCAATTATAATTCCTCTAATCAATAATAACGAGACAGTATTTATTGATATTTGTAAGTGTTATATAATATGCGACACTGAAGCAGATAACATGTTGTGTGGGTAATCTTTAGACTATGTAGAACAGAAATATAGACATAATGAGGTAATAGAAAACATATTATTGGAGTATGTCAAGCTATTGTTCATGGAATAATATTATAAATAATGAAGTATCTCATTATTCTATAAATAGTGAACAACAATATTACTGAATATATTAGTCATCTTCATTTATATATCTTCATGTATATTCATGAAATTATAATAAATATATATATGTAATACATATTATGTATATATATAAATTTATATATACTAGATTAAATACAAAATAATATTTATAATTTACTATATAGTTTGACAAGATGCATCCATGACATACACCCGCGCACACATACACACCCGCACACACCCACACATACACACAAGCGAGCACATACACACAGTGACACAGTGAAGGATACAATCATAGAGAATCCACCGACGAGGAACATATAGGCAAAGTCCGCAGTTCTATCACGGAATGAGCCCTCCTCCAGCATGCGACAGTACCGATACGTGAATATCATGTTGAACAGCAGGTTGAAACTCACCGTCCCAAAGAACAGGAAGTTCGTCAGTAGACGCCATACCTGTGAAGGTCACCACGAGGGGTGAAGGTCATCGATGGCTGTAGTGATAAGAATGTGTGTATGCTGTTGTATGGTATGCATGCATGATACATCGACACTTAACCACGGGTGATTATAATTAGTGCGGGCAAACTTTTCTTATTACAAAATACAAGTATTGTAATAAAAGGTGTAAATAATGTTATAAACAAAAATAATAACTATAATATTATTTGTCGTACAGTTTTGTACACAAAATTATATTAAATTTGCATTAATCATTTATATATTAAATAATAATGCTATATAATACAATTGTAATGAGTTATAACTAAGATTGAATTTATATGTCATTTAATATATATTATTATATTATTTACATTATTAATGATAACTATTTATTGAAATAAAAATAATTCTATATATGCATAGTCAATTTTAAAAATGTTATAATTATGAAATCAGTTTAATGATTAGTTTAACAGCCATAATATTTATATCTATGATTCTCAAATTATATTTCTATCCAAGATTAAATCTGTAAAACAGTTCTATCCAGTTTTGATAATTAAAATAACTTATTTAAAATAAGTAAACTTTGATAAATTCAATATAATAATATAAAAATCATTTAATATATTAAACATTTATATAGTATTAATTAAAGCGAGAAAAAATAAATAAAGTATTTATATATATTACACATTTAACTTATAAAAACCTGTAGTTTATTGTATATCAGATGCCAATTATAATATATCTGGAAAGGTGTAATCAATTCTAGTTGCTGTAAAATAAGGAATTCATAAATATATATATTAATAGGACACTTTTTATGTATATTTAAAAAGAAATAACAATAAAATATTTAATTTTTAAAATTCTAAATAAATATATATATTTATATTAGATATATTAAATAATTGTTAATACCAGGGATGTACTGAACACCTGCGATCACAAATATACTTGAAACATTGCATTGAAATATTAACTATGTATAGAAATCAACGCAAGTGGATATTTGTCTATGGACCAAATATAACAATTATGAATTATGAACACATTTTGAGAGATAGACTTATTCGTTAGATCATCACTTTGAATAACCTAACAATCTTTATGCTATTATATATGCTAATAGTATAGGTAATATATTCATTATTGGTTCAATACAAACTATTTGGACAAATTAAATTTTGTTATCATTTTTAAACACTAATATTAAAACCAAATATTGTTGACCAAATAATATATGGTTTTTATTATAAGTGTATCAAAGCAATATATTTATAGTTTTAAAAGTATCTATATAATATCCTCCCAATCTCATGTTATTTATAAACTCTGAACATTTCATAAAGGTTTATAAAACGGTTAAAATGGTAGAATCTTCCAAAATTGTGTACAAAATATACAGAGATATAATCTTCTAAAGTGTTGTATGTAATAAATATTACATAATGTGTATTATATATTTACAGGAGTATGTTTATAATTTATAAATAAGGTACTTATAGTCACTTTTGTATGACATATTATATATATCATTTTAACGATAATGAATTATATTATATTTTAAAGTAAATAATTTTTGAAAAAAATTAAAAAAGTGCTTCCAAAACTTCTCCCTTAACTTAGATCTAACTTCTAGTTATATTTATAATATATGTCATACATATATATAAGTCACAGTTGACAGACACACTAGCAGTAGAACACGGATTCAATACCCGTCCGGACCAATAAAATAGGTCTTAACATAATATTTAAAAGTGATCTTATATAATTGTGTATGGATACATGATCGGCTCTCGTTAAAATCATGGATGCCTTAACATGAGAGCAGATTCGAAGGGAAATTAGAGCCATATGGTTATAAATTATAACTTATAATGAAAAATTCATCTAAGTTCCTGGATGGAATAAAATTTCACCAAAAATAAAATAAATAACTATATTTATATATATATATATAGATATTTTTACACAACATATTAATACAGTGCTTATATAAAATTAAGAATTAATTATACAATTTTCAGGTACCAATACGAAATGTACCCCCCATTAAAATCCATAATTTGAATATCGATACAGGCGTCTTAAGAAATATATATTTTATTAGCATTTTATACATTATATTTCAAATAAATGATTATCATTATGATAAAACTAATATAAATTATCCACTTTATAATATGGTATGTATAATTTATTAATACCTTATATAGTAAATAAGTCATGCTATTAATATATATTGATAAACTAATTTATATGATATCATAGATATATAATACCACAACATTAAAATGGTGATATTTACTATATAAAATAGAGCTATTGAGCATTGAATATTTGAGCACATGAAATTTGTAATGTTCGGTTTATATACCATAACTAAATTGGTACCTGGTCAAAATCCTCGCGATTCGAATCCACATACAATTTTTATTTGAATTATTGATTTTACAATAGCGTATTATAGTGGTATTATAATTAGCATATATGTATATTTATAGACTATCATACATACAACGTCTTATCAGTAACACATATATATATATATGCATGTATGGGGTCATTAATATTTTTAGTTTTAATAATTATCATTGGTTTGGTTTGGTTGGGTTTAGTTTTGATATTCCTAGTTTTTTTAGATGCATTATATTCCGAGTGAGCCTACACAAATATATATATTATATACTATATATGTTACTAATAAGCTGTTGCATGTATGATAATCTATAAATAGACATACAATGATATTAATTACCGATCATACGCTATTGTAAAATCACTAATTCGTATACAAATTTTTTCGGGCCTTCCAATATTGACTCTTTTGACCATAAGCCACCACATTTTCATATAAAATAAGATAATCATTATCATCATGATATTATATTATTGAATAATTCAATAAAAATATATCGAATCATATACGCATTTAGCAGATATTTTATTGTGGCGTGCGTTATAATTAGGTGAATTATATACGTATGATTAAATGTGCCGAATTCCTCTAGTTACCAAAATAATATGTTATAAATTTAAACAAGACGTGCAAGATAACTATTGGATGAAACAAATAATTTACGTAATAATATGGAAACACCTGCACACTATTATTATTATTATTACATATTCGAATAGCATAGAATAATTTACTAACGACAAGAGCAGACGTTAATAAACAAAATGACGTATATGTTCTTGTTACAGGAGGAATTTGCATATATTCCTGATGTAATGTCTGATATGCCATATTTATTAAATATTTTTAAATTATGTTTATTTACATTAGTCGTGTCAAATAATATAGAACAAAAAAGTTTCTTTATTTATAATATATAATTTAATACTGGGAAATTCTAAATAGTATATTATTATTATTATTTAGATATTTTATTTTAAAATGTTATTTAAATTTCTAAACACAACACAATTTTAAAATGTATATAATCAAAGACTTTTATAAATAATAATATAAATTGTAAAATAATTTTAGTTTGTATAATTATCATATTTTCATTCGAAGATATGGTAGATCGTACACAAAATGTTAAAGATTTTATAAGAGAACTGTTTTCTCCTCGTATAGCATCTATTTGCAGTGAAAATGCTCAAATTATTTGTCAAAAGAACAATTTATCATTCGTTGAAATTTTACAACCATTTTCCAGATTAAACCTAGAAGGTACATTGTAATATAACATATAAACTTATACTAGTATATTATATACTATATACAAATAAATAGAATACATATACGAATATATGTGTTTTTATTTAATATAATTATTATGTTGTAAAACTTTAAATTATCTCAATATAGATAGTATAGTTTTTCCATAAATTTAACTATGACATAATTTTTGTAAATGTATACAATACCATACCAGTATAATATAATTTATGATATTTGCAAATGTATAAAGGCAGGGTATGTATATATGTAAATTATTACTAAAAGCAGAATATTTTAATTAAAATTAAAGTTATATAGTCAAATATATAATATATTAAATATAGCTGTAATTAACTTATTGATTATTTCAGTAAATTGATCATGATTATAGTATAGTAGACGTACAGATTTTTCCCATGAAAGATATAAAACTTACGGGGAATTGTGTAATTAAATTATGGGCACAAAACATGAACATCGACGCCTACAATCCTAACTATATTCCAGTGTCGATATTAATGCCAGTAGCGGTAGTAGTTTGATATTCATTACCGTGGGTAGATAAAAGTGTTATATATTTGTTTTCAAAATCTTTGATAGAAGTATATAAATATTTATCTATTATTATATTAAATACAGTACTAGCATGCTAAATACATTATAATATAGAATTTTCAATACGACAAATACAATTTATTATAATACAACCATATATGTAGACCATCAAGCATCAGTATATACGGTCTTCTATTTCTCGGTTGTTACTTCTCTCTAATAAATCCTTGTCATTCATATACATAATTCAATTTATAACATGAAATATATTATAAAATATTACAAGTCAAGTGCATGCTAGGTTATTACATAACAAGAACAAAATCAATTCGTATAAAATAAAAATTAAATTGATATTTGTTGGTATGAAATGACTGGTTTCTTCTAAAATATACATTACGAAAGTGGCTAATACTCTCAATTCATGAATTTCAGTAATTTCGTAGCAAGTCAATTCATACCGAGTCTTTTTGTACCATTTTTAGTGTTACGCAATGACCCGATATGAATCAACTCGATACGAAATGACTAATACCTTTACACAACCCACATTACTCATATACCTAACACTCTCGGTAGCCCACGTTGCTCGCATGCCTAACACACTCTCTCTCTCTCTCTAGCCCACATAACTCGTATGCCTAACACCCCCTCTCACTTTCTCTCTCTCTCGGTAGCCCACGTTCGAGACACCAACGGAATACCGCACCCGCTAAAGAACTTACGCCTCAACTTCTCGGACATCTCATCGCCACGTAAGAAGCTCTCCCAGACGGAGAACAATAAGCTGTTGTACGACGCCGTAACCGTTAACGATGTACCCGACTACAGCGATGGTTAGTCACATCGAGTGACTCATGTGTGACTCATGCATGACTCATACATGACTCATGCATGACTCATGCATGACTCATGCGTGACTCACCTATCACATTAATATAACTAATATTATATTAAATTTATCTGTAATTAAAATTTAATTATTAAATTATCGATCGGTTCAGTTAATAATTGTATAGTAGAACCAAAGTTTTTCCGAGGAAATACATAATGTTCACGTGAAAACATACATGTGCATTAAACATGAAATTGCTACAAACCTAAATCTACTTCAGTGAAGATACTAATGCCAGCGGAGGCGGCGGGAGTTCGCTATTACTTACGGGCTGGGTAGATAGGAAGAGTTAATCGTGTAACCGATGCCGCGATGTTTGTAGTGTGGCCAGTTGGACATGAGATGTACAGACAACTGGTGTAGCTAGGCTATGTTACAACTAGTGATGTAAATGATGCAGAGCTTTTAATGCCGAGCCGAGACTTTCATTTTCGGAATAAAAACGAGCCCCAGCCGATACTCTAGCCAAACGAGCCCGAGACGAGTCGAGACTCTAACAAAACGAGCCCCAGCCGAGTCGAGACTTTAGGTAACTGAGACTGAGACTGCATCATGATCTAGATTAGAGCATCATTTACATCATTAGTTACAACCCACCACAACGTCCATCTGACTATCTGACCTACATAAAGAGCTCACCCCGAGATAGTTCTCCGCGCCAGCATAGCCGTAGAGTTATGTGTAGACGCTTTGTATATCAAAATGTTGTTTAATGAGGGTGTGATATAGTTCTGGTCAGTTAAGGCGTTACTTAGTAAAAGATAGTTCTTATACATTTTACAATGCAACTGAGTATTTAGTCACATATGGTTCGACACCTGACTATGCTTAATTTCACGTTATCGTAAGAGCATATCAATGTAAACCATATTTATTTAGTATTTATTATTTATATAGTATCCATATTTATTTCAATACTTTATTGTGTTTTGGAACTTGATTAATATAAACGAACGTTTAGAATTTATGGTTTCTATTTACCATACAAATATTATTGTTATAACGTTTGTAATGTGTAGTAGACTACTACTAATATTATGATAGTATAACGGCTTTATGCAAAGTAATGTAGTAGAGTCTATGTATTGATTAGGTAATAATGAAATGAATCTTATATATATATATATATATATATATATATATTATATAATAATTATATATATAATATATATAATGATATTATGTATCAATCTAGTTATATATATATTTAGTGTTACATGTATTATATGCGTGTGTTCTTGATTTATTCTATTTTATGCTAACTTGTTATATAAAATCATAATTAAATAAGGGAAATATTTAAAAATGATAGAAATGTAATAATTTGCTCTACATGAATAATTATAGAGATTACCCTTGACATATACAACATGTCAACCATACCATCACATGTCATGTTATCATATCTCTTACATGATGAATTGTACACATATTATTTCTATCTTATAAGGATTTGTCTTAGCAACTAGTATAGTTAGTTTGAAGATTTTTATCTTTTAACCTATATCCTTCATCAAATATATAGTTATTACATTGTATACAAGAGGTTTAAATAGCTAACTTCCACATATTCCTCCAATACTGAACTGAACATTGTTATTCAATAATACAACCAGTCATCCTTATTTGACCCTATGACCTGTACGCCTCACCTTATCTTTATAATGTACGTAAACCAAATAATGTCTACACCTCATGAGAATTCACTGTATTCGTAAATATATCACTATATAAGTATGTTCCGTTAGTCTATTATAATACTTTCTATTTGAATATTATAAATGTAGTATCTTCCTTAGGACATAATAATTACCTCTTAATCTAGTATTCAACTTTCGTATATTTATTTCTCTCTAATATAATCGGCTTAATATTAAATAGATCTATATTCAAAAGTATGCTTACTTAACGAATCAAACGTAATCATAATATCTTACTAATCTAGATCATTCCATTCATCTTTTATAACCTCCCAGAGGTTATGGTTAATATGTTAAATATACGACTAAGAGGTATGATTTTTTCTCCCATTAATGCATACAACCAATGTTGGTATACCCTGCATATTTAGGAATCCTCTACCTTCTGAGTTATGTATCACACATACATTGTATGTAACTATATTATCAACTTAATGAATGTTTATTACGAAATATTTGCTAGTTATTTGTGTATAGTTAATTGTTGTAATTTATTCTGTCGTCGTTATGTTATAACAGTTTTGATATATTTAAGTGTATAAATAAATAATAATAACAATAATAAATAACATCATCTGTAATGAGTTCACTAGCTATGCAGAATTACAACATTATAATTTATTATCTATATATATATATATATGTGTGTGTGTATTTTATAGTCATATGTAAATAAATAAATCAGATTTATTATTTCATGTTGTAAAGCATGAAATAATGGAGAAGTTAATAAACAAATGAATTTGTTTTTGCGAGGACTTCCCCAATCATCATATTCTAGATAAGTTAGATTCTCATGAGTAAAAAATGTTAATATAAATAATTAAAATGTAAAGAATAAAAAATATGTATCAATAAGTCAAGTTAAAATAAATGATGTAAAGAATACAAAATATGTATCAATAAGTCAAGTTTAAAATAGATGATGTAAAGAATAAAAAAATATGTATCAATAAGTCAAGTTTAAAAATTAATATGTAAAGTTATATAAAAAATCACAGAAACGAGTTGAATTCTGAATACCAAACTATAAATGAAATGAAATAACTATCCAAACAAAAATACAACATAAAAACTAAAATTAAAAAACTGAAAGATATAATAAATAGTAAAAAAAAAAAAAAAGTACCAGTAAAAAAAAGAAAAAAATTAGATAATTATTGATTACAATCAATTGTTTAATTAATTTTCATATTTTGATAAAAGATGTTTTTTTTAATATTTTTTTAAAGTTTTTTATATAAATTTTTGTAAATAATAAATTATTTAAACATAAATTATTCCATGATTTAGGGCCTTTAAATGATAATGAATTATGATGACGGCTTGATTTTATATAAGGTAATTTAAAATTATGAAAAGTATTTTTGTATATATTATTATATGTAGGAAATAATAATGAAATTCTGCTTGGGCATTTCTTTAAATGTACATTATGCATGAATAAAATATTTTTATAAATTATTAAATCTTTAAATTTTAATATATTAGAACTTAAAAATAAATTGTTAGTATTAGTCAAAATAAAAATATTATTGACAATATTAAAGATGTTTTTATTTACAATTCGAATAGCCTTTTTTTGTAGAGTTGAAATGCATTGAAGGTTATTATTAAAATTATTTCCCCAAATTTCTAAACAATACATGATATGAGGCAAAAACAAGGAATTATAAAGTAGCTTTAAAATATATATAGGTAAATAGCTTAGCTTTCTTAATATATAAATAACATGTGATAATTTCAATTGTATTTTCCTTATATGTTCTTTAAAATTTTAATTATTATCTATAATAACACCAAGAAAAGTATAACTAGATACTAAGCATATATTAGTTGAATTAATATATATAGCTTTAATAATATGAGCATCTTTGTAAGGTAATACTTTTGTTTTGTCAATATTTAATATTAATCTATTATTAGTGAACCATTCATGTAAATTTAAAATAACTAAATTTAAACTATTACATAGAATCTTATTACTTGGTTCACTAATGCTAACCGAAGTATCGTCAGCAAAAAGTATAAGATTAAAATTAATATTTAAATTATGTAAGGCCATATGGATATCATTTATATATAAAATAAAAAGTAAGGGTCCCAAAATGGATCCATGTGGTACCCCAACATTAATGATATTTTTTTCAGAAAGTTCATTATCTATTCTAGTTGATAACATTCGATCTTTCAGATAGCTCTCAATTAAACGATTAGAAGTGCCCCTAAAACCATAATATTTTAAATTGTTTAATAGAATCTTATGATCTACAAGATCGAATGCCTTTTTTAGATCTAGAAATAATGAGGCTACTTTATTACTGTGTTTGTATTTTATATAAATATATCAATAATAAAACATTTTGTATTTATATAACTTGTAGGCTACCATTCATTATATAACAAATGGTTTTGTAACATTAACATACATTTAAACAGGATACCTATAATATTGATGGACTATGATATAGCTTTCATTTAATACCCCTACTAGCTGGTACCCATCAATATAGATTACATATATAATATATATTATATATATATACTTTAATGATATATATCCAGATTCTTTTGATTCAGATATCATAATTATATGTCTATATTTAGACATTGTTTACATTATACATTAACCAGGTTAATTGAACCTATATGCGAATTTTTATAATATTTTTTTTATAATTCAAACTTATATAATATTTAATATATATTTATATTAATAATATTTAATAGTAATCACATAATACTCATATACACATTATATTAGAATCATATAAACCATTATCTAATGCTTTTAATGATTTTAATATATCCCCCTCCTCCTCCTCCTCCTCCTGCTCCTGCTCCCCCTCCTCAATCCCCACCACCCCTACCCCAGATGAGATGGACCCCCAGCTTCCGATGGAAGCGACTACATTCAGCATCCGTACGATGACCCCGTGGTACGATCGTTACCGAGATGCTTTCAACGACACCCTACCCTCGTACGATCATGAGTTCACAACGCACTTCCTGTCCTGTATCCTTAACTTCACGTCTCTTGTTGCAAATGTACACGTTATAATGCGTAGAGTTATATATCTGATAGCTGATGATAGCTGATGATAAGCTGCGGTCACTCAACTTCATTCACGATATACACAAATATCTATTATTTTGATCTATGAAAATCGAGATTATTTTCGCAAAAAGTGACGAATATTCGAAAGAGTTGACTCAGCTTAAACAGAATTTTACTTTTTTAATTTAACTTTAGTTCTTTTAGGTTATTATACTGAATATAATATACAACATAAATATGTAATACTGAATTGCCCTGATTCTGTACTACACATTTCTATTACACACATAATAATAATAATATTTATATATTGAATCGTGTATAATTATAGCGGATACAAATGGACTCCTCAAGAAGTCTTATAGGGTGTTCACACGATGCGTATTTTGATTGTCATACGAACAAATGCTGGAAAATGCTGCATTTAAAAAACAAGAGTGTTCACACGACGCGGGTTTAAATTGTCGTAGTTATCAATAACTGACAGCGGAAATAAAAAATAAAGTAAATAAACAAAAATTTCAAATTCGAATAATATTTTAATTTATCTATTATAATTACATTTATTATAATTATGGATACTTATTTGAATACTTATTTAAATAATTTATTATATTTAATAACTGACGAAATTGCACTGAATATTTCGTATGAAAATAGCAGAATGAGAACTTATGGGCGCATAATTATTTAAAACGATTCTCGATCTTTAAAGCATTTAATTAAACTACTTTTTATTATATATTTACATGAATTATTTAATTTTGTATATTCTATATAATTCATGTTTATATTGTATTTTATATTGTAGTAATACGATTAATTATATAAAAATTATTCAGTATAATATTTTTATAAAATATTGTAAACATTACCAAAGATAGTAAGATATTTCGGTCCAGCATTCATTTCGGTCCAGCAAAAAATAGGATATTTTCCATTTTTGCTGTACGACGAAAAAAATAGGAATTCGAGTAAAAGCTGGACCGAATCTATGATTTTGAAGCATTCGGTCCAGCATTTGTTCGTACGACAAGCAAAACACGCATCGTGTGAACACCCTATTAGACTTGTACACGTAATAAATAACTGGAACCAGCACAGGACAATACGAAACAAATATGTAACATTATTTGTCTTGTGTTTTGATCTAATGATTAATATACACATAGAACTGCACATGTGTGTGTATCTACTTCTGTACATAGTAACTATAGGTTCCTTAACCCTGTTACCATATCTCTCTCTCTCTCTGGTACTAAGGTATGTTTGTGATAAGCTGGCAGGACACCCAGACGACCTTGGACGCGCTGATAGCTAAACAACGCGAGGCCATGTCCCGTAAGGACATACTGTGGTTCAACGCTAACGTGCTCAGCTACTACGTGGTGCTGCACGAGGCTGACTCCGCCCCCTCTGACTCCGCCCCTTCTAACTCCGCCCCTTCGCCTGACTCCGCCCCCTCGCCAGAGTTAGTGTAGGATCTACACTATAGGTGTAAGTGTGGTATTACATGCTTTACCTAGTGGTTGTATGATCAGTATTGAGCCTTGTACATTATAGTTAGAGCATTAGGCATTAACGCACCAATCAATGGGTTAGAATACATTGTTATATTATTTACGTATTATGTATGTTAATGTACTAGAATCGCATAACTTTCAAAACACTAACGAGTCCAAGGTTAAAGCTTATAGTACGTGGTGTATAGTAAGGCAGGCATGCCTAACCGGGTGAGGGCTATATTGTACATTTATACGAAACACAATATTTTACACAACGAAATGGAATAATTTCACTACTATCAACGGCGTTAGATCAAGTCGTGTTTTAATAAAATACGCTACGATTACGATATAGATAACGTAATATTAATCATAATTCGATGAGTGGAGAAATGCAACTCGGCCCACAAATCTGTTAGAGTTAACTCCACTCACTCGTGTGTGTGTGCTATACCACCATCAATACGAGATGAACATTCACGTTGAGTGCAGCTGCCGCGATGGTATTGATCTCGGGCAATAGTGATCTGTTCCGTTATCATTATCGCTGTGTACTTTAATGACCTTTAATGACCTCACTTACTACGGGCAAGACAACATATTATATACACTATTATAGTAGATGAATTGTTAATCGTATTATTAAACAAACTCTATTTTCTATGAATGTTATATATCTACTTCATTGTTATCGATATCAATGTATTCTCATCTTCTCCTTATCAGCAACGACCTCTACGATAAGATAAGCACGTCCTACGGTAAACAAAACTGCCACCTATTGAAGTTAAACAGTACTAAACCGACCAGCGATGACCTTGGAAATGAAGCTAATCCTTGGACACAATTCCTCAATAAAAATAATACAGACTTTAAGGTTTTAGAAAATTCATGAGGCAGTATTTTAATACAATTTATATATTGTAATATATTTTTAATTAATCATTTTTTAAATATTATAAGCATTTGAATCCTAAACAAATATATATTAGTAAAATATAATGTAATATATTATCATATATTATATCGTATACGCAAGTAATCTATAAATAAAGCGTTATTTAAGTAGAATCCACTAGTTAATTTATTATTAAATTTAATTAAAATAAATTTATAAATATATTTTCACTTTTAATCAATTCATAATAAATAATATCATCATTATCATCAATATTATTATTATTACCAGCTTCATTATTACCATAATTACCACTAGTATCAATTTCACCACCACTATTACTACCATAACCACCACCATTACCACCATCACCCCCACCCCTAACATAAACACTACTACCCCCACCCCATAGTTGAATGAAGCAATAACAACATCACTACTAGTGGAGGCGGCTGAAGAAATGAAAGAGAACTCCATCCAAGGCCCACTAACCCCACTAGCAGACCCCGTTAACTACTCTGTTAGTCAGCAACACACCCCCCACTAATCATATCACCCCCATAGCCTACCCCCGTTGACATTATCTATTACTCATATCTAACCTACACCCACCTCCCCATTAGCCTACCCCCGCTTATATCCGCTATGGGTCTTACCTAACCTACACCCAATCCCCCTACTCCCCCCATAGCCTACCCCCGCTGATATCCGCTATGGCTCCTACCTAACTTACACCCAATCCCCCTACTCCCCCCATAGCCTACCCCCGCTGATATCCGCTATGGCTCCTACCTAACCTACACCCAATCCCCCTACTCCCCCCATAGCCTACCCCCGCTGATATCCGCTATGGCTCCTACCTAACCTACACCCAATCCCCCTACTCCCCCCATAGCCTACCCCCGCTGATATCCGCTATGGCTCCTACCTAACCTACACCCAATCCCCCTACTCCCCCCATAGCCTACCCCCGCTGATATCCGCTATGGCTCCTACCTAACCTACACCCAATCCCCCTACTCCCCCCATAGCCTACCCCCGCTGATATCCGCTATGGCTCCTACCTAACCTACACCCAATCCCCCTACTCCCCCCATAGCCTACCCCCACTAATATCCGCTATGGCTCCTACCTAACCTACACCCAATCCCCCTACTCCCCCCATAGCTTACCCCCGCTGATATCCGCTATGGCTCCTACCTAACCTACTCCCCCTACTCCCCTTACTCACCCCATAGCCTACCCCCGCTGATATCCGCTACGGCTCCTACCTAACTTACGAGGATCGACAGCGAGTCACACAATTCCTGACCCAATACGTCGTGCATTCCCTGATTCCCTGGGTGGAGAGAACTCTAAGACTTCTTAACGATCAGGTTCGCATTTCTACCACTAGGTGGTGACTCGTAGCATCAATACCACCCCTGTATACCTTTATAGGTTCTCCTTAGTATTCATGTATTCAATATGAGAGATCCTTTTTGAAATTGTTGCTATATCGCTTATTAGTAGGTCATCAATGTTATAATAAACTTATTTGTGAAGTGTCATTACAAACTATTTAAAATTGATAAAGCAATAAGCATTTTAATGAAGACATATTTGCATTTATTATTTAATGTAAATTCTTATTTTAATTATGTTTCTAATATATTTATGCAAGTGTGCGTTGTCATAAAAATTAAATATTGTCATATAACTTATATGATATAAGTGTTTAAATATATTATAATATTAATAAAGTATAATGTAACGTAAAATTTCAAATTAATTAATTTTTTTATTATTTTTCGACTATTTTTGACTGTTTATTTAATTATTTATATTAAGCATCAAACTTTGTTATCAGTCTATAAGAGATATTTGTGAGGTGAAACAATTAAATTAAAAATAATTTTTCCGAAAAAAAATAATTTACTAGTATGCCAAAATAAAAATGTGTTTTTTATAATGCGAAATAAAACTTATTTTTTGAATAATTATATCTTATTTTAATATTAATTTTTATAATTTTATATAATTATGATAGACATATATAATAAACAATTCATTAGAATATACTATTGATATTATTTTTTTTCGATTTAGATTTGAAAATATAATTATAATTTACGTAGTACAATTTTATTATTTAATTTTTGAATTTTAAAAGTTTTTAAGGTTGTTTTTATAAAAGAAATAAGTGTAAAGACAAATTTGTACTTTTAAATTATTCATTCTTGAAAATATCTGTGATTTAAATTTTTTATCAATATCAATTTCTATCTTTTTTAATATTATTAATGATTAAAAAAAAATGTATTATATCTAAATGATTAAATTTAAAATGATTAAATTTTAAAAGAGTTATTCTAAGTTAGTTGTCTCTTTTCTTTGAAGGTAACTATATCAGTTACCACAACAACCTTGATCCTAATGTACATTGTACATTGTACAACTTATCCCTCCTTAAAGTCTTACCTCTACAAATTATGGAAACAATTATTTTATATATTTTTAAAATATCTTTTATATATGTTATCTATAACCTATGATATTTTCAAATGATTATAAATTACTGAAAAATGATATTTTATAGAAATGCCTAATAGTAATTAAACATAATTAGTTTAATGAAATAATATTTAAATGAAAATATTATGCTACTTAGAAATACATTTTATGAGCTAATATTTATTTATTAATTAAATTAGCGATTATTACAAATATCATATAACCACTAAATGTATAAAATAGTTAAATATTCTTGTGGTATTATATTCTCATTAGTTTATTCTCTGAATATATCATCTGTTTTCATATTGTCTCAAGCCTATTGTTATAATCAATACAGGCAGCATGCGTAACACAATAAGTGTCAGATGTCAGTAATGTTATTGTTATGACATGGCTCACCATTACAGTACTAATGGTGAGAGGTAGGTTACAGTAGCATCATGTTAGATGTTCTACATTCTACACTGCATTATACACTGCATTATACACCCGTTATACATGTATAGGGATAACTACAGGGTTATACACATGTATAAAGCATTATATACAGTGGTCTATGTAGTGATATTATATACACTAAGAATATAACTCATGCACAGTAGTAGTGATGGACTATTCTCACCAGGTAACCCAGCAAACAGTAAGAGCAGCATAATAGCAGCATAACAGCAAATGCTAGAGCCTCAAATGTTTACATTGTGCTATTATGCTGCTATTAAATGTCTATTATGCTGCTATTAATTTGTAATGATATTATGCTGCTGTTATGCTGCTATTATGCTGCTATTATAATAATAGCAGCATAATAGATATTTAAAATTAATAGCAGCATAATATCAGCATAACAGCAGCATAACAGCAGCATAATATCATTACAAATTAATAGCAGCATAATAGACATTTAATAGCAGCATAATAGCACAATGTAAACATTTTAGGCTCTAGCATTTGCTGTTATGCTGCTATTATGCTGCTCTTACTGATTGCTGGGAACTCCCATAGTTCATTGTGATCATGGACCTTGTGTGTGATGTTCCTATAGACCTATATTGTATCTCACACACCACACACACACACACAAACACACACACAAACGCATACACACACCACACATACACACTATTTGTGTGATATATATTGTTAGATCCACATTATAGAATTATAATTATTAAATATGTGCTTAAAATAAATACTTAAACAACAACAACAACAACACATACACACACATACATACACACATACACACCACACACACACATATATAAACTAAGAGATATGAATGCAGCCTCTCTTCGTTTCTCTTTGTAAAACATCTCCTGTGTTTGTGAGAACAATGCTAAACTTAATTGTTATCAATACCTATAAATAGATTAATTATTCTAGTCATTATATGTTTTATTATCATTTGTAATTGTTGTAAAACTAACATTATCATAAGCAGGTTATAAATCATCACTGATGATTCATCAGTGATATCTTTAGTGATATCTCTGTTATGATTATTGTCATGTTTATATGTGAACATTTTATATAGGAATTGCTTTAATATATTAAATAGTATATATATATATATATATATATATATATATGATAGTCAATTTAATGTAAATTCCAATACATGTGTATTATTCAATATCTCATTTTATACATATATATATATATACATATATTCATCAAAATAGACATGATAGTATGGCAACTAAATGTATATGTTCATTACAATTGCACATGTATATGAAACACATTGATGTATACAGTATACATCATTATTATAAACACATACACATGTACTATGATCTCATAGTATCTATATATTTATAATAATTTACATCATCATCTCCGACCCTATCCATTACAACCCTGCCATAGATAACACGGTTATTGAACTCTGACCTTTAACCTCCTACAGCTGTCAAACCGTAAGACTCTGCACAGATCTCTGTTCACAGCCACGAGGAAGTGGTTCTCAGGCAGTGCAGCGCCACCTATTGTACAACAGAACACCTCGACGAACATCAAAGATAATAAGACCAGCGTCGTGTTTGTATTGTGTTGGGTAAATGTGAATATCGCCAATATTAAGATAATTAGTAAACATTCAAACATAGTATAGCATTTGTATCAGTATACGAATGGCATATATTATCAATATTTATTAAATTGTATTCATTGATATTAGTTAATTTAATGTTATATAGTCTAGTGTGCTTAATTATTGCGTTGCAATATATATATATACACTTATATAAATGTAAACTATACAACCATACAATGCCTAATACACAAGTTGATCTGTTGTTTACCACTAGCCCTATAGGTGCACATCTACATCCACACTACATGTTCCTACAACCATATCATTAATGTATTAATGCATTATCTATAGTGCATTATTATTATCTGGTGTAGCATTGATGCACTCTAGGTCTAACTATACTAGCCCCGCCCCTAAACTACACTAGCCCCTCCCCTTAATTACACTAGCCTCACCCCATAATTATACTATCACCTCCCCTTGATTACACTAGAACCTCCCCTTAATTACACTAACTCCACATCTTAATTACACTAACCCCCGCCCCTTAATTAAACTTGCCACTCCCCTTAATTACACTAGCCCCTCCCCTTAATTACACTAACTCCGCCTCCACTGTATTAGCCACACATAGTCATTATGTAAGCCATATTCTCAATGCTATACGTATACTAACCCCACCTTCAATCACCCCCCTAACTACTTCCACTATATTTCACACTACACCCCCCACCCTCCCCACTATAGGTACTCTAATAATGCCCTTACATTACCCCCACACCCCCACTATAGGTATGCTAACAATGCCCCCTTCACTATATTACCCCCAACCCTGTATTACCCCCTTCCTCCCCACTATAGGTATGCCAATGATGCCCCGGAGATCCAACAGAAGAGACTAGCAGATCTCGCGTTCCTCTTTCAGCTACACGACCTAGCCTACACCTCTTTCCATACCTGTAAACGTGACTTTAACTCTGATCACGCCTGGCTCCACTACGCGGCAGCACTGGTTCGTTATAGGGAGTATTAGGCAATAATGCAGGGGGTGTTAGGCAATTCAGGGGTGTTTGGGAGTTCTAGATAATATGGGGTACCAGGTATTACAGGGGTAATAGGTAATATATGAGTACTAGAAATACCAGATAGTATAAGATCTTGGGATTCAAGGGGCTCTAGGGAATATAGTCGATGCTAGGTAATTCTAGTTAATATAGGGAATGCTAGGAAATATATGGAGTGCTTGGGGTATTGGAATTCCAGTGAATATTGACGTTACAAAATATATAGGAGTTATAATGTTTGTTAATTCTGTGACTAAGGAATACGCACTTATTAAGATACTTATTTTTACACTAATGATAATAGTTATTAGATAATAAATATTGCACCCAATGATAATAGTAAATATGTGTTGAAATTGCATGATATGGATTTAAAGAATAGGTAGTAATAGCCTACTTAATGCCTCGTATATAATGACATAATGGCCCGTATATAATGACATAATGCCCCGTATATAATGATATAATACCCCGTATATAATAACTTCTACTACTGTCCCTTACTACAGGAGATGGCATCAGCATCTGCCTTCATGTCAGACACGATAATCTACCCTCGCCACTACATGCAGACTGCCATACAGACCTACCAATCATCATGCAGGTCTGTGGGGTACACTATCCATGTGTGTGTGTGTGTGTGGTAGCATATCTCTATCAGGACTGTTATAGATCTGTTATCTCTGACCATTATGAGTCATAATAATGACTCGCTATTCTTTAATACATTTATTATACCCGCATATATGCAGACATAATAAGAAATAAATATACAGATTTTAAAATATTGTTGAAAATATCTAGTAATAAGGTAAAATTCTATAATTGTTGTAGTTGAAAATGTATCTCTATTTTTGTTAAAATATATATGCCAACATATTCAGCTGCATATTTTGGTTGATCACAGCTTTAGAATAACATGCGACAACATTACTAATACCTATAGTTAACATATGGTATTATTGCTAATACATATGCTACATATATTCTCGTGTCCTACCTAGATTTCCCCTACTGGCAACCAGAGCTACTATTCTAAGCACAGAGATTCTTAAGGCAAGGAGTTCTTTCTCAGAAGCTGCTTCCAACTTCATACAAATGACCAGAGAAGTATGCAACATCATATAGATTACATATAGATAAATATCACCGCATCTTACTCTAAATAACTTCATATAACTAGATATATAACTCTATATAACTAGATATAACTTTATATTACTGACTAATTGTTTGTTTATATAATAATATTTACTAACAATAATATATCGAAGTATATAATATGTTTTCTATATACATTTTTCATTAATGCAATAAAAATTAATTTTCATGATATATTATTACACTTTAATATTAAATAGAATATTTATAATTAGCAATATATTATAATATAATCTAAAATAAACTATATCATATATCCACTAATTATAAATTATATGTTACAAGAATAACTTATATTAAATTATTAAGCAAACAACATCTATTAGATAACATTTCACTTCAATCACCCATCAGAATTAGCTCTATTAAAGTGCACACAAACCCCAATTTACCCTATGACACCACTACCGACCACCAGGATTCTGACCTTCACAGTGCTCTGTTCCTGGAGCAAGCCGCTTACTGCTTCATGAAGATGAAGAGAAGACACCTGCGCAAGTTTGCATTCTACATGGTACTGGCTGGGCATAGGTTCAATGTATCCGGTCAGGTTAGCATCATCATTAGAGGTCATACTAGGGTCATGTGGTACTGGCTGGACATAGGTTCAATATATCCGGTCAGGTTAGAATCAGCAGTAGTAGAGGTCATCCTAGAGGTCATGGGTCATGTGTTACTGGCTGGGCATAGGTTCAATGTATCTGGTCAGGTTAGCATCAGCATTAGAGGTAAGGGGTCAAGTAAGGGGTATCATGTTTCCAGCTGTACATAGAATCAATGTATGTAGGTCAACAGATAACATCTGTTAACCTATTAACCCCACATCCAGATGTCAAATGTGGGTCACAAGTGAGAAATATATGCTTACTTATGTCTCTCGTAGAATCATTATGGCAAATATAGGCGATCTTTCTATAAGAAATAAGTATATCTACGTTTATATGTATGTGAATTATGAAGTAGTAATACAAATATAAATAAAAATAAAATATATAGTAATAATGAGTTTAATGTGTTAGCTCATGAGCAAACAAAGAAACTAACCAATTCAATTACTTAATAAATTATTTAGTTCATATTAATTCATTATAAATCGCGATTAATTTGAAATTTATATTTCACGAACATCAATATTAAGGATACTAACACATTAACTATCATTTACCTGTAATAGTATGATGAATAGTATTACATTGCTACAAGTTTTATCACTCTTCTCGTCTGTTAGAACAATAGAATGACATTAGTATTGTTCAAATCCTATATTCTACATAAATTATAAGTTTAGTGATTGTTAAGTTTTATTAAAGTTTTGTTTCATATATAAATCTTATAAACAATAACATCATAACCTAAACTGCCTACTTAATTACTTATTGTACATATAGTTAGGTTAATGCCTCGTTGATCTATGCCTAAATATCATATTGCGTACACACACGCGAGAGAGAGAGAGGATGAGTTCAACGTATGTGCTTGTGCTTGTGTGTATATCGTTATTCTATGTCCTCTACATATCTGAATACTATTCATTGTGATTCAATAACACCTATACACACACACACAAACACACACACACACCCACGCAAACACACACACACACCCACACACACACCCACACACACACACCCACACACACACCCACACACACACACACCCACACTCAGAAACATCACGCATTAAGATGCTACAGAGAATCTCTACGAGTGCTGAAAGGAAGAGGCTGGAACCTTGCAGAGGTTAATTTCATGCATTGTCACTTATTTAATCTCAGATGTAATGTATTTTTTAAATATAAGTCAAATATATGTATATATATAATTAGAATATTTTTAAATTGCAGTGTATTAAATTGTATTAATTTTAAGTTATTAATTTATAAGTTATACATCTTTATTATTGATAGCTATATCTAATTATGTATCAGTGATCAATGAAGAGTTATCATCAGCCTCTCTAGATTCGTGCATTTTTCACGAATTTGCACGAATTCTATATAAAAAATGCACGATTTATGGTAAATTCGTGCAATTATTCAAATTCGTGTATATATATGATTTAAAAAATAACTATTCAATTATTTTATTTTCATAATTTAATTTACTAATATATAGACTATAGAATATATATAAAATATATAGAATATATTATAGAGAATATATAATTTAAATTCAATATAAAAATGTATGTTTATTCAAAGATTATTATTTATAAAATTTTTTGATTATTAATTTAATTTTATTTATTTTTTATTTATTTATATAACGACGAATAAACATGAATACCATTATCTCAAAACCCATATAATAAAATAAAGACTAGCATAATAGAGGAAGCCAGAGAGTGGACAAGTTAAATCTGTAGTATGTAAATTCTGTATAAATTATGGAAAAGAAGAGAACATGTGCGATAATGCTCCACGAAAGTAAATTTTTTTGATAACATTTTTTATAACATTTAGTTGTATGTACAATTGTATTATGTACAATTGATTTTTAATTAAAATAAACAATATAAAAATAATAAAATGGTTGTAATTTTACAATAAATTATTTAATAATTACGTAACTTAAGTAATTAAATTTAATGTATACTTAATAACATTAACTTTAACATTCTTAAAAGAATACATGTACATTTTCTTGTACCAATATAATTTCGGATATTTCACTAATAGCTTTTATAGTTTTTACTTAAATTCATTCATGTACGATATATACGATAACTATATATAAAAAGTGCAAGAATTTAGTTTAATTTGTGCACATTCCAAATGTAAGAATTTAGAGAGGCCCCCATCATTCATCTAAAGTGAATGTTACTTTTTGTTGTCAAAAGGGATAAGGTATATTAAATCATCATTATTAGTAAACCAATGATAATAGGCTGCTAATTATATACATGCTAAATATACTGATTTTTATAATTATCAATAATATTAATATCAATATACAAGTTTTTGTATCTTTTATTACAATTTAATCTCAGCTAAAATTGGTTATTTAATGTACATTTGTTTTATTTAAATTTATGATAAAATGTTATTAAATATAAAATAAAATTTATAAAAATAAGTATTTATAATATTTTTACCATGATTATTGTATACATTTATCATAAATGTATATTGTGTTACCGTTTATTTATTTATTAGTATAATTACAATATATTATATATATAGTATTAGAGTATATATATTCTGTATAAAAATAATATAATTGTTACACTAAACTATCGACCCAATCTTTCTCTTCCTGTATAAGATATATATGTTTGAGAATATTAAGTATAATTACCTATATATTTAATATACTGATATATAGTTTAATACAAATTAAAGGCAGTTATTACATTTGAACACAGATATTTACAACATTATATATATTATATAATAATAATTATATATTAGACGTGTTATTATATATAATAGATACCAAATAATATAAATATAATTCAATATATGTTCCTTCTAAAGAACTCATCGAATTACGATATACAACTTTTATATTATTAGCCCAATATTATATATATATATATTATATTATTTAGCTAATAACATTATGAATCATCATTGGTTGGAGATGTAAATGTATTAACTATAATATGTATTAGAATTTTGTTTGTTTTCTTATTCGTTTTCTAGTTTATAATTTAAATTTGCTTTTTCCTCTTAAAGGGCTTCACAACAGACAATAGCATATCACCTGTTGTCATCCTTTATTATATATGTGTATATTATATTATTTAGTTAATATGATATGAATCAACATTTGTTGGGGTGTAAATGTGCATCTGCATAATCTATACAACCTCTATAACCCCCTGCACCCTATACACCCCAGGACCACATAAACTTCACAATCGGCCGCCAGAACTTAAACCTAAAGAACATTCCGGAAGCCGGCGCGGCGTTCTGTGAACTCCTGCGCTATAGGTCGATACCGTCTCAACAGTTGACAAATCAGCAGCTGTCGTTCGTTAAGGAATACTTCAGCGTCATGAATATAGTCACTGCATCATCGGTTTGTCACGATGATAAGTGATTGATGGGTGTCAATCAAATGTATTGTTGAAAGTTTGATGTTGACATATTTGCTAAAGATAACATACGCTATCGGAATAAATAATGAATATTATGAAATTAAAAAAATTAAAAATATAAAATTATACAGTTACAAAATATTAACGATGCCACCTACATTGGTTGTTATTTCAAACAAATGTGTAAATTATTATGTAAATTCATATCAAACTATAATCTCACCAAAATATTTAATTATTAAACATAATATGAAAACTAAGTGTTTATTACTAATATACATTATTACAAGTACCTCAATAGGCTGATGGTAGACATTCAATTGTATAGAACAATAGAACAATGATAATAATAAGAACAATGAGAACAATACATCATCTTCATCATATTACAATGACCTCATTACCAAACGTTTTATTTCTATTTTTGATTATTGTTAGTTTATTTTTATGGTAACTGTAAATATTTTGCGAAGCAAGGATATAAAATGTATCTATCTAACACTGCCCTGTATAATAAAGCAATAGGATATTTGTTGTTTAAAGTTATAAACATCTATGTGGCTAGTAAAAGCTAACTTATTTTACATGTAATTTAATAGAACAATGAAAACATTGTAATATATAAAAACCACGACAAACCTAAATCTATTTCAGAGATTTTGATACTACTGCTAGCAGCAGAAGAAGTTTCTATTAATTATATTGTATAGATAGGGAGTTTAATATCCTTGCTTTGCAAAATATCCTTCCTTGCTTCGTAAAATCTTTACAGTTACCATAAAAATGAATGAACAATAATCAAAAATAGAAATAAAACTCATTGCTTGGTAGTGAGATCATTGTACTATTACGATGATGATGTATTGTTCTCCTATTGTTCTCATTGTTCTCATTGTTCCACACAATATAATGTCTACCATCAGCATATTAAGGTGATTGTAATAATGTGAATTTCATGTAGAATAGATATCACTAATATTTATGTAATATATTTATTAATATTTAACCTTTAAATTTAAACATTTTAATTAATTTACCTAATATTTATGCTATTAATAATTTTGTGTTCTTAAAATTAATGTAATCTCCATTTTAATCAATTATAAACTGATTTTATTAAATAATCTTATTATAAATTTGTTAATACAAGAAAATGTAGAAGAATATGTTCTAAAGGGGCATATAAAGTGGGATACCCCCTTTATGAATGTCTTCCAATGAATGTGAATGTTACCGATATTGATCATAACATAGATATTTTCCTCTGTTATTACCACTGTTCACCCCCCTACACTACCCCCTACATTACCCCCTACACTACCCCACAACACCTAATACCTATACCACCTCGAATAGAAAGAGCTAATAGAACTACCCATGCCCCACGTTGAGCAGGAAGCCATCCAGATACTGATCACGGGTGACCCCTTAGTCCCTGTTATGGGTTAGTGTACGTTAACCTTGACGAATAGGTAGAGGTTAAACTTAATGTCAACATATTCTATTATCAATGTATGTTATTTAGTATTAAAGTGAATGTTGGTATATTCAAATATAATACTTGTTATTATATTTATAACTATATTTTGAATACGGTAAGTATGTACATATATATATATATATATATATATATATATAATTTTCATATAAATATTTGCTAACGATAACATACGTTATTGAAATAAATAAAGAATAATACAAATTTAATAAATTAAAGAAATTAAAGTGTTTTATAGTTAAATATAACCTAAAATAATCAAATAATGTATATTGTAAATAAACGAAAAATTATCGAAAATAGAAATAAAATATAGTATTAAAATAATAGAAAATAGAAATGAAATACATTTTGTAAACATTTTTTTGAAAACATCAAAATATTCTATTTATATTTTAAATATATTGAATTCTAGTTTATTTTGTAACCTATAATAGAATATATTATTAATTATATATTTTAATATTAGAATGATACATTTTAAATAAACTACATATAGAACTTGTAAACAGATTAAATAAACCAATAATAATATGAAACAAACAAATAATTGAATACTTATTGTTATAATTATTATTATTACATAAATTGTCTATATAATACACATAGTAGATAGTAGGGTTCTAAATGAACACATTTTTCAAAGCTTCGAAGCCGTCTCTATCTAAAAAAAAAATGCATCGAAGCCGTCTCTGTCTAAAAAAAAAAAGCATCGAAGCCGTCTCTATACACAAAAAATGCATCGAAGCCGTCTCTATACAAAAAAAAGCTTCGAAGCCGTCTCTATACAAAAAAAAAACTTCTAAGTCGTCTCACACAAAAGAAAACCTGTCGAAGTCGATTTATAATAAAGAAAGTTTCAGACATGACCAGAATAATAATCATTTATATATATGGAACGCACTACATAGCATTAACATTATACGGAAGTGATAAACTTACCACTTAAAAGTAGAATCTTTGTAGCAAATGTAGAAAGTATACTAACCTATGGATCTGAGTCATGAACGCTCAACAGCAGAAATCACTGGATGGCACACACATGAGAATGGCAAAATTAAATCCAGAAGGATGAAAATGGCTGGACACTGTATACGGCATCCTGAACTGTCAGCAACCCACTCATTTTATGGGAACTCACACAAGGTAAATCTAACAGAAGTTTGAACTACGTTGATGTGTTAAGAAAGGACACTGGTCTCCTAGAGAAGGAAAGATAAGAACCAGCATGCTCGATAGAGATGTCTGGTGGGAGTCGATTCATACTGATAATCGAGTAGACGATCAATATCATCCTCGAAATTAAGCAATATATATATATAATAATTTAAATTGATTTATTTGCATATAAAAAGGTTAACATATCAACAGTTTCATCAGAGAGGCGATTACGCCTTGATGTCAAAATCTGTCCTGTCACAGAAAACACTCTCTCCGAATCCACAGATGTCGCCTGACCAGTCATATATAATTTGGAGATAGGGTATAATTTCGGAAATATATTTTTCTTGATATTCCACCATTCGATTGGACATGAGTGGAATTGTATCCCAGTCCCCTTCACATAATTAGTTATTTCTTCATTTATCTCAAATATATAATTCAGTGAATTTATATGAATAATATGAATTAAGGGGAAATTTTAATAATTTGTCGTTATATCGTTGAGTTCTGTTGATCCAAAATAACTATAAGTTAATCTACATAATATATACGCTGTTATATATATATATATATAGTATAGCATATATTATTATAATGATATATATTATTAAGTTATATCATAATATATGAATCCTCTGTGATTGACACATACTATGTGTCAATCAATGTATTAAGACATTTATGAATTAGAAAATGTATTGATATATAAATATATATTATTTTATATTTCAATACATAAATCAAATTATTTTATAATTATTATATTTATATTAAATATATGCTATATTGAATATAATATTCTATATATATTTAATACAATTACTTTTATTAACAGTTCTAGTGTGATTTTGTTAATTATTTTTTTGACAGATACTAAATAATTCTATTGGTGTATAGTTTAAAAAACATTTTTTTATATAGATTTTATCAAATTTCAGCTATGGGGCATATTCTTAATATGATTAATTTCAGATATTAAATAATACAAACAGAAGTATCAATCTTTGCTTTTTTTGCACATAGGAACATATCCATATCACTTAGTTCTTCGTCCATATTTGTCTCTAAGTTGTTAGAATCTATATCCTATAATCAAATTCAATATTAATAAATGTTTCTATACCATTTATATATTCGTATTATTTATTTCTAATAATTAAATTAATATATATTTAATATAATAATTATATTATAATAAATATTTGCAGGTGAGTTTTTACTTAAGCTAACCCAATTACAAGAATGCATACCTACTAGTATTTCACCCACATTATTCCTACCTAACATTGTAAATATAACTTTACCTTCTTCTATTTTATTAGATAATTCTATCGTAGAACTAACAATTAATATATGTGATTTTATACGTACTAAATATTGTAATTCTTGTTATAATCTCGTTTGCTTGCCTGTATCATCTTGTTTTACTAATAATCTTTTATATAGCATGGATAAATCTAAAAATGTAGATAATCGTATTCAACCGACAACTAAATTCTTACATTATATTAATTTATTATCTATTTTATTTAATTCTTATATAAGTGATATTATATATAAAGAAAATATTTGTAAAGTATTTATTCATATTGTATCTGTAAATAATATTAATTTTGATTATTGCGATACATGTTTTATTCATAATAATGTTATTAATTATTTTGTACGGCGCAAGTTGATACCAGTTTTATCAAAAGAAAATTTAGATTCTATAGATATAGTATCTAAAACTGGTATCACCAAATCCCGTAAGTTACTAAAACTAAAGCATTTATAACATTAAAAATTATATATATAAAATATAAAATATATATATATCTAAAACTGTTAAATATTCAAACTAAACTATGTATAACATAGTATATATGTATATATATATATATATATATTGTTAAATTTCAATACAATTATTAAATTAAATTACTTCTTGAATTATTTGTAGATATTATTTTGTAAATATAATAATAAACATTTAAATATGAAACATAAATTATTTAAATTAAATATAATACTTACATTATTATCTCTAAATATAATACTTATATTATTATCTATAAATATAATACTAATATCTTTATATATAATATAAGACTAAATATGTATTAAAAGGGAGTTATCAATAACGGTAAGCAATGATGCGTGACGTATTCACTGAATATAAACATGTAATCTATTTTTAACTTACTACGATACGCGAATTGCGCGCTTGGCGCCCGCCTCATAGTCAATAAACTATGTCGTAGTGTAGTAATATTTTGAATTAATTCTCGTCATCAGTAAGTTACTGATTCAGTAACCATACAATATATGAATATAATATAAGAGTTAATTGATATACAATAATAGTTTAATTATATAATTGTATTAGTTATGTATTATGTATTAACAAAAAGGTCTAATACTTTGGCGTAAAATATAATTTATAATATATAAATAATATTTAAAAACTAATTTTAAATGCTGGAAAATCTATTAGTAAGCAATATTTAGATATTTAATAAATATATAAATGTAAGTATATACATATAATAGTTTATTAGATCAAATAATATATAAAAGTATATTAAATAACATTGAATTATTTACAATATAGTGTATAATAAAAACATAAAAATTATTCAAATAATTAAATCTTTATTATAAAAACGTAACAATTATTTAAATAATTAAATCTCTGCCGAGATGGAGTTTGTTTACATTTTTGACGAAATAAACTCAGATTTACATATTAACATTGTAAGATAGGAAGTGACACCCCTTGGATATTTATATATATATATATTATATTTTATATAAAATGTATAATATAATTAATTAATTTAAGGGAAAAAATCCATAACTAACTTGTAAATCAGGAAAAAATGCTATACTTTAATAATCTTGCATCAAAATCCACCTATTGAGTAAGTAAAATAACCACTGATAATACAAAATATATAATTTTTTGTTTTTAAATTTCATGTATATGATCCATCGATGTAAATAAATTTTTACTTTTATTTAAATCTTGATACGATCCCGAACTATTATTAATAGTTCGGGTTCGCTCTTGGTAATGCATCAATACAGTTCGGGATCGCTTTTTTTAGAATTTTGAATGTCTCAACTCGTATCCATAAACTAAAAGCTTCGGCTCGTATTGATGCGCATCGAAGCATTTTTCGAACCCTAGTAGATAGTGATAATAACAAACATCAACACTAAAATATAACTTTGAAGAAAGTAGAATTACTAGATTTATAACCTGATATAAACTTCACCTCTAAATCAGGAATGGCATCATCCGTGACCTTCAACGCCCCAGACGACCATCAAATCTGGTACGACCTCGAGAAAAAACTCGCACCGAAGAGAAAACGCTTTGTTCCAACGATTGTGAAATATTCGCGAACAACCGATAATGGTAAACATCCTGTCTGCTGCATCAACGGTTAGTCTAGACCTAACGGTTAAATGGTTATGTAATTAGAATTTATTTATTCGATAATATTAATAAAATTAATTATTTTATATAAATAATGTTATTCTTGTATTATATTATTAGTAAAACACATATGTGTATATATATATATATATATATCTTACATTATATTACACATTACTGTTGTGCTTATTATAAACATCAAACATTTTAAAGTGAAGTTACTATGAATATTCTAATATGAGTTGAATAAACATTGTTGCTATTTACACTATATAATATTAGCCTGATATCTTAAGGGTGCAAGTTGACGTTAAATATGTATAAAATTTTAATATTTTAATTAAATTTTATAAAGTATTATCCATTTTCAGTATCTTATTTATCACATTGTAAATTATTTTGAATTATTTTTGAGTATTTTTATCAGTATAAAGTGTTTTAAAGATCAATCGAATTCAAAATCATATGAACTTGACATGACTTTTATTTTAAAAAAAACTTTGAATGTCATTTTCTCAAGTTTTTACCTTTTGCACTTAGTAAGCATACGTAAATGTCTAACACTTCTTTGATTATTAATATTATTATCTGAAATGTTTACAGTTTATAAATAACATGTAATAATATATATATATATATATATATATATATATATATATATATATATATATATATATATATATATTATGGAGGATATTGTATTATACTTTATATTATTAAAATATATTATAATAATCTTCACATTTATAATAAAAAAATATTTCAACTATACTAAACTATTATTTTACATAATTGTTAAAATTATATTTATAATCTATCAATAATTATATGAAGTAGGATAATATCTATTGAATAACAATAATGACTTCATTATCTTCATTAGTTGTGTATCCTTAACGTTTAAGCTAGAGCTAAACTTAACATGGTAAACCCTAGCGCCAGCATGCACCCATACAGCGTACAGGACAAACACCACTGATCATAACTCTAGTTATAGGGTATATATTGCATATAGGGAACATGCGTATATATCACTGTGAATATCGTGAGTATCAGGTGTTCTGATAATGTGTGAAATATTCATTTATATCAAATAATCTGTATACATATATACATATATATATAACATTGTGGCCTGGATATATATCTAGATTATTGTTAATCTGATTTAGCACACAATGATGTTTAGACATGGAACATCATGTGTGTGCATAGTATTGTTGATAGATTAATAAATCGAATAACTTTGTCTTATTTAGAAAACGTGCAAGTACAGCTAACGCTGACGAATCCGTTGGGAGTGAGTTTGACCTTGAACGACCTAAAACTTCTGTGGAGCTTCACAGGTCAAGACGACAAGGTCATCACTAACGACAATCTGCCATCCTCTAAGGTAAAGTCACCATACCTAAAGCCACCTCACACTATTGCTTATACAACCTGGTGTAAAGGGGTATCCCACTACAAGTATTTGCAGATATAAATTATAAATATTTTAACTTTAAAACGATTTTCTATCAAGTTAACTACAATTTTAGTGGGAAACCCCCTTACTTTCCGGCAATTTGCCTGAAATATAGTAACTTTAAAGGGGGTATCCCATTACAACTTGATAGAAAATCATTTTAAAGTTACTATATTTCCGGCAACTTGCCTGAAATACTTGTAGTGGGATACCTCCTTTAGATAACGTTGCTATGTAAGGGTGTAATGTGTGTAGCATAGACAGACGGACAGATGACTGTCTTCTGCTATATTCATAACACCCTTGGATAATAAGCTAATAGATAATACTGATATCTTATAATAGGTAATCTTTCTACCAGTAGAAAACTAAATAACTGCATCTAACTGACTTACTATACTACCACTACCACTACTGCCACTACTACTACTACTACTACTACCACTACCACTACCACCACCACCACCACCACTATCACTACTACCACTACCACCACCACCACTACCACCACTACTACCACTACCACCAACACTACCTAAACACTTCTCTCTCTACAGTGCCATATCTCTGATGCCTTCGTGAACATGGAAACTCTGTCAGAACATACGTTACCTCCCTACGCTACCACCACTGTTAGTTAAGACACGCCCCCCCCCTTTACTACTAGCGCCACCTATTGTTAACCATGATGGTAATGATGATGGTAATGATGATGACTGCTATAAGTACATTGATTTACAATTATTTATAGTAAGATCTTTATATGTCCGTCTTATGTAATATAATTAATTATCGTTGATATAAAAACAGAATAATAAGTATATTTTATTTAATTGCTAACTATACATTTATAAAATTTCTTAATTTTTAAATATATATATTTAAAATATTGTCTACAATAATTTATTATATTGTTCAATTATATATTTATTAAATAATGCATTTAAATTATGTATATATATTAGAAAATTTCGAATCATTAAATAGGTCATATTAGTCTACATACATTTACATTTTACAGACTGCGAACTGTGCTAATAAAACAATCGTCCGTACATGACAATTAAACTAAAAATAGAATTATACACTAATATCATGAAGCTGTTCGTAAAACTAAATAGTAAGCAATATATCTAATTAGCAATACCTCACCAACAATAATGCCATTCTAATGCTATCGTTATCATGCTTAACATACCACCCTCACACCTCTAAATCATCATAACCTTGACATTAAATCTTCAAGGTCGTATTATCCTACACTCCACTGGCTCTAGGCACCTTGACCTTGACCGGATGCGCTTTCTCTCTATCGGTTAGTCAACTAGCACGAGATAATAGTGATGTTGTGTATTAATATGTTATGTTAAATATATCTTGATAATCTATTTAAATAGTTATAATTAATAAATTAGAGATAATCTTGAATCCATATTTATCGTGATAAATATTAAATCTAAATAATGTATTCATAGATTCGATACAAACTATTAATATTGTAGTAATATAATTAATATACATTGATAATACTGCATTATTCGTTAAAACACATTATCCCCTCCATCACACAGTGCCATGAACTGGAAACTAGTGGTTAGATTGCCTACATACATGTGTGTATGTTTGTGTATGTGTGTTTTTGTGTGTGTTTGTGTGTTAATATGTATATCATATGGAATTTCTAAGCTGTACACATATTTAGACGTACATGATAATCACACATATTACCATACACACAATGATACTGACAATGTGCTTATACCTAGTCAGGTTTACATGTGGATGTCTGTCATAGCTAAACTTGCGTGTATTCATCGTAATCTGTATATATTGCGAATACAAATATATTATGCGAAAAGCGAGCGATTAAATATTTATATATATTTCGATTTTACTTTTTAATAAACTATGTAATCAACGTGCCCAGTGAAAACATTGTACGGGAAGGTGGAGTTGAAGCCGGTCAGTGGCAAGCGTATTCACAAGAAGTCGCTGGACCGTGAATACCACCCCGACTACAGACTCATTCATCGCGTGATTCCGGAACTTCCTAAGTTACAGGTTACAACATAACCCACCTATGGGTAGCGGTGATGATGTCATAGATGTCAGCTAATTAGGCTCATTAGGGTATTGATCACTGAGTACTAATTACACATTTGTGGAATGAATATTTAGTTAATAAATTATAGTATCGTTACAATAATTATGATATTTATTAGGTCCAACATATTATATTTGATTTAATACGTTTGGAATGTAATTTCATTTTTAATAATGCTGATATTTAAAATTAAAATAAATATAATTTGTAATTCATAATTCTACTGTATATTACAATAGTTACACATATTATAATATGTATATACACACACACACATATATATATATATATATATTACACATATATACACTTTACAATTTTATATATATTGTAATTGTAATAGTCTAATGGAAATTAAGATTTATTAGTAGAAAAGGTGAGAAAAAGATACGCATATATTATTTTCGGAAGTATATAGATATATTCATGTATATATATATATATATATATATATATATATATATATATATATATATATATATATATATATATATATATATATATATATATATATATATATATATATATATATATATTTATTGATATAAAGGATTGTTAAATTAATAAACGTGAACAAAATAAAATAATATAAAATATAAATATACGAATATTAAAAATTAACAATAATTAAATCTTTAACATTACTTCTGAAACATTCTATGGATGTCACAATAACATATAACATATAAATAACGTATAAATCAAATAAAACCCTAAATGAAAATATAAAATAAATTAAAATAATATTATATAAATTTTACTATTATTCAATTTAAATTAGGGATATTCGAATAACATAATAATAAACTCTTAATATTTCATCGTCAATATTTGATACCACTAACAACTACCCTCCACCATACAACACACGTGCATTGTAAAGCTGTGTCCTTCTTACAGGTGAACTTCAGTAACTTTGTCACTGGACTGCTGAACGGTGAAGTGAGATCTATCAGCATGACCTTGAGTAATGAAGGTAACGCCGCCCTCTTCAAGGTCAAACTGGTGACCTCGCATCCGGATCTGTTTGTGATGTCAGACCTGCACAGTAAAACGTTTGTACCCGCGTGTCAGATGTACTGTACAAATGATCGTGTAGTAATATACATGTATCATTGGAATGTAGTCGTACATTGCGGTAAGAGTTCAGTAAACATTCTTATCTAATGATCTTATCTAATTATCACTAATATTTAAATGTCGACTACATACGTATATGTTATCATTATAATGTCTTATTTTTAAATTTATTATTATTCGTGTATTTATTTATTTTTTTTATTATTTCAACTTGACGCACATAAACGTCCATCGTTTTCTGAGTCAATACACCTTTCTACTACTATTATTATTATTTAACAGTAAGTGTAGCATCGATGTTGTAGCATACGAAGCTATCATACAATCACCTGTAGGTCTGAGAACTACACTATCTCTCTCTAGCGTAACTCTACCTTATGTTCATAGTAATGTTGACCCGAATACATGATTATCCGATGCAAACGTTTATAATTAATATTATTTAATTCATTAATTTACACATTCTACGAGGGGCAGTGAAACAACCCACTCTGAACATTACATCCATAACCTATACAACCCACACACACACACACACATACACACACACTTATACCACTACTATAGCGCTGGTTTATACATCATTATCCGCATGTGTCCCCCCACCTCCCATGTGTGGGTCCCCCCCTATGATGGTAGCTTATCCGCTCCTATTAAACACTACTTCCCCCTATTAAACACTATACCCCCCTATTAACACTATTCTCCCCCCCCTCTCTCTGATACAGTGACAACATTATCTGCGCTAGTCTACAACCAGGCGAGAGTGTGCAGTGTAAACTTCTGTTCCACGCTAACTGCAGCCTAGGTCTGCACACTATACGTATGCTGTTCATCTACTATAATCAGTTAGTACCACGGCTCTACTGTCCTTGCAACATAGTTCTAGTGTCAGTGCTAATATCACACGATTCTAGTGTCATTGATAATAGTAAGTTCTAATATCATTGATAATATCACAGTTTTAGTCTGCAGGTTTAACCAAACTGAGATGATTATAATATATAATATTGTATCTAAATAAATTTATTTAATTCAGAATAATCACCCATTACAATAGAATTAAGTGAGGTAATTACATCTGTTTCGTTAACTTTAGTTTTCATTCCGTTTTCTGTTGTTTATTTACTTTATTACGTTTATTAGTTTATCAATGAATGTTGCCTACCTCTCATGATAATTGTACTACTACCACTACTACCACTACCACCACTACCACTACTACTACTACAACTACTACTACTACCACCCTTACCACTATAGGGAATCTCACAAGAGAATTCTCCGCCACGAGACGAACGTACACATACATCCGAGTCTACAGTTGAAGCTGGCGACCTTCAATAAAGGTCATGACCTTGATGACCTACTCGTCCCAATTCACGTCTCCAATGTCAGCCTGGTTTGTCACGTACACTAAATCACTAGCAATTAGGACATACTACTTATATATTATATATATAATATTATCTATATTAAATATAATACTAGATATATTTAACATTATGAAAGATATTATAATGATCTCTAATATTCTAGTTTTATTCTTTGTAATATAATTAAGTTATAGTAATTTAGTTTTTAAATCAAAATAAATAAATGTATAAACATGACGATAAACCCCCCCGCCTAACGCTACACTTACCATCCATAACAACAGCCCGCAGCCGAACAATGCAAACTCCTCTTCACAATAGACGACATCATATGTCAAAGTTCGCGCTACCACCTGTCAATCAAGGCACTCAATCAACAAGAGGTCAACCTGCAGATAGGGCAACTCTCAATGACCACGCTACCTATCAACAGACAAAACAACGGTTCAACCCTCACTACGCACCCCCTTACTCCTCCCGCCATAGACTATTATTATTTGAGTAGAGTTCTAATTATACTGTTACAATGTAACATTATTAGAAATATACATAAGTAGTCATATATATGTGTATATATATATATATATATATAATTTGTATTCGATGTAATGTTACTTAATTCAGAGGTTGACTTTTTTTAGATAATTAAAAAATTTAAATACTAAGTTATTTAATTAATTTATATTGAATTATATTGAACAAGGAAATTAATATAATAATATCTAGAATTATTAAGAGGATTTATTCCGAGATATATAGCACTTATCTATGAAGGGAACTAAAAAGTTACCAAAATATTATCTCTTACTGCACATATAATATAATAATATATCTATATATAAGCTTAATATATATATATATAATATATAATATATATTTACTATGGAATATTTCTTATACAGGAATTGTTGATTTGTCCTCTTTTTATAGAAATATCGTCAATACGGTTAATTATTTATTATATTCACTAATTATAATAGTTATGAAAATATATTAAGAATAATATCATTATTACTTAATATGTTATTTATTTACTAATCATTTATTTATTTATTAAGAATGTAATATATAGTTTTTCTTTAAAAAATTCATTTTATACTCATTTCATATTACTACGCTATTAATTTCTGACTTTTCGAATATTTATTTTATTACATTTCACAATGTTTAAATAATTTAATTAAAAAATTAAAAAATTAACATTTGTTTTAATTAATTAAACCATACATTACATAAATACATTGCATAATACCACAATACATAATACTACATTACATAACCACATTACATAATACCTACAGGACACCAAAGAACAACTTTTGCAATTATTTAGAAACACCAATTTCGAATTATTAACTATCATCATCTCCTGGAAGGTTATTCTAGTTATAGTAGCACCTTTAGCTTATATAATAAGCATGCATACTTTAGCATGTATGTTACGAGGCAATTCTATAATATCGAATAGTTTTTAATGTAATGGAGTTATATCGTTATCCAAATATGTTTAGCTTAATTTTTAAATAATAATAATAATATTAATTATTTATTAGAAGACATTTTTTTCTGTTTTCTTTTGTTTATATTATGTGTATATGTGTGTGTTGTACCTCCTAAAGGGTTTAAATTAAGCTTCAAAATAGGATTGGATCTTGTCTATTATAGTCACCCACTCTTGCGAAATGTTAACCGTACTAGTGTGTATTAATGTCACATACATATCAATAGGCAATATTAGTTAAGCCAAGCGGAGAGTGTTTAGGGAACTTCTATACGGGTCATAGTGCAATAACGCATCATTCCAACTGGACATTCTCCCCAACCCTCATCAACCAGGTTAGTGACTACTGATACTGCCTACCCTGTGGTTGTCACTGCTTTAAAGTAGTAATGGGTAAATACCTAATACATTACCATTCCACTATTGAGTAGGGTTCTAATACTACTGTTACAATATAACATCATTAGAAATATACATAAGTAATCATATATATATGTGTATATGATATTTATAATTTGTATTCGATGTAATGATACATCAATCATAGATTAGTAGTATGTCATAACTAAATAATTATAATGAGAAGGTATTTATTCATATTGAACCATATTGAACAAGAAAATTAATAGATACACATAGAATAATACCTATATATATATATATATATATAAATATATATAAAGTTATAATAAATTCTATTAACTTAAAATAATAGAATATTAAATGTAATGTACTTATAAGTATACCTCCCATAATATATTACTGACGCTACTAAAGATATCACTGTTATTAGATATATTTAGTTACAATAATGTGAATTCACGTGAAATCAATTACGTAGACGATATACTTCATATGTATACCTTAATAGGATACACCTGTAACGTGCCCATCTGACCTATATACTAACCTTTAACCTATCGTGTAGCCATCATCAACGACACCAGAAACTTGTTCTCTAGCCCGGGGTTCAGTGGGTAGAGAGAATAAGCCGACGCCCACAATAGTGGAGAGTCCGCCTCCTGTCACATATCAGCTGACCTACAGCGATTATATAGAACACGACTTCTCGCAAAGGTTAACACGTCTGTCAATCAAACCCTCGGTCGTTACATACGCTATTGTCTATTTCATATTATCTACCATGTAAAATTCAATTTAATTTGAAAATTTTATTTTAATTATAAAAATATATAATCTAATATATTAATTATATGTGAATAGTTTACACATATATTCTCACTAGACTAACTGGTGTAAGGCAGATAATAATACTAATATACATACTTACTACCTTATCTTCTCACCTCTTTATTATTGTATAAATACTACCCCTTCCCTACTTATATTTGCATCTTAAAGAGGTTATATTTCTATTGTTATTGATCATTTCTCCGTGATCCACATTCTGCATTGTTATCACTTCGATGTGAACTATTACACACTATTATGCAATGCCCTGTCTGCTTCTGCTATTACATCATCACCACCCTCACCACAGACTATGTATCATTCCGTGTGCTTTAACCATCAATATCTGTGATGCCTACACGAAAGAGGTGCAGCTTAAACTTGAACTGAACACTAACAGGTTAACCCGATGATGTGATGCTACAGTGATGTAATTACGTATAATATATGAAGTTATATTTGAAATTTAATTGAATGTTATTATAGTTATTAGTGAACGAAAAAAGTTATAAGTGACAATCGAAATGCACTAATATACTATATATATATATATATATATATATATATATAGTATATTAGTATATACTATATATATATATATATACTATATATATATATATATATATATATATATATAGTATATTAGTGCATATAGTATATATTATATATATTATATATATATATATATATATATATATATATATATATATATATATATATTTACATATTTAAATACATATAAACATATATGTGATGATATGTTACAGAGATGAAGAGGCTGACTGTTGTTATTACTGGATAGGACAAACATCCAGAAGATGCGTCGTCAAGAACAAATTAGAAATTAAAGTTTGTATTACATCAACAAATATTAATATTTGAATAAATATTACTAATTACTATAATGTTGAGGTCTCAATTATAATTTAAATTTAATTATTATCTATTATTAGTGATCTATTATTGTAAGTAAATATAATACAATATCATATGATATTATGTTTATAAAACAATATTACAATCACTTTTGTATATAACTTAGCAATAATTTCAGTATAAAGTATTACAAACAAATCAATATTTCAGTAGTTCCAATATTGTGCAGTATTAAAAGAAATCTTAATACTATTACTGGGAAGTTAATCCCTGCTATTACTAATTACTTAATTGTTTATAAATATTTTAAATATTGTATATTATTAGTAAGTTAACAGAGAATATTTTAATATAGGTTCTATACTTTGATCCATATTTAATATACTTTTTCATCTTAAATTAATGTATTCATAATATATATTTTACTTCTTTTTTCTAACCTAACATATAAGCTAATTTATATCAAGGATGCTCAATGAGCTAGAGATATGAGCAATACTCATTGATTTCTAGTTACTTATAACTCAATTTTATGACAAGTTTTAAATTAAATGTTATCGTTAAGTTGTTTATATTATCTTAAAATATATTCTCATTAAAATGTTCTCAATAATATAATAACTAATCATTAATTATGTAAATATATCAAAAATATATATTAGATAAATAAAATGGTTGAATCTAAACTTATAATAATATTCATGTATCATTTTTTTAAATGATTTGAAAATCATATTGAATATTAATATTATAAAATAACAAAAAATATTCTTACAAATAAAAAAATATATATTTAATGAAGTAAAAAACAATAAAATATAAAACCCCTTAATATACTTTTTATCTTCTATAGTTGATAATATATCTATTCTGTATTTTTATTTATCTCTTAATCTGATATTTTATTTATATTATTTCTAGAAATTTTTTCCTTACAATATGTTTCCTCTAAATTGTCTTTACTTATATCATCTGTACATGTGTCTACCTATAGGAAATATTTAACTTATATAACTAGTCAATATACATATATCTTACATTAAAACTATTTTAATTTATATATATATATATATATATATATATATATATCAATATATTGATCATTAGATACACATTCTTATAAACATTAGTTGCATAAGAATATATATTTGTAACCATCAGCATCTCCTACCTCCACATACTACTCTATCATGCCACTCTTGCAACAGTTACAGATATGTTTCAGTAAGCCGGGTCTATGCAACATCTCCAACAGCATCTCGATCAGTTACCGAGAACCTGTGACTTCTACAGGTCGAGAGGTCATCGTCGACACCAATCAATACATGGTGAACGTGGTGCGGAGCTGCCATTGACCACTCACACCAAACCGTCCATCACCACCACCACCACATCTCGTTCCACTTATTTATTGTTATCCGTTATTATTCGTTATGCAGTATTCGTAGAGTATAATCGTATTTTTACACGTGTTATATATCTACATGTATATATATATGTGTGTGTGTGCTCCCGCGCGAATGAGAAATAAAGTTGAATTTTACTTAAAAAATTAATCGTATTTATTGATTCGCGAATTCGTGTGTGTAGTATTATGTATATTTCGGAGAGAGTGAATCAATAGTGATGATGATGATAATAATAATGATGATGATAATAATAATATACAAGAAATACACCTTGACAATACTTATAAAATAATAATCGTAATAATAATAATGGTGGTTTTTGTCGTGTTTGAACGTGTTTTACGCGGTGGTGTGTATTATGTGGTAGGGTGGAGTAGGGGTGGAGTAGGGGTGAAGGGTGGAGTTCAGACAGTGGTGACACTGAACAAAGGGTTATCACTGTTCAATTGTATCTCTTTAATCGTCGAGATGTCATTATTAGTATTCAGGGCGTACCTATTCCTCGAGGACTTCTTTGTCTTGTCGCCGTGTTGGTGTCTATTTCTTCTCGGGTAATACCTTCGTAACTATAGTGTGATTGGTTGAAATAAGTTAACTAATATTTAAATAATCTAGTGTATATTAATATAAAAGAAGCAGATATTTACAAAATATATATTTATAGGTTAATATATATATATTTGTTATCAAAATGTATAAAAATATATCATTTATATAAATACATTAAGATTAATTATATGGAACATCTCCCGAATCTCTCTTACGCCCTAACCTTAAGGTCAGCATCATCATCAGTAGTACACCCTGCCCTCTCAGCCTCCAGTTTAGCCTTACGAGCGGCTCTCTGAGATGTTACAGAGGTCATTTTAGAGGTCAAGGCCGTGTCGATGGTTTTAATCTGACGGCGGGTGATATATCTGCTTCCGTCTCGTCTTCTCTTTACTACCCACTCGTAATTCTGACCACTATTTACTTTGGAGTCATGTGAGGAAGGGGAGCTGCCAGACGAAACGTTCTTCTTGGTGGGAGTGGTTCTAGGGGTCGTGGGGGTCACTTCCGGGGGGTCATCGGCTAGACGACCTTTACGTTTGTTACTGGCTAGACGTTGTTGTTCGAAAAGTTTCTGTTGTAGGATCATTGTGTGTTCGAGATTTGCTCTATTTGTGTACATTACATCGGCAAACTGTTCGTGAGAGAATGTGTTGTGTGATCATTCAAAATGAATATAATTATTAAAAATAATATTTTATTTTCATAATAATATTTCGATGATATATTTAGAATATTAATTCATATTAATTAATTCATATTTTAAAATTATTTTTATTTATTCAACCATTTTATAATAGCTATGTTAGCTAAGGTGCCCTTATTAACAATAATTTGATAATGTGAATAACATTGTTGACATTGAGAATAATAATTTACAAAATTTTTCCTCTCATAACTCTCATGTGATAACATATGTAATTTACATATTTAATTGTTGTATTGTCAGTAATCTTAACATTAGTCATGCTGATATGGGGATCTACAGCATATAGCCATCAACAAAATATAATAACCATATACACATTATAATTGTAAGTACCTGAGTGTAAAGATCTTTCAATGACTGCTCGTCTTCATTGCTCGGAGGGGTAACATTCTCATATTCTGTGACGTCACCATTAGGCGGTGGTGCACCCACTCTAGTGGGCGGTGGAGTGGGCGCAGGACTTAACCTACTACCGGCGGTGGTGGGTAGTAGCGATGGAGTAGGCGAAGAGGAGTTAGTGCCACTACCCCCAGTACCAGTACTACCGGTATTGACCGTAGCCCTGACCCCCATACGGGGTACTATACGTGCGATATCTTCATAGAACGGTTCCTCCTCCGCCACCCTCTCCTCCGCCCCACACACCGACTCGGGTGGTGGGGGTGGTATCAACAGACGCGGTGCCGGACGGTTCACGATGTAACGGCTGACATCCATGTGACCTCCTCTACTGGGAGAGCGGCGGCCGGTTCGCGACGGTGAACTATGACCTCTAGCCGGTGAACTTTGACCCGGCTGCGAGCGACTGCTACAGCGTAGCGGTGACGCGTGAAGGCGTGATTGACCAGTGGTCTGAGGAAGTCTTGACCGCAGGGGAGATAGGCTGTTGCAATCGTCCGAACCCCTCGTTCTAGGCGAGCCTAGTTGGGGCTTCTTACGGGGCGGGGTGTTTCCTTTGTCAGGGGAATTTGTGTCCTGTTCAATGTACATACGGTTATTTAACATAAATTTGTATAGCATATAGAGAATATAGAGAATATATATGATTACATTTTATTTTTAAGTGTACTGCAATGTATTTTATTTTTCATTTTTAAATTAATTTATATTATATTATATAATATACTTATTAAATAATAAAATATTATAAGCAATACGTATTTCATGTTAGTTTGTTAATAATTAATTAGTTAGCAATAGAGTATATATATATAATATTATTATATAATATATATATATATATATAAATATATATTCTTTATTTTAGTATATTTTTTATAAATAATAATAATGATTCATTACTATTCATTTCCTACACACGAAGTATATTTTAATATTTAGTGTACAATATTGTGCATACTCTAGAAACTGTACATAATATATGCATAGTTTAAATAGGGACCAATAGATAAGCTAATGTCTACAATAGCCTGTCACAATATGTTTCCTAGTCTGTAGATAACGGGCAGGGGTGAGCAGGGGTGGGTAAGGGGGAGCAGGGGGGAGCATGATTAACTGCATAATTAACTCTCATACGAATGGTGTACCATTTTAATGAATTTCCCACTAACTACACACACACACACATACACACACACATACACACACACTCACACACACACACACATACACACACACACACACACACACACACACACACATATATATATATATATATATATATATATATATATCCAACTTATTAAATATACGTGTGTGTTTGTGTGTATGTTTGTAATTATAAGTAAACATGCAGAAACATGCAGGTAATTACAGACATACATATACACATACACACATACCAAGACCTCCTATAACCTCCGAGGTTATAGGAGGTCTTGCACATACACACATACATATAAATGCACATAATCATCGATGTAAAGAAATGTCTTTAATGAAATACACACACTAACACAATTACATGTAGTGTGTGAACAAACATGCAAATAGTGGATAGAAGAAGCTATTGAAACTACTGAAGTAATGTAAAAGTCTACACGGCTGTATTGATGTCAAATTACTAGTAGACAATGCTTCCATTATCAGTGCTAGGTTACTAGTAAATAACACACTACTGATTATATTACCTAGTAATAGTAACTGCTTTCTTAAAAGTACTCATTATATTATATAGTATTATATATATATATATATATATATAATATATATATATATAAAATATATTAATTATTTGTACATAAGCCATACTATTGTTGTTAGATAATAATACTATATAGTCAAAATTAAATATTGAAGTAATATATTATATATATATATATATGTAATAAAGTAACTCACGAAACTTTATGTAATCTATCGTCAGCTATACATACTTTATCTATTTCTATATATGTATGTTTGTGTTGTATATTAAGTCTATAGTCTTATTATAAATTAACAATTATAAAAAAGTAATGAGATATAGGGGTTGTCAACGTCCTAGTATAATATAGGCGACATTTATTAAATACATGGTCCACTATACTTTAGTCCACTATACTTTAGTCTACTATACTTTAGTCCACTATACTTTAGGCTAGATACTCTAGCGTATATGCTATGCTGTATTACCGAGATAGGCTATCTCTGGCTCTCTCTCGAGACCTCTATCAATAACTGTAACTGCGCGCGTTTGTAATTAATCATACAGCCCACCAGAGGGGGTGTTATTGGGGGGTGTTAATACGTAACGCCCCAACGTAACTTAGTGGTGTGCGGTGAGGACACGATACAAGGACACACACACGCACACACTCCCGCACACACGCACACACAACGTGAAAGTTATTAATGAATCTCGGAGATAACAATTGTTATTAGTAACTCTCTCTCTCGTAATTTTACATAATCTAGCGTCAGACTGTGGGGCCTAAAGTGTGGGGGGGGGTTGTAGTGTGTGGGGGGGTTGTATTGTTATGAAGTATCGCTAGGTGGCATCTCCATTAATCACATTATCACCTGATCATATATATATATACACACACACACATATATATATATATATATATATATATATATATATATATATAACCACACACACACACATACACATATACATACATACACACACACACACGCATATACACTCGAGTCACTAATGCACTATCGGGCGATAATACACCTAGTACACAACAGCACTATTATAATGTGATGTGCGCATGTCACTAACGTGTCCACTACTCTCCGAGTTACGTTGATCCGACGAGGTCACCCGGCCGCTGTCATCTTTTGATCGGAAGCTGCCCACTCCTCCTCCTCCTACGATATCTAGTTCATCCTCGTCCGGAGTCTGTGTGTGAGTCACGTGATGGGTTAAGTGTGGGTCACGTGATGACGTAACAATAGTGATGGTGGTGGTGGTACGCGGGGATATTATGTAATAGTGGTACTAGGATGATGTGATCCGTCATCACGATGGTCGGGGGGCGATAACTAATTATTAATCTAGCTGACAGCATAGATGACATCGTAGGGTATAATGGAGACAGATTAGAGGACATGCGTTAGATGTCCTTGTCATCATTCTTATTCGTCGATATATTTGCATATATCCTTATAAGTATATATGCAAATATTATATTATTTATATATATATATAATGGGATGTAATATTACTATAGCACTATAGTAAATAAGTATATAGTAACTAACCTACTATAGTATATATATATATACTAGAATATATTCTAGTACTATATATGGTGTAATTATAATTCTATTAAATAAGACTTTTGATGAATACAATTTGAATAACGAGTTGTTTACATGTGCTCATTAATACATACATTAATACATACATTAATACATACATTAATACATACATTAATACATACATTAATACATACATTAATATATACATTAATACATACATTAATACATACATTAATACATACATTAATACATACATTAATACATACATTAATACATACATTAATACATACATTAATACATACATTAATACATACATTAATACATACATTAATACATACATTAATACATACATTAATACATACATTAATACATACATTAATACATACATTAATACATACATTAATACATACATTAATACATACATTAATACATACATTAATACATACATTAATACATACATTAATACATACATTAATACATACATTAATACATACATTAATACATACATTAATACATACATTAATATATACATTAATACATACATTAATACATACATTAATACATACATTAATACATACATTAATACATACATTAATACATACATTAATACATACATTAATACATACATTAATACATACATTAATACATACATTAATACATACATTAATACATACATTAATACATACATTAATACATACATTAATACATACATTAATACATACATTAATACATACATTAATACATACATTAATACATACATTAATACATACATTAATACATACATTAATACATACATTAATACATACATTAATACATACATTAATACATACATTAATACATACATTAATACATACATTAATACATACATTACACGTTGAATGTCGAGACTCTTTGTTGTGTTATGTAATATGTGTTGATAACACTTTGTTCTAGAATACTCTTTATACCTCAATCTACTATAGTATATACTGTTTAATTGCTATTGTAACTTACATCAGATTACATAACACCATGACATATATCTAGATATCAAGATGATATCAATAGCGATTAGAGATATCACTATAGTATACCTAGTATCAATATGCATGTATAGGTTAGTCCTAGTATAGGTATGGTTAGATATGCTATATTGTATATACTATAGTATCTATAGTTAGTGAAAACTATATATATATAGTATATATATATATACTATATTTAGTGTACTATAATTATATCTTATGTTGTAATGCATCTAAATAGATTTCTCATATATACAACTTATTATATAATATATATTTATGTGTACATGTAACACATAATAAAGTTAGAATTAAAACACCGAAGAGCCGCTTATCATAGATGTGTTCTAAGTAAACTTCTGAACGCGCGCACAATCTATTAATAGATCTGCTCCACAGCCGAGGCGGAGGCGGCGGATTACATGTGTTACGTAACGTCACACACCCGCACACGCGCACTATAGTGTGTGTGTGCGTGTGCGTAAACATCACCACGGTCCACTGGAACCCGGAACTAAACATTATCTCCACCACTACCACCACCATTACCGCCACCATCACTACCGAAACAATAACAATAGATGCAGCCCCCTCCTACACAAACAATAAGCTGACACGATATAGAACGCATGCGCGAGGATAGCGACGGTGGCGCGGCGAGGCGGAGGTGACATCTACTACCCTACACAAACAATAAACTGACGTATGCGCAAGAGAGAGAGAGAGGCCGCATAAACGTAGGCCACCAGCAGCACGGCCGACGGCCGTCGGCCGTCGGTAATATTGTTTCCATTATTATACTCGGGTGCCCCCCCCACCCTACCATAAGCCCCTTAGCTATCGATGATAGCTTTATTTCAATTATAATATAATATATGTATATATATATATATATATATATATATATATATATATAGATATATATATATATATATATATATATAATATATGTATATATATATATATATATATATATATATATATATATATATATATATATATATATATATATATATATATATATACACACGTATAATCCAATACTTTATATTATATATATATGAATTTTATTGACATGCGTAATATGAATCATACAGTTCTCTAAAGTATGCACTATATTATTTCAGTCGTATGTGAATTATAAAATAATAGGATATTATGTATCTATATTATATAATTATATATAATTATATACATATTGTATACATTATATTATATATATAATAAAATACGCGAATTATTATTTAAATTATTTTACAATTAATCACCAGTACAGATAATATATAGTTTATATCTCCCCATATAATCGTCTATCTGTACACTCTATATTTACGCATAGTATTGATATGGCAATACAATAGTTAATTATAATATAACTATACAAACATACGCTTCGCACGCAATGCTATGTATATATTTACTTAGGCGTATATCCCTACCCCATACCCCTACCCCCATATCCTACCCCATACACCTACTCCATCTCTATCCGTAATGCATACAGTGTCAACCGGCGAGGTGGTATTATTATTAGTATTAATGACTCGTGTGATGGTGTGGGTGGGGGGAGGGAGGGAGGGATGGATAAGGGAGGAGGCTGGGAGGGAGGGAGACATCCCGATAACAAGGACCGCATTGTAATGTATTGCATTGTAATATGTATTGGCATAATACTATATCTATATTTAGAATATTATGAATATACATGCATATTATATATATATATATAAGAATAAATATATAAATATACAAACTACAAAGGGTGCACTCAGTGCCTATAGATATCCGGCATATTATAAATAAGATGCAGATACACTATTATACGGGGATATATCCCGCATATTAATTTAACTCACAACTATACCTGTTATCATATATGATACATATATATATATATATATATATATATATATATATATATAATGGTCAAGTTACCATGGTAACTTGGCACTTGTATACAAGTATACAAGTATATTAGTATTTCACGGTATCTGCTATTGTTGTTAAGGCTATCAAAGAGTTAATTAAGCCTGCCGACACACACACGTATGTAGCAGGCGGCACTTAGCACACAATTAGTTCACAGTATACGAAGGGAGGGTACCAAGGGCGGGAGGGTACCTATAGGTATGTCTAGTATAGCTATAGGTATGTCTAGTATACTATGCATAGTATACTTCCATATATGGGTTACATATATATGGGTTAATCTAGGAGTTTGTAATATACTAGAATAGCTGTATTATTATATATTATAAACTTCTATATTAACCCATATAGTAGTATATTATGCTGCGTAGTATACAAGCTATATATATACTATTATTATTAATATTCATACGAACATAATACATACATTGTTTTATATTATTGTTTTATATTGATTACTATATTTCATTAAAAATATATTATAATAATAGAATCGATAAATATTACTATATTGTATTCAGTAATCCTATAATAAATAAATGTATATATATATATAATTAAATTATAAAAAATATATTATTTTATGATTAGTAAGTAAAATGGTAATATTTATCGATTAGATTATTATAATGTATTTTTTAATTAAACTATTGTATATATTCATATTTACATAATGTAATAATCCTAACCATTTTGTATCTGTAATATCTAGAAAAAACGTTATGCAATAATTTCCTAAGATACCGGGTGCCGACAGACTTTAGCTTATCGTCGTACATTGTTATAGTTATAATGAGAGATATCAATGGAATAGTTATCAAAGTGGTAATGATTCAGCTAAAACACCAAACGATACAATAATAGTTATCGCGTGTGCATTTGATATATATATATATATCATATGAACATCCCGACACGCTTACGATATGACAACGCGTGCGTTCGGATGCTTAACCACGCCTACTATTGGGAATAGTTACGCCTATCCCGCCTTTCACGCGAATTACATAATCAAACTGATTCGTTCGATTATTACGTAATTAAGGAGACGGGTATTAGACGTATCGATCTGCATCAGCACCACCGCTGCCGCCATTACACAATGCATACGTAGACTGACTTCATAATTAGACCAGCTTTTGATGAGATAATCTAAACATTACATCAAGGGGATTAAGCGAATGTGCATTTCGATATAGGCAGACCTACTATATATAGAATCACCGCTGTGAACTCTAACCCCGAGCCCCATTACCCGAACATTAACTCCTTTACCCGTTCCACTAATCTACGCTAATCTCATAATTTTCTAAATTATAAAGAAAGCTTTCTTATAATTTAAATAATGAATACCTATCTACATAATCTTATAATCGTTGCTAATTTAGCCGTTACTACCTACAGGTTACCTCAGTAGCATCTGTACCACCGCTATAGAGGTACGTACTTAACTGATTTAATACACTCTACACACATGTGTAAGTATATCATTCTATTACAATAACACATACATTGTGTATATATATATATATATATATATATATATATATATATATATATGTGTATATATATACTATTTTTATTATTTGCACAATACAATTAACAACACAAACTATAATTTACACACATGTAAAATGTACATGTATGTAATACTTGCAGATAACAATATTCAGAGTGTTAATGTTTGGTGATAAGTTATCACTGATGCCGCATTACAAACGTTGTATTGTATTCTATATATATATATATATATATATATATATATATATATATATATATATATTTCTATATAATACAATACAGTGTATATATATACACTCTACGTTAAACTGTTGTAAACTGTATACCGTACAATCGTATTATAGTAGTATACTTCTCAATAGATAATATAAGTACAACTATTGAACTATTGAACTATCTATAGATACTATATATAGTTATAGCTATCTTAGAGTGTCTAGTATATCATAGTTACCTCACTCAAACGTTCCATGTACTCGAAAGATGTAGTTTCCTCAACGAATCCGTCATCATTCTAAAAATAGAATTACATCTCGATTATTAAGTATAAAGTGTAAAGTATGTGTTTCATGAAGTAATACAATTACGCTTTAATATTACTATAGTATAATAACTATATTTATATATATATAGGCTAATATACTAATTGAAAATATTTAAATATAATATAAATATAATATGTGAATAGTATTGACAATTACATATATAATGCAGGTAGTGCTATAGAATATATGCTATAGCACACTGTATAGTATATTGTATCATCACATACGTACAATGTACATTGTACATTAGACCGGTTCGTACTAAACATTTTTTCGTAATTTTATAAACATTCACATCTATGACAATTAAGTATGCTATGATGAATAAGTGTTTAAAATTGTAGACCTATATCTTAAATAGTTGTATGTCACGATACCTTTTTATTTTAACATTGAATACATATAAAATGTAACATGGGGGAGATATAGAAATAAGTTTTATTCAATTTTTATAAAATTGAATGATTTTTTTTAAGCCAACTATGGATATATCCTAGAAACATATATTACAAGTAGTATTAACAATACAACATATTTTTCATAACAATCTAGATGACCAAATTTTATAAAATAATTTTAGCCAGAAAAAATGTCTAAAAATCGTATAATTTAATATAAATAAATTATTACAATTTAATTTAAAAAATTAAAATATATAATTTATAGATAATAATAATACAATTCAAATTAATTATTACAAAATTAAAAATTATGTTTTTAAAAAAAATTAACATCATTTGTAAATTTGTGTGGATTTTTATTTGAAATATGAAATACAAAATAAATTTACATATTTTTTAATTTTTTTAATTTTATTTGTATAAAGGACATTTATATCTAACTTAAATCCACAATTCAATACAATCAAATTACTCAAATGTATGTAAAGTATAATTATATATATTAATTTTAAAAAATTAATTATTTTTTTGAATTATTTTGAAATAAATACTTTGTAAAATGGTGTATTTTCTCGAGTTTTAGGAGACATTAATATTGGTAATTTGTAGATATAAAAATGTAATATAGATATTATATTAATAATAAATATAAATAATGGTATCTATTCATTAAATATAATACAAATACATAATTAATTTTAAATATTAATTTAAATATTTGTAAACATCAAAGATAATAAGATGGCGTCATTACTATTATACATGGAATATTAGACATTTTATTTTAAAATAATAATTTATATTTCAAACTTTAAATGCTTCGTGACCAAAGGTAACTATTTTTTTATAAAAATTGTTAATTATTATACTAAAATATAGATATGTATTATATTTTATATGAAGGATTAAAAATTGATTCTAACGAACCGGTCTATTGTACAGTGTACATTGATTATACACTAATACGTATAAATACACATACGCACACGTAGAGTATATGTTATAGTACGTATAGTATACATATACGTCGCATACACAGCGTACATACATTTACATAATACACGCCCACACGAACACGCCCACACGTACACGCCCACACGAACACGCCCACACCTACACGCCCACACCTACCGAACAGAACTGAGGTCTGGCGAGAAGTAGCGATATGTTCTCCCCGCATACGCTGAACAGCTTCTTAGCATCTTCTCTACAGTTCACCTCGGCACCGTTAACCTGTGTGTGTTTCGCGCGTGGGTCACGTGGTTAGCTATAGTGCAGGTCACGTGAGTGTGAGTTACGTCACGTGTACCGGTCATGTGACCGTAATCATGTGTATACCTATATGTAATAGTATTAATATAGTTAATTTACTCATGCATGAGCTAAACTATATTATTTTTAAATATTAAAAATAATAATAGTACAAGACTGTATATGACTATAGTCTATAGTCTATAGTTATATACTTGTGGTCTATACTACGTACTCCTTAGTAAACTATTTACTAAGTATTATTATTATATATATATATTATTCAAATATTTGATGGAGTTACTTTATCTCGATGTATTTGTTCACATAGAAATCTACACCGTAACAATATTATCGTAAGATAAAGTTGTTGTTATTCGTTATATATCATACTTTTCATTTTAGAATCTATAATATATAAGTACACACTGACACATACATATGCTCCATGATAGTACTATATTCTGGTTGTTTCGCCCCTATATGCTGGGGGGGGTAATGCGTGCCCCATGGGGGTATGAGGAACACCCGGTACGTTGACCCACTACCATTAACACGTTTACAAAAGTTTGGATAAGATATTGATTTGATAAGATTTCCTAAGTAACTGATAGAATATGTTAAATCGAGATACATGATATATATATATATATATAATATATGATATATATGCACCTTATTATTAAATATTATATAGAATATAGCAGTATATTCATGCATGAATGGAATAATGCAACCATGGAAACATAATTTTATCAATACCTTATATAACCTCGGTTTTAGGAGATTGTGGTGGTCTTACTATTATTGAGCTTGGGCATTGATTAATTATGCTAACTATAATGTGAAGTTTGATAATCAATGCATTTCATATGAAATATTGTAAGGGACTTAGTAGTAATTAGTAATTACTAATAATATTATCAGCAAATAAATATTATTTAACTAGAACATTCGTAAATACTAAAACACATATAGTATATAGTATAAAATAGCATATATTTTTATTAAAAGTAAATTTTTTAATTACTTACTCGCAGAAAAAATCTACTATATTTATTTATTATTTATATAATTATTTGACCGTATATGCATTTTCATAATAGTGATTAATGGATATTATTTTATTTATATATTTGTTAAAGTTATTCTGGATTTTTCTTTATGTAATATTTAACATTAGCATACGTAAATACATACATACACACATATATATATATATATATTTAAGTATATATTCGGTAATTTAAGGTTAGTTAATCTCCTAAATAAACAATGTGGACCGAGGTACTAATTGCTTTATAATTAATAATAGTTTATAAGTGGTGTTGGTCTCAATAATAATAAGCGACCTACATCTAAATATACATCTCGGGTCGTACTTCCTACATACATCATGCATGCTTATTTATTACACGAACACACGAATATAATGCTAAATCTATAGATATAGCATGTAAGCGTAAACCATAAAGCATGTTATAAATAAGATTAACCTATAGGTTAATATATAGGTTAATATATATATATATACAATTATATTGTACATGAATATAAATATAATAAGATGCGAAACAATAATATGGATGAGTATGTGATGGTTATTTAAAAATATGTATATTTTTATTTAGAGAAGTGTCTAGTAACAAACATAACAAATCGGCCAAATTACCCTTCCTTCCCCTACGAACAGTGTACGTTATTTATATGACCTAAACGTCTCGAGGGGTGCGTGTGTTAGGGTTAAATATATCATACATATATAATGTATCTAGTTACAATGAATATTATTATAATAATAATAATGAAGTAGTAATATAACGAGCATCACTTGAACACGGCGATTCGTTTACCTCAAAGTATGTCATTTAAGTTATATTATATAACATTTGTATACATAGTACATATATTTACCCAATATATATATATATATATATATATATGTATGAATACATGTACGTCGTACATTTTACGATAAATGCATGGTAAAACAAATACATTATAAAAATGAGCTCGTTTTGTTTAAATATGTGTTTTTGTTTGTACAAATATGGACGTGTATATAGGTTTCTATATTGGTTTGTGTGCTATACAAACACCACTCTTACGAACAATTTTAATTATATAAATATAAATATATAATATTATGACTGTTCCATTATACTTAATCTATTGTTGTATATATATATAGGGTATACACAGATCTATATATCGCTATAGTTGATACACACTATACTTATATCAATACTAGATATCATATAAATAATAAGCTTTTTTATTGTATTACATATAAATACGATAAATATGATAATATTAATGTATGTGAATTCCTTATGTATATATACATATACATATATGTATATATATATATATATATTTTTATTTATTTATTTAAATCATATATATATATATATATATATATATATATATATATACATTGATATAGATAAGAAATAAATTAAGATAAACGAAGTAAACGTAATACTGTTTACGAATATTATATATTAATGTCGAGTACTACTATCGCCACCTATAATAAAATTCTACTCTGACCTCCATTGATTTGTCATGTGTCCTGGGTCAACTATATGAATAATGAATGAATGGGAAAAATCGGTTCTCATAAATACAAATTATTATGTAATTGCCTGTTGTAGTACACCGACATTGTAGTGTGTGGGCATGTGTATGTGTACAATGTATCCAGTATACAACATTGTAGTGTGAACTCTGCGCCTGCGCACATGTACAACGTGTACAATGTGCCCAATGTGTACTCTATATTGTCATGTATATAGACTTAATAATGTTACTTATATAAAATGTTTCAAAATGGTATATGGTAACATGAAATATATGATAATTATATAAATATATTTTTGAAATATTATTTATAAAATAAATATTTGTATATAAATATATATATATATATATATATATATAATATTCATATTGCTATTTTAAGTTACAAGTATTGTATTATATGATATACTTTATATCACATCTCGAGGTTAACGATTACAATTAGGAGGCTAATTGCTGCAAGTTTGTCGGCAAGTTGATTATGACGTAATAGTTGTTACTTTTATCTCTTACGTATACTGATTACATAACGCACTGGTTATATAATGTAATTCAGTGACGCAACCATATGTATATGATATAACTTATATCACTAACATTAACGTTTCTATTATTTCTTATTTAAATTCTATTTGTTAAACATTAAATCACCAACACATGAATATGAATTGTATTTTGTAAGTTGTGGTTTGTTGGTCTCTCTCAAAATCATAGAGCTAGAGAGAAATTTTCTCTCTAAAAATGATTGTAAATCTAAATATCCTATCCGTTATTTGTTAAGTAGTGTGTTAGTAGTGTTTATAGTGTTCAACTTATGTTTAAACAAAATAGGCAATATTATCAGAATAGTTATAGTTTACTGTCGTAGGGGTTTTACTTTCGTAAGTTATAATTATATATATATATATATATATATATATATATATATATATATATATATATATATATATATACTCAAATATACAGTTGTAAACTTAAGTTTAGTATAGTTTCAAATAATGTTATTTATTATATTAAATATAAACATTTACTTTATTCGTTTCTATCGGATTCTACTAAATATCGGTTGTTCATGTATACATAATGGCTATAACGAGGGATATAGCTTGACTATAGTAATAGTATACTCTATCACATTACAATACTATATATATATATATAATATTGTTATACAATTAATATAAAGTTGGAAATATTACTAATAAGTGTTAATTATAATTAATTATCATGCTGTATTATTATTAACCTTGAGAATTTGATCATCTTCGATAATGTCTCGACACCTTGCGGCTAAAGAATTAGGTTCTATTGCACCAATGAAAACACAGGTATCATCTACGTCATAGCACAGTGTCAGACCTATTCTCTCGGTAGATTTAGAGCGTTTCAGTTTTACCTCCTGTAGTAGTAGTAGTGATGATAGTTGTAGTAGTAGTAATGATGGTATTTGTAGTAGTAGTAATGATGGTATACAACTATAGTTGTTATAGTAGTAGTAGTAGTAGTAGTAGTAGTAGTAGTAGTCGTAGTAGTAGTAGTAGTAGTAGTAGTAGTAGTAGTAGTAGTAGTAGTAGTCGTAGTAGTAGTAGTAGTAGTAGTTGTAGTTAATTGTAGTTTTAAATATATATATTTATAATTTACAATTACATTTTAGTTTATAATTTATAAAAGACGTTGAAAGGGTTTCTACTAATTAGTTACTAATGGAGTTATAGTATGAACTAGTTAGTATATTAAGTACCATATTCTAGTAAGTTCTAGTATGTTATATTATGTTCTAGTAGGTTATATATGTTAAAGTAGTTTTAATGAAACAAATGACGTACTAGCGATAATGACGTAATAATAAATACGTATTACATAATAAGTTATTACGTAATAATAACAACTGTATTCTGGGTAATACCGTATACGATACTATAGTATATTTATAGACAGTTTATTTATCTACGTATACTAAGTAGGCCTTTTAGTACACATTTAGCACCCATACATGGGTATATCGGATATTTGTGTTAATTATATATATAAGTATATATAAGTGTATGTGTATGTGTGTGTGTGTGTGTGTGTGTGTGTGTGTGTGTGTGTGTGTGTGTGTGTGTGTGTGTGTGTGTGTGTGTGTGTGTGTGTGATTCGATACCTAAGTGCATTTCGTAATAATATTGCATCATTTACTATTAGTATATATATATATATATACAGATGTACATTTAAAGTGTATAAATGGTCCCCACATTCCTAAGATCGTCATGCAATATGATTAATTTGTCAGGAGATAAAATCGTTTAACTGCCGCGCAGTCTCTGACAGTTATAAATGCCCGTGTGCGCGCTCACATACGCGCCTATGTAAGTAAGTATAGGATATACACTGTAGCGATGTAGCGTGTGTCTAGCCGGTGGCAGTGGTGTGGCAGTTTAACGAGGGTTGGGGCATCACCGTTATTACCCTGCAGGGTTATTATCATTGTTATTACGCGTCGTCATGAGTCATACGTCATCGGTAATGACGTAACTCGGGTGTTACGTAACTTGTAATAGTAGAGAACCCTGGCGAATAGGCCGAGAACAGTTTTACTAAAAGTTAACTAATAACGAAATGTCGATTTCATTAAATGCATTAATGAATTCAAAATGTATACATATTGCCGTATATTATTTATCGGATTTATCTAGCTGAATTATTGTATTTCTATATTGTATATATATATATATCATATATACAATATATATATATTATATTATATTATATATAAGTATACATACATACATGTATATATTCAAGTATGGATATTATCTATGGTGCGATAGACCAGTGGTCAGTGGCCATAACGAGGAGCGCTCCTAGCGAGCGGTAGCGTTATCTCCACCAAACAAACAAGTCTACAAGTTCTATAAATAGAAGTGTTTCTCTCTTCTTTAGGTAGACATGTCTACATGCACCTATTGCACGTTATTATATACGTATATTATCAACTACATACGTATAATATACGTCGTACTACATGCATCCTAATACACACACTCATGTGAACACATATTTGTATTGTATACGTATTTATATATATATATATATCAATAATTATATTATATATTATATATTTACTTTCTAAACTCAATAAACTATTTTAATTTCACTTCATATATATATATACAAAATCATAAATTAATAAAGAATGTATGCATTAAAGATCACTCCCATATGAAGTTCATATTATGAACTACTTTCTTGCTAATACTACAATAGTACAGTAATGTTTTCCTCCGTAAATAAACACCACCACTATACTGTGACGTCATCATGATATATTACGTAATGGCGTGTGTGGTGTGTGTTATGTAATACGTAACGTATTATAGGTATACATACTGTACACTAGTATACATTAGGCACGAAGTATTAGTACCAGCGATAGTTTTTCACCTATAGGTGTATACCTCAATAATGCGACACGATGATGTCAGTATTAGTGTCACAACTGACACATCACATTAACACTAATATATTACACGCGACATTAATTATAATGTTTCTAATTATGTATTCGGCCACTAATTAGTTATCACTGACTAATTACCATATATTTAGTATAAGCTATTGTTTATATAATATGTATATACTTTTGTATATTTTAAACGTACGATATAAGATACGAATCTTATGTGTATCATACGTGTGTGTGTGTACGTTGATACGTGATGTATTAACGTGGCGCATGTTTATGAATATTAATATCTAATCTGGTAATAACGTACCACTACTGAACATCTCATCTAACCACTAATATCACATGTAATAACTAACAGAACACGTGACCTTATCGATTACATAACACATGTTACGTAATATACTATCATATCAATACAGCATGCATGCTGATATTCACTGTATCCGGTAATCAGTATTCTATAAATAGATATAGATAAGATGTATTGATTATATTAATAGTTTAATAATGTGTACTACACAATGTGTAATCTGTATTGTTATGATAATATGAAACAATTAATCATAGTAAACATTAACAAACATAATAGACCTATCCCCGTATACATATAGCTATAGATACATACCTGTACACCGCTAGATCTATAGATAGAGCTGTGTACAATATGCCATCATTATATGTACACATATAGAGATGTATATATACCCTATTAAAGAGATGCATATCTGTGCAATACGTATCGTGATTTTCACAAGAGTCATTAATAATTCAGCTACACATATGTCTATATATGGACATATTTGTAGATATTGTAAACATAATGATACTATATTATATATTTTAAACATAATGATTATATATATATAATCTCCTGTAATAATGCCGAACTCTATATATCCAGTTGAACTATGACCCCTAGATATCCAGATCTCCTATATATAGTATATTTCATATAGGCACATTAATGTACAATGAACAATTGTTCATTGATTTTGAAAATAGATACAACCATATAATATATAATATCGAACTACACTACATAACCTAATTTCTACTATCTCTACTACTAAATATTATTGCTACTATCTCCCCTACCGGACAAACTTTGTACTAACGGAACCGGGAGCGACGCCCGAACATAAACAAACAAACATCGGATTAAACATATATTACATCATGTCGTCACCTCTAGAGGGTTCTATTTATTACGTAATAACGGAGGATGAGGGGCTGGTGTGACGTAATCATTAATGTAAACAGTTCGCTAGAGATAGGGTGTAGCGGGTCTTACACACGGATTTAAGCACGCACGCGAACAAACAAACTAACGCACGCAAACAAACAAACGAACGCACGCGAACAAACGAGCCACGTCGTCCACTCGGCCAATATAAACAATAAATTAGCCGGTATAAATATGTGTGTGCACCCTATGTCACGTGACGAGTCTATAGAGGGATGCTGACAGAGAAAGGGTTTATTATATATATTATACTAGGAAGGAGGAGGAGGAGGAGGAGGAGAGGTAGTAGGAGGAGACATTATGTGAGGAGAATTGACTGTACGGAGAGAATAAATATAAGGGTGGATATATTGTAAAATTAAGGGGAGTTATAGTAAAATCGGGAAGGAGAGATCGATAGATAGAAATACATATATAGATATAGATATATATATAGATATATATATATATATATATATATAAATTGTATGAGATGTCACACCTTAACGTATGCACGTGGTTATAGCTGTAGCTAAGATGTAGCCGTAGCTAGGCTAGAGATAAACCGTAAAGTCAACAGTCATTTATTGATTTAAATACCGCGCCAAAATCTTTAAACTTAAACCACGTGACGAATCTATAAAGCTTAAGCTGCGATGCAATGTTTACGTGTTATAATCAGCGGAAGTAAGCGCTGTATAATGGGCCATACGCTATACACTATTGATTGATCTCTATATTGACACATATCACACACACACACATATATATATATATATATATATATATATATATATATATATATATATATATTTAAGCTTTAGCTCATACAAAAACCCTTCACTCTAATAATATATATATAGTTGACCACCCTCGAATACTTCAGGACACTTATGTCGTAATAGTTATGCACCCGAAGTAAGCTATTACCGGAGAGCTATTAGAATGTCACTGTATACAGACTATATACTCTATAGAGTGACATTATAATATCGGAATAAAAGAACGAGGTCACTCTATTGTTCCAAGGGCCTGTCGTTGTACGGTCGAGACAACGGGGTTACGTTATGTCGAGTTGATGTATCCGATAATAAACGCTATACACGCTATAGGGCGTACTAGTATTTTATGTAGAACTTCGTTAATTCGAATAACATTGTTATATATTAAGTAGTTATTGATAAATGAATTATGTTGAATTATGAATCATAATAAAGTTATAATACATTTATAATAAATGTATATATATATATATATATATATATATATATATAAGTTTAAGAATAGTTACTATAGTAAACTTATAGTAATTACATCGTTAAAATGAATGTAAATTAACAATTAATTCAGTTGATATATACCTGTACATCTATAGGTGTGTGTGTATTGTAGTAGTGCATTCACAAGTGTTAATCAGTGTTCGAGAGTGATTGAGAATAGGTCTATATATAGAAATGACGTCACAACTATTCAAATCATTAACGAATACGGATTGCTACGGGAAATGTCAAGGTCAGTGAGTTCAACGCGATGGACCCCTGGCGTTGACGTTAATTAGCACATCAAAGACGCTAGAATACGTGGTTGTCGTGTATTTTAATTGCCAGTATTTAACAATATACCATCCACATAGATAGCGGTAGGATATCACTCATTGTTAATACTTCTAAAGCAACATACCTAGGTGCATACAAAGCTTTCTAACACCTACTCAGTCGAATGTTTACATTTTATATATCATCAATTTAGCATGCAAATTGTACATAAATATATAAATAAATTATAGATATATATGTATATGTTGGTATATAGATTTGGTATGTATAGTTAATCATTATATCTATATTTAGAATCATGTATTATGGTACACTAGGTATAATCTGAACTACTTAGAAATAATACATTTTTATATGGTGCATCATGTCATAATTAACTATATTTTTTATAATTACAACACGATATTTAATATATTTATATATCTACATATATATCATAATATGCATCTAACATGCATACACTATACGTTAATCATTAATATATTATGCGTTAAAGTTAGCATTAAGTTAGCTTATTACTAAGTTAGTATTGTTAAGTTAGCATTATGACTCACCACATATTCGAAAACGAGGCTTCCTTCGCTATCGTAATCTTCCGTTTCCAGTGACGTCATAGCAGGTATACGACTGTACGATGAGGTAATGGTATGTTAGCTGTAGTGTATACATATGTGATGTTATGACGTAAGTGGTGATCTAATGTGGCGCGGTATAATGTTACAGTATATATACTTATATATATATATATATATATATATATATATATATATATATATATATATATATAGTATACGTATGATATGACATGATTATAATGTATAGTTAACTTTAGGTAATCATACCTATAAGTAATACATAAGTGTAAAGAACTAAAAACATAAAAACATAAAATAAGAACAACACATAATATGGATACTAGTGTCCCCTAGATGGACACTAATGTCTCCTAGTAAGTCAATGTCCGGCGGTAAACACACCTACATACATTGAATTAACGCTATATATAGTACGCTAATAATAACAATGACAGCTATGTTACACGAGATTTAAAGTGATATTGGAAATGACGGAAATTAAATAAATTCTTAATGACGAGAAACTCGATGTCACTATAGTTTGTCACGATTGTCACGATACTGATTTAAACTATAGTTTACATCAGTATTGTGTATAGTTAGATAGTCGGTATGTAAGAAGGATATACTACAAATG
>OZ025241.1:88684727-88697227 GCA_964019155.1 Osedax fenrisi | reverse complement strand
AGTAGTAGTAGTAGTAGTAGTAGTAGTAGTAGTAGTAGTAGTAGTAGTAGTAGTAGTAGTAGTAGTAGTAGTAGTAGTAGTAGTAGTAGTAGTAGTAGTAGTAGTAGTAGTAGTAGTAGTAGTAGTAGTAGTAGTAGTAGTAGTAGTAGTAGTAGTAGTAGTAGTAGTAGTAGTAGTAGTAGTAGTAGTAGTAGTGGTGGTAGTAGTAGTAGTAGTAGTAGTAGTAGTAGTAGTAGTAGTAGTAGTAGTAGTAGTAGTAGTGTACATTTGTAGGTAAATAACAATAACAATAACAATCACAATAATACTAATAATAATAATAGTAATAATAATAATGACAATGTATACATACCCGAAGCACCTCATGAAGCTAATAATAAAGTTGTGCATTATAATCTGATGTACAAACAACAACTGAATATAAATACTAAAACAAATACATATACATGGCTAGGGTTATAAATCGAGCGTGACCAACATATTGTTGTTTATAAACTTGTATTTAGACATATAGATTTATGTTATGTAATAATTTGTACATATATATATATATATATTTATTTTGCATTAATCGATATATATGCAGACTTCACTTTTAAAATGTATAAAATTCTATCCCTAGTGATTATTTATCTCAGACGAACAAACGATGATTTGTATTAATAATATAAGAATAAACACACCACCAGTACCAGTACTGCCATCTATTGGGGTGGGGGTACTGTAAACTTACTCTAAGTAATTAATCATCTTAAGGTGAAGGGGCTCATGGGGTATCAAGTATTATATTATTATTATATGACGTGTAAATAAATAAATATACGTATATTTATAATTGTTTACATATATATATATATATATATATATGCCTTCTCCTTCGCATAAGCCCTGTGTATATATGTGTGTGTTGGTGGTGATATATTTTAACTATAGTTTAATTTAATAACAGTAGGTTATACCTATCATACCTGTTACAATTATAGATTATCGGAAGTATTAATATAATATATATATAAACAATAATAACAAATGTCTATATTACAAATGTGAAAAATATATGTGAGTATACTCCCCAACAATGTATAATTGATTACTAATTAGAATGTCACAATCATTATAATAAATAAATGTTAATCACATCTGCGATCTATTTACATCTGCCAAAAGTTAATGACATAATTGTATACTACTGCTACTGATACTGCTACTACTACTACTACTACTACTACTACTATTATTATAGCTACTGTTACTGCTATTACTACAGTTACTACTACTACTACTACTACTACTACTATTACTACTATTACTACTATATATGCATTTTTAGTAACATGTATGTTACCGTAACTATTGCTACTGCTACTGCTACTGCTACTACTACTGCTACTGATAATACTACTACTATACATACAATGTTAATGTAATATAGGAAACGACGATGCTCGTGAAACTATTATATTGTATAACTATGTAGTCTTGGTATAACTACGGAGTCCTGGTATAACCTTGGTATACATATGGGAATGTTAGTAGGAGAGGAATCTTGAGATATTGCCGGAGATATTGCCATATGAAATGTGTATCACAATTGTGGTTAACTAGACAAATAGTATCTTACTCGGTCACTCTTGCACACTATAGTGTGGTGTGATATAGTTATTTATAGAGGACCACTACCCGCACACGTGTGCGCCTTAACATCAAAGTAGGGTGAGAGGTGTTATATACTCAGGTTGTAATGGTTAGCAAGAACCCTATGTTACTGTTTATCTTTCATCGAGATTTATTGAATATATTCATATTTATACATATCAATAAAGGTTATATTAATATTAATAAAGGTTATAGTAACCACTATTCTCCTTGTATATTATATTATATATGCATATTTAGGAATAAAAAAAATATAATTCTAACGTAAACTTACAAAGTATTAGTTGATAAATTGTATGTACAATGTACAATGTACATTGTACATTGTACATACTATTCTAACACTACACAACATTATTCATATAATATAATATAATACTATAACGTGTCTACAATGGTAAACGTATATATCAAATACAAATTATATAAATCATGTTAAATAAATTGATATATCTATATTTAAATCTAATGTGAACATTCGATAATGTATATTATACAGCGGGTATTATACATATGGATAGCGGTAGTGGTAAGTAGTCTTATTATTATTGTTGTTTGCGGTGTGTGTGTGTGTTATCGGTTGCCATGGAGATACTAGGCGATACACACAGGCCATATGTCCATCAGTATAGATTTACCCCATCTCCCCACGCCAGCTCTCGCGATACATGGTACAAATATCAATAATTAATAGTTAATGTGTAAAACACACACACACGCACGAGAGAGAGACAATGTAATACTATAGTATTCATGCGCGATCCATTCATGTATTCACAGGTATATGCATGTATTCACAGGTATATGCATGTATTCACAGGTATATGCGATGCTACTCTTTAGGGTTATATCAAAGACGTTATATATTTATACTAACTTATACTAACTAATTTGGGCTTCGCCCCTTAGATGTCTATGGGGTATATATATAGTGGTTTTACTGTACAATGTGTATCGTACATGCATGTATCGTACGATGTACACGCATGTATGTATACATCCATATATGTATGCACATATGTGGTGTGCACTGCAGACACAAACTATATTCATACTTAATAACATCGCATGCACACCCCAATGTTGATGAGTATTGTTATACGTGTGAATCCTATAGGAATATATGTGTATATATACACATGTTAATATATACGAACACACTGGCAAACTCACTAGAAATTAAACTTTAAACACACACATAAACCCACACCCATATATATATATACACATACACACATGTATATACACACACCCATCTATATACATACACACATATACATATACACACACACGTACGAAGGACACTTGCTGCCAGACACGCAGAGAGACTCAGAGAGATTCCACACAATGGAGTGTATCCACACACGCGTGTGTGTACTATTATGTTGTAGGTCGTTATCTCGTGAGATGGGGAGGGGAGGGAGACTGAGGGAGACTGAGGGAGGAGGAGGGAGGAGGAGGGAAGCTTTAGCCGTACGAGATGGTGGGGGGGGATATGCTGACATACACACACACACACTATTCCCTATAGGGATGACATCCACCACTATGCAGGGAGAGTATATCGAATGTCACATGTCACAATATATCCCTCGAGTGTATATTTATATAAACCATATATACACTGTATATTATACAGCATATACATAATATACATATATATGTATGTAATAATACTATATATAGTATAGTATATATACTAATATAACTGTAACTAAGTAAGTATGTCACGATACACACGGCCACTATATTGACCGTAAGTGAACTGGACATCGTGGTTACTACATTGTAATGTATGGTAGTACTATAGTATACTATTATACTATTATACTATTACCATATATGGTAGTATTATAGTATATTATTAGTAGTAAACCTTAAACCCTCTAAATACAGGTTGGTGTATAAAGATACAGGTTAACACATATCACCATATCAACATAGTTCACATGTTGATCATAACTGTCAGGGAGTATGGTCCAATAGTCTATAGAGAGCATTCAGTTAGTATTATCATACAATAGTATCAATGATTCATACTACTTATGACCTTTCCTATACCCGAGGTTATAGAAGACCACGATATTATAGAGGTATTTTATCATACAATGTATAACAACAGTTGAGCTATATTTCAAAACGATTCCTCAATTAAGTATACATTGACAATGATAATTTATATTATAATGTACAATATTGTCAATATCAGTAAATTAGAATATAAAATATCATATTGGTATTTTTAAAATATTTTTTTTTCAATTTCTGATACTATAGTACACATATATGTGTATTATATGTATATGTATATGTATATGTATCAATGTATAAACATTATTACTCAGATACTCGTGCATTAGATGCACGCAACGCACGCAAACATCGACCACACGCACGCGTACATCGATGTGAGCCTCCCCGTACAACACAAACACCGCCACCGTTTTCGCTTGATGATAAGGCCCGCAGAGAATATCTGACATGTCCTTCTATGGCCGCATTCTCGTGTAGTCGTTATGCCCTTCTATAGATCTACGGCCGCGTGCATGTTCGGGATGTTCGAGAGCCGGATCTATACATCGACATCCGATAGTCGATATAATCTATTTATAGATTATAGGTAGGGGCGGCGAGTGGTAGGCATTCGCGTACTGTGTCCGGAGTGTGGTTACGTCATAGTAGATCACGTGACTTCAGGATGGATCACGTGACTTTAGGATGGAGCACGTGACTTCGTAGCATACATGATACGCTACTTTATCTCTTCAACATCGATATCGTGAAGGGGAGGAGGTCCGCAATGATACCCGGTATACACTTCCCTTGTAGAGAATATATATGTTTGATTAACCGCGTATCATAAGTTATCCAGTCGTATCGCTCGTATCGCAATATACCATGCACACGTATATCTATACGCACAACTATCTGCGCGTATACGCGTACTTGTGTGTGTATGTAAGCACACGAACAGTAGTCCATGTAACAGTGAACAAAGTAACGGACATCCACTCATAGATAAGTCAGAGTATCTTCAATTGATACTATCAATATATATATATATATATATATATATATATATATATATATATATATATATATATATCATATATATCATATATCATATATATCATATATTATTGTCATTATATTTTATTTTGATAGAGTCCTTTCATCCCATTCAGGAAGTTATATGAAGTTTTCACTTATAACCATATATGGCTCTAATGTCCCTTCGAAGCCACTCTCATGTTAATACATCAGTGGTTTTAACGAGAGCCGATCATTAATTTATACACAATTATATAAGATCACTTCTAAATATTGTTTTAAGACACATTTAATGGTCCGGACGTGGTTTTAACCTACTATCGAATAATAATCTGATACCTAAGTAAGCTGACCTATAGTTGTATGATACCTATGAGTATACTCAGGTATTTTTATATTATATATATATATATATAAATATATATATATATATATATAAAGGTCACGATATTCTGACCTCGCTTTCAACTACTTATACATCACATAAATACATACACTATATGAGTGTATTAAATAACTTATCGCGATCAGAGAGATAACCACGGCGTTATCTTCACCCCGATTACATCCGGGTTCACGGGTCACGTGTTGTTGTTGTTTACGTTAGCAACATAGTCACGTGATATTACATGTAATTAATGTGTAGGCTATAGGCCCGTGTGTGCGTTGTTTACATCATTACCAGCGAGCGCCCTAAACCTGTACTTGATTAAACAACACACACTGACGGTATTGTTAAACATACAGCGAGGTGCTGAGTGTACACTTGTACACTGTACAATGTACAGTGTACCCATTTTACAGTAAGGTGTGAGTTATACAGTATGATATACCAGTATAACAGTATATATATACATATATATATACAGTATATATATATACAGTATATATATACTGTATACTGTATATAGTATACAGTGAGGTGTGTAGCATAACTTATAAAACAGGAACAGTCTCTCTGTACACATACCCCTATAGGGGCTCTCCCCGGATCTACTATACGTTATGAACTCGCGAGTAATACGCGAAGGAAAAAAGTACGAATCCATATGTTATATAATTTATAATTAATATTTATTATAATAATTCGATATCGAAACCACGTGATCGTGGAGTGTTAGGTAACCGATATATTACGTAAAGCTTTAGTGTGTGTGTGTGTGTAATATACAGACTCGTTACGTCATGTTAATTGTATTTAACTCACGATCTAGCAGTGATAGTGCAGCTTGTTTGCAATATATTGACGATATATGTATATATATATATATATATATATATATATATATATAGATAATATTACATAGGTATTCGTTCAAAATGAGTGTCGGTGCATGCGTCGATCATGTATGGTAGCATAATATCATGTAGCACATGTATAACGATCATGTGTACACATACCTATATGTATTGCATGTGTGCGCGTGTGTGTATATGTGTGTGCGTGTGTGTGTGTGCGTGCGGTGGAGTTTAGAGGTATTTCAATTATAGCGAATAAAGAATCGAGGGAGAAGTGAAATTTGAGTCTTTTCCATAAACACTTATACGTAAGTCTCGCGAGAGAAACTATTATGAATGCTTTAGCATTAGTATATATATATAGAGAATAATAATAATTCATATGTTTATATACACACACATACACACACACACACACACACACGTATATAATACTTTACATACACGAGCGCGTGTGTACGAATGCGCTGGTATAAGTCACGTGCGAAGTATAGCTGTATACCACGTGACTCTAGCTATAGATGGTGCCTGACGATAACTGGAGACTGACACGTGACTACATACTGTAGCGGAAGTGTGCTCGCACGCATGGAGTTATTGACCTCTGCTGCACTACCACCACCATCGCCGTGTAGGTGGCGACAGCTTACTAACCGAATATAGGAGATGAGGGGAAATAATGCACTCGCTTCCGTAGTATATTTCAATAATATTTTTAATTAAAAAAATATTTCTTTATAATGAAATATTATACAATATATATATATATATATATATATATACATGAAACATATATTATATTGTATATTGTATATAAGAAATATGAGAATATAAACACTTGAAATCGCCAATATTTACAAACGCAATCTATAGATTACAATAGAACTATAGATGCCCATTATATACATGTATATAACACTGCGTATACACATACGCAGTGTACTATGACAGCATATACAGGCATACACATACTAGTTAATGAGTATATACCGTATACCTTATACCTTATACCTTTACCTTATACTTGGTACATGCCATACACGTATTTACGGAACACAATCTGGTATATATATATATATACTACACATATACACACACGCACAATGTGCTCACACACACGCACACACACGCGCACACAGACTCACACACTCACACACGCACACACTCACACACACACGCACACACGCTCACACACACGCACACACGCACATACACACACGCACTCACACACACACACGCACACACGCACACACACGCAAACATACGCTCACATACTCTCACACACACTCACTCACACACGCACACACTCACACACACACGCACACACTTTCTCACACACTCTCACACACACACTCTCACACACACACTCACACACACACCCACACACGCACATACACACACTCACACACGCACATACACACACGCACTCACACACACACACGCACACACGCACACACACGCAAACATACGCTCACATACTCTCACACACACTCACTCACACACGCACACACTCACACACACACGCACACACTTTCTCACACACTCTCACACACACACTCTCACACACACACTCTCACACACTCTCACACACACACTCTCACACTCACACACGCACACTCACACTCACACACACACGCATGCGGGGTAGCTGGCTGGGCGATATTACGTTACCTGTTCATGTTACCGCGATGGTCTGCTGCTGCTGCTGCTGTTACGTCATTTCCGGGAGAAATCTGTTACGCAATAAGAGGCGTGGTTAATAATGTGTGTGTGAGCCGAGCATGCGCATAGAGGTATCAGCTTATTATTATTACTACTGGAATATTCGCTGGTTTATTTATTTATATTACTATAGTAATATATATATATATATATATATATATATATATATATATATATATTATAATAATTTATATTATAATAATTTATATTACATAATAATATCCAATATAAAACTATATATATATATATATATATATACACTTAGATATACATATAATGATGTATTTATATGGATGTAATTATACATATAAATATACAATTTAAAGTTTATCATCTGCAAATCTTTAGATCAATTAATTTAGTGATACACATTATCGACGATTTATAGTCGCATACCATATAAGGTAATGCCGAGACACGTGTTTCTTTCAAACGCATACTGTTGCCTCGTGAGGTCATATTCTACTGTTTGTGTGTGTATGTGTTTGTATGTGCGGGTGTGTATAAGTATGTGTGAATTTGTGTGTGCGGGTATTTGTATGTGTGTGTGCGACATTCACTGCGCGGGTGTTTATATATATATATGGGTATATGGATGTATGTTTTACAACTGAAGCTATATATCGTGTAATTCGTGATACCCAGATAGTTAACCAGTAACTTAACTTAAGTTATTATGTTGTTATGTTAACTAAGCACATATATCACTACGAATATCATATGATTAGATTTATACATCATTGAATACATATGTACTGATGTATTAGTGTGTATATGTACTAATACTCATACACATACATACACACATATACACACATACATATAAACACATTCCATATTATTGTGAATCCCTTTATAAATATCCTATAGTATAAATTAAAAAGTATATAATATATAATTATAGAGTAACAATAATTATTATAATAAATAATAATACATATTATTATATATATATATTTTTATGATGATGAATGTTTATTTAAACACATATGTAAATCATATATGATTTCTCAAAAGTGTATTCCATAAACATACAAATAATACAACATTAGAAAAGTGGGTAATACAGTCATACCTACAATAATAAAATAAACAGGATTAAAATAAAATAATAAATACATATTAATAAATAAAAGATATATATATATATATATATATATATATATATTTATAGATAATATTATTGATATCGGATAAATATAGTATTATTTATAATTACTATTTCTAATACCGTATTATATAATACTATTTATTATACTTTAATAATCCATAGATTTTCTTTCGCTTTCAACAACGCATATTGATCAAAGATTCGCGTGTAATTAATCATACGTCTATATTATACGAATATACACTCGTATATATATATATATATATACGTATATATATGTTGTACATCTAAGTACACTTGAGAATCTACCTAGGCCGGTGATAGTGTTTGAAGTGCTCATATTTATATCATCAACATTAGACCACGTGTACCCTGCCCACTACCCTGCCCACTACTTTGCCCACTACCATACCATTACTACTACTACCACCATGGTAGTGCATTGTTATGCCGAATTATAACGAGAACAGAAGATGCTGGAATAATGATTAATGAACGCGATAAAAGATCATCGGTAACGTAATCAATTAAACATTTACCGAATCAACTGAACTCGTCACTATCATAACCAATTGAATGTTAATCGTTTGGCAAAGTGAGATATGCAGATTGGAATGCTGTAGGCGACTCTACAAAGAATATAGAGTCTGATTGATATGTGTCAATACACCACATGACTAATCACATTAAGAACAGACGACAGTGCTATTAATAGTTATGATATCAAGTACTATATTGGACATTACAATTAAGTACAGGTATTAACCGACACACAGTAGATAGATCAATGTAATCAATGCTATACGGTACTAACTTATATTGTATACTTTTACATATTACTCGATGCAAGTATTCAAATACTTTATGATATTAATTTGCGATACTAATTCTATTCAGAATATTAGTAAATAAATTAAGAATATATTATATATGTGAGAAAAATTTATGTATATAAATAGTACACTCAGATTATATAACCATAACTATAGTATTGTGTGTATCTATTAACCTATTATATAACTATTACGTAATATTAGCTGACGTTCAGTTTCACCGATTATTTACATTATGAACACCCACAAGTGCATCATTCCTCGCAATATTATCTTTTGTTATGTAATAATAATCCATAATGATTATTATATTATATTAGAAATACATAGAAATATGTGAAAATATAGCCATGAATGCATAATTGTTTACAATATATTCACAACATATATTATCTTATAAATAATATTTATATATATATATATATATATATATATATATATATATATATATATATATATATATATATATAGTTATACCCAGAGCCAATATTTACATAAATAATATACTTGTTTCAACGAATATATATCGAATAGTGATCACTAACCTATCGTTATACGAAATACTACTATAGTAGTATTGTATACTGCTAGTATACAGGTAGGTGTATGTTTATATAGGCTAGACTAGGCTTCACTGTTGTGTGATAGTTTGAACATGTTAGTTATACTAGAACGTTTGTGGAGGTATTGAAAGGCCGAGGTGCAAGGAAAAGTGAGCGTATCCGAGGCGTTAGTTTAGGACACGCCCACACCGAGATATAATATACGCCCCCTTTCGGCGTAAATACTATTATAATTGAAATGATGACGACTGCCTCTCGAGAGTTTATAATAATAATATGCATATTAATATACGATAAAATTAGTATAATATTTTATTTATATTATATATATATATATATATATATGTATTTACAAATTAGTTTAACTATTAATATAAATTTAAATATACATATTAATACTTAATTATATGTTAATAATTATATATATATATATATATATATATAATAATTATATATATATAATGTTATTAACATTTTGGAATACATAATATACTACATTGTATAGGACCGCATACAACCGGATACTAGCTCTACTGTACACATACCACAAAGGATGAATAATGTCTTACATATAATGTGCTGAACATTATTAATATGTCTGCAGAAATGTCAAGGTTTCGTTATGGCATATTTTGAATTATTGTTTCATTATTTCTACAGAGTATAGTATATATATATATATATATATATATATATATAGATACTTAATATTCATCATATACGAATCAATGTATCTCACATATCACACTACCCACCACTGAACCTGACCCCACGTGTAATGACATCAGTAGTAATGCCATAGCATAACATCGTACTGAAACCTTGTAGCGGTACGAACACTTTAATTAACACATCATCTCTCTCTCTCTCTATGTATACACATATACACACATATATATATATATATATATATATATATATATATATATATATATATATATATGTATAGATAACGTTGACTCTGGGAGAAAGAACCGCTTCTCCGTTGAACATAGTACGGTGTTAAATACAGTTCCCGACACGGGTTCTAACACAACTATTGCTAATAACTCTCTCTCCCCCATTGCATTGTTAACCCCGCCCTCTACATTGTTCTATAGTCGTCGCCACATCGACACAAGTAATAGGCCTACGACGTGAACAATACGACAACAATGGTCTCCTAACTCCACGTGATCCGTTATAACGTCACGTGTTGCGAGTTACGTAACGTTTGACCGGTTTCCTGCGCATGCGCATACATCACGCAGAATCACTTAGTGCTGTACCACGTGGTAATTAAGAACTAATAGCCACGCCCACATTAGCACCACCACCACCGGTAGCAGTACCAGTGTCCGCGTTGACCACTGCTAGCGTCACCGGAGCCAGACCACGTGATCTTGAGTGACGCTAATGCCCGCGCGTACGGAGAGTTACGTAACGGGGGCTGCCTAGCCGGCGATGACGTCATACCTGACAGGTGACCGCGAGGTTACGTAATCCGCGTGGGTACCGGTCATCATCGGAGGAGGAACACGTGACCTAACCGTGAGCTATGGGAACACGTGACCTAACAGCTAGATATGGCAACACGTGAGCTATGGCAGCACGTGACCTAACCTCGAACTATGGGGGAACACGTGACCTAACCACGATGGGAACACGGAAGTCACGTGTACTGAATACATCGTTACATCGTGAACAATACATCAACTATTAAATAAGTAATCATGTCCCGTTGTCGAAAACCCGCGATCATTACCATACACATAATGGTCCGGGTATCTAAACAGGTAAAGAATCAGAGACGCAAGGGGTTGTTCTCTACTACAAACATTGTCCCAACCACTACAATAGGATCTACAATAACATCTATAACATCTATAGAGGTAATCTTATATAAGTGTGTATATCACATTATCGGAACTTAGTAAAACCATGGTTGCATTAATATGAGAGCGGTTTCGAAGGGACATTATGGTTATTTGTTATAACAATGGTATTTAAGTTCCTCACCAGGATGAAGGGAGTGCTCCCATATTAACATCATAGAAATAATAATTCTATACGTTAGTGATCTTTACACGCCCCTTCAGAGTGTAATATATTACCTATGTGTGTGTAAGAGTGTGTGAGAGTGTGTGTGTGAGAGTGTGTGAGAGTGTGTGTGTGAGAGTGTGTGAGAAAGTGTGTGTGTGTGTGTGTGTGTGATTCTGTAGATATCGATATTATGTCGCATTATTTATATTGAAATTATACATACATTTACCCATATACATTTAAATATATATATATATATATATATATATATATATATGGGTATGTGTATAAATTATATTGTAT
>OZ025241.1:88617227-88679727 GCA_964019155.1 Osedax fenrisi | reverse complement strand
GGTATACCTATAAGTAAATATACGTTTCCGGCAATAGAGTGGCGATGTAGGAATAGGAGAGATTTCAGAGTTACACGAGTTACAATAAGGGGGAACCTAGGGTTTATAACAATACATAGATCTACGAATCAAACATAGAAGTACGAGTATTGAGCGTGTATTAAAAGGGGGAACCAGTATAATGACACTTATTTGAGATCACATAGCGTCGAATAAGGAATATTGACCGAATAACATATTATAATTAGTCCCCTATAGAGGGACAATATAGGAAATAGTGGGGGGGGTGATATAATAGTGAGTAAGAGTACTTAATCCGGTAGAGAATACCTGTATTTATAAGTATAGTAACGAGTGTACACGTGATATCATTACGAGTATGTTCATGTACGAGAATCCTAAATAGGATGTTATTAATATATATTGTTTTAAGGACTTCAGGAATGAAAATATAATTTGTCGACATCAACGAGAAAACATAAATCGAAAAACGAAATAATAAGTTAATAAAACATAATAAAAATAATATATAAATATATATATATATATATATATATATATATATATATATATATAGTTATCGGTAAACATGATACTATTGTATACATGGTGATTACGTAATGGTAGGTTGTGATCAATCATTGCGTAATTCACTAATGATGATGTAATGTTAATTAATCGATTAATTATTTACGACACTAATTAGCTCTCGCTGTGACCTTCACAAATCTATAGTGACCTTCACAGCGTACATGCATTATGTATACGTGATGACATATCGCTCACGGTAAAGTACACATTACTATAGTACTATACGCTAGTGATGTAAATGATGTAGAGCTGAGATCTATAGATGAGAACTATAGTCAAACGAGCTTGACGAGTCGAGTTAAAGCGTTAGGTAACCGACACCGCACTGATGCTTTATATGTGTTCATCATTTACATCATTACTAGACGCATCGGTGAATGTTAGTTCTTCCACTGTACGACGTACAGTGTGCGTGGTACACTGTACGACGTGCACTGTACATCGTGCATCATGCATACGTACTCATAGTAGGGATGCTGGAACGATTCTGTATGTAGGGGGGACCAAACAATAAAAATAAATGCTGTGATAAAAGTGGGGGGGGACTAATACATAGGAGGTCCCCTAGATTTAAAGTGGGGGGGGGTATATCCCCCTGCCCTCCTGTTGCAGCGCCCCTAATCCATACGCATCACTCTACACATATGTGTAATGTCACTCGGGCATTTAAATACACACACCCACACCCACACATACACATACGTATACCTAGTAATAGAGCTAATGTAACCATTAATAACATATCCCCATCAGCTGTAAAGAGTAGACTGGCAACGGTTCATCTTCTCCTATTACCTATTGTTCTCCGCATTGTTTCTCCGCATTGTTACCCGGCACTACCCGATTACGCAATCACACTCGGATGACAGGTATACTACCTGGAATACGGTGCGGTGATGGCAGGTAGTAGACCGATGTACAATAAGTAGACCGATGTGCAATAAGTAGTGGGCCGAGGTGCAATACCGGTGCCGCCCCCGGTGTAGCCGTGGTCACGCGGAAACGTTTTGACCGGATGTGGACCGCGGCCGCCATTTTAATCACGTGCACGTCAGGGAAGTCACGTTCTCCCCGCGAGCGAGCGAGATGATGAGGAGGAGACTGACAATACAGCATCACCTCCGTAATTATCACCTATACGCTAGTGCCGCTCGTGGGGGGCGTATACGATACTGCTACTGCGCATGCGCCTGCTTAGCGCCTGTACTACGGCCCCGTGGCCTACATAGTTCAGTAGCGCACACCTCCTTATCGCCACAGCGTATACCTGGTAATCTGCCCTTATACGGAAGCCAAGTGTTGTTATATATCGACTGGTTTAGATCTATTAAATATACTCATAGTACTTTAAGGTATACAAAAATATTACTATTTATGTATATATTCATTCATACTATATATGTGATATTTATTACCATTATGCTTTTAATATTTATATAGGGATATAATGGTTGGTATTTATAGTGGAAATAGTACATTATTTATATATATATATATATATACACTCTTCTATAGGCACTGGTAAGACAAGCATACGTGGAAGCTTTGCACTTAAGGTTAGCTACTAATACTTTACACTCTAGCGTCCCGTTATAAGGAATAATAATACTCGTATATTGTGTATCTGTGTATCTTCGTAGACGACGGTTATATATTCATGTATTCTAATTTAATATGTAGTTATCTATAGATATAGTATACTTATACAGTATAATCATACTAGAGAGAGAGAGAGAGAGAGAGAGAGAGAGAGAGAGAGAGAGAGAGAGAGAGAGAGGAGAGAGAGAGAGAGAGAGATGAGAGAGAGAGAGAGAGAGAGAGAGAGAGAGAGAGAGAGAGAGAGAGAGAGAGAGAGAGAGAGAGAGAGAGAGAGAGAGAGAGAGAGAGAGAGAGAGAGAGAGAGAGGGAGAGAGAGAGAGAGAGAGAGAGAGAGAGAGAGAGAGGAGAGAGAGAGAGAGAGAGAGAGAGAGATGAGAGAGGAGAGAGAGAGAGAGAGAGAGAGAGACGAGAGAGAGGAGAGAGAGAGAGAGAGATGAGAGAGAGAGAGAGAGAGAGAGAGAGAGAGAGAGAGAGAGAGAGAGAGAGAGAGAGAGAGAGAGAGAGAGATAGAGAGAGAGAGAGTGAGAGAGAGAGAGAGAGAGAGAGAGAGAGAGAGAGAGAGATAGAGTAAAGTGATCTATGTGATCAATAGTCACCTTTAGTTAGCATCAAACACGGCGGTGTGTGATATATAGTTCATGTTTGTTTAGACCGTTTTATTGCATATGTATATTCTACGATTATATTGTTTAATGCGCGATTTACATTATTAATAGTTCATTTGTCTAATGAAATTAAATTTAAACTCAATTTTATTATTATATTGTTAATCTATATTGTTAATCTAGACTTAAAGGTCGAGCTTGTTCTGTAGGTCGCAATCAATACGTTGCTAAAGGAATATAGGACATAAAGAGTATCCTACTACTACTACTACAAGAATACTTACTATGTCATACTCTGTAATATATTCTATATTAAATAGTACCAGTATTGAATGTAAGGCGTATATTTTCACTTATAGTTGTTACTAACTTATGTTGAGGTCAATAATAGCATCCGTGATATCAATAATAGCATCGGTTGTCATAGATACACACGGTCAATTTAAAGGGGTCAGTATCGGTATATAATTACATAGGTAGGCCGCCGTGTCGATAGTGTTTGACGTACTACCTATAGGTAGTGTTAACTACAAGTAAGGACTTGATGTACGTGTCCTTGATATAAGTAGGTTAACTCGAGAAAAGGAGAGGTCAACGGTCACTAGTGTGTATACAGGTACACCCTATAGGTACACAAACACTAGGGGTGTATTCGGGTTTATAATACGTGATGGTTGGAGACGTATCTATAAGGAGACGTGGCATACTTCATAGCGTGGTATTCGTATGCGTGTATTATATTTCACTTTAGTTTCATTTAACATGAAAAGTCGTTATGGTTGGTTGTATACAAGGTTGTCACAATGTGCGTATATAATGTACGCATACTATAGTTCCTTTATATAAAGTTAATACAGTACTATAGTAATACAGTACTATAGTAATACAGTACTATAGTAATACAGTACTATAGTACCACTTATCTCGCGACATACGTAATAGCCTACACGAGTATCTATATGATAGTATATATAGATATGGCCTATTGACTGTCGTATGCGTTAAGTTAACACTATTGTATTAACCTAATTAATACTGCAGTCTATGAACGGGTAACAAACGAGGTGTGGGTTAGTGATATGACGCATGCGTGGTACACCCGCTGTGTATTAATACAGTTAATACATAGAGGGTATCTATTATAGCTAATCTTGCTATCTATACGAACTATATAAATAGTACTTTCACTTTAATAGTATTTAATTGTATTTTCACAATTTCAATTAAAACTGCATTAACTAGATTTAACTGCACATTAAAGTCAAATAGTACCCGCACTCTTACGATCTATATATAGAACACACTGCCCAACACTGAGAGTACGCACTATAGCATGCGATGCGCGCGTGTGTGTGCGGGTGCGGGTGCGGGTGCGGGTGTACGGAATGCATTAATAACCCCTTGTCACGTGTCCACCCCGTGATTACAATATAATTATGTAACGAATGTAATGCATAATATTATAGACCTCCCACCACGCTCTCGCTTATTCTCGTTATCTGTTTCAGACAATTACTGATAATGGGGGAGGGGCTTGTTTTTATACACTCGACATGTAAACAATCTATGAAATGTTACGCAAGAGATATGCTTTTAATCTAAAAATAGAATAGCGTTCTCTTTAATATCAAACACTCAACTCATATATGATTGATATAGTATATATTTATTTATAAATGTAAACACACACAAACATATATATGTATGTATGTGTGTGTAGGTATGTTTATGTGCGTTTGTTTATATTCGTATTCGTGTATGTGTTATGTATTACAATTTAAATAATGAAATTAATAAAAATTCAGTATCCGGATACGAAGCAACACGGATAACAACTATATATAGGCCATAGTTCTATGAGATAAAGCCGGTGATAACTTAACGTGGTATTCTCTGGCTATGTTCGAGACTTCCTAAACGCGATTATATGTGCTGTGTGCTGTGTGGTGTGTATGTATGAAATGTATGTGTATTCACAACTACAGTTAATAGTGGTTGTGTGTAACGGCTTGACTTATAATGTACTGTATATACTTTATACTATACTCCCTATAAGTGTACATTATACAGTGTATATAGTTATATATATAGTTATATATATATATTGCATAATCTACATTACTATTATATACAGGTGTATTCGTTAATGTAATAATCTCTGCAGGTATACCTATACAATCTATGCTATCTATAATATCATACTATATATATATATATAGGTATAGGTATAGGGTTATAGTATCTATACATGATCTAAGGTATGTCATGTGAACACAGATTGTATAGGATATAACAGCGGATTCACATGCACAGTGTGTGCATTGCACATGTATACAGGCGTTTAGCTATTAACCTATGTTTATATATATATATATATATATATATATATTATATATTACAATATATGTACATTTACAATGTACACTGTACAATATACATCGTACACTGTATGTACAATGAATGTACAGTGTACATATTATGTATAATAACGAAGTATTATATCAATATATGCATAAATATACGTATATACAATATAATGGTAACACACAATACAAAAGTCACTTTAATAGTGTGTGTTATTATAGTATATCCAGTACGTGTGTATACACTACTACACATTAACTATCATAGTGTATATTACGTCATTATATTGTGTAATAGCTATCACGTGACGTCACTTATCGTGGTGGAATGACGTAACTTCCGGTAAGATAATACTGCATCCGTTACACGGGAACATAGCCAACGCTGAGAAGCGGGTATGTGCAAGTTACACCTTCACCCTCTCACGCGAATAGAGTATTTATATACTATATCTTACAGTATATTAGAGTATATTATATAAACGAATCTCAGATCAAAATCATCGTTTAAGCATCAGTTTCATTGTCACCATTTGTTCACCGATGTCATCACCAATTCGACATCGACTATAGTCAACATAATATATAGGGAGTCCCTATTAGGGACACTCGGAACGCTAATAAGTAAAGTTAATTTCAACGGGTCGCGCTAAGAATTACAAAATGTATCGATAACTATATAAGCCGACGATTAAACATGACAGTGTCTGCTCAGTTAATAAGGGACTCGGCATGCTTACGTAATGCGCTATACTGGTTATAATAATAGAACGAGTGCGGTTGCTAGCGATGTGTACACGGTTCCTATAGCAACCCTGTCAGTACGCATGCGTGGTACCTCTATTGTTATGTTGAACCGCTCGTTAACTCTTGTAGTAATACGACTTAATACCTGCTGAGAGCTACGGCATACCGCAATGAATATATCGCGATATAGTCATTACATCACACTATTACATAACAATATTAAATCACTCTATTACATCACAATATCGCGTAACTATCGAAAGTTTGACCACGACCTTCAACTCATTATGTAATACCTATACGATTTGTAATTAACAATAACACCATTATTGATTGATTACTACATTCATGAACACGTACGTCGTACACACATATGTGGGTGCGTACGTCGTACGTTTGCACGCGTGTGTGTGTGTGTGTATGTGTGTGTCGCTCTATATAGGTACATTCACCTACACTGTACTACATCGTACACTGTATATTAATAACACCTATATTAATAAGTTTAATTATACAGTAAGTAATACTTACATATATATCCATTAATATGATTCAATATTATATTAATTAATATGTAATTAATATGGAAATATATTGATATTTAGAAATATCGTTATTATATATAATACATCGGATACATATTATAAAATGAGGAATACACACATACGTAGTGTTAGTGTTACATAACGCTATTACATCATCACTATACGCGTGAGCCCCACACAGTCGCGGGGGTGCGGTGTGTGGTATATCGGGTCGCACGTGTATAATTAGCCGTACATCCGACACAAGTGACCACTACTGGTACTGACCACTACCGGTGTGACGTCACAAGGTCGCTATGACGTCACAACAAGGCGGTGGACAAGTGCCCCGCCTCTAGGCATTACGTAGCCTATCAGCGTAACCATGGTAACCTTCTGCTGTACGCCTGAGAGGGAGAGCTGTATTACACTTCACCGTGTGTAGTAGTGGTTATGTAATGTGTATTGCGTCATGCGGGTGGCGGGGGCAGGTTACGTCATAACACGATGATGATGGGGTGGGGTGTGGGAGGGGGAGGGGGAGAGGGTGACACCTGCGTGCGTATCGAGTGTCATTTCATGGAAGACCGCGTGAAAGAGTACCGAATACATACATATATACACTGGTATCCGTGCCTATATCGGATGTGAACAGTATACACACACATACACACACTCTCACATACACACACACACATACTATCACATACCTTACTTTACTACATTTATTATAATTTATCTAAATTATGGATGTCGCCATAACATTAATATTATATATATCACATCCGAACAATTTTCTGAAAATTGGATTTTTGTGAATAAATCAATTTACTACTACTACTACTACATACACACATACACACATACACATATATACACAGATTCTAAAGACATTTTTTCAATATATATATTATTCAGTTTATTAAAGCTCTTTTACCATATTCTACACATATACACGTATACGTATATATATATATTAGATACGTTCATCTCGGCTCGATTGATAAGTATATACATACTAGTATACTAGTGTACACACATACACGCTCTATTAGTAGTAGGATATAAAGCATCATGTGACTTTAACATCAGCCTTAATACACTTCATGATCACGTTACAAACACACACACACACGCACACAAACGCACACAAACGCACGCTACTTGAACATCTATACACTGTGCGCGCGTGTGTTCATACGTACGTTCGTGCATGCATCACTGCGTAGTGTTGCGGTGATCGCAGTATAACACATCAACATGCACGTTGATTGCATAACTTTCGGGGGCGGAGAAAACACGCAATCAGTTAGATGTAATATATATATAATATATATATATATATATATATATATATATATATATATATATATATATATATATATATGTGTGTATGTGTGTGTATGTGTGTGTGTATATGTGTGTGTGTATGTGTGTGTTTGTAATAGTGAGTGAGTTTATATATTTAACTATCCGAGTTACCTTCAGAAACACCGAGTTAAACAAATCACATTTAATAGGGTAAGACTTTTAGTTTAACTATTATAGGAATAGAATATTAATTATTAAATAATAATAATAATATTCTAGAAATATATCATTATACTATAGCTACATATATAGTACTACGTATATTTAGTAATTTTACTATATAGAGTACACATATTTCTGCTGCTAACACCACCACTTATACTAGAATACTGTGGTGGTATATGTGTTATGCAGCCATACTAGAGTACACCAAGACTATCTAGGAGTCATTAACCTTACTAGTTCTAACCTCTAACCTCTGACCCCTGTCGTCGCTATGTACATAACATTAGCGTAACCCATAGCGAAGTGGTCCCAAGGGGAACTTTAATAACCCGGGGCAATTACGGGCTATATCAATAGTTATACAATCTATATACGTAAACTAATGATATTACAACGAATGTAAATAAAACTATGCATACGCACTTGTCTACTTATATGTACACATTAAGATTGTCTACAATGTATGGTGTATACAGTTACATATCTTAGTATACCTTGTTCACTGTACAATGTAGTGTACAATGTACAGTGTACATTGTACAGTGTACAGTGTACATTGCAGTGTACAGTGTACATTGTACATTTCAGTGATATTTGTACACTATATATAGTATACATAGTATACATATATAACAAAGATCTTCCGAAGGAGAGATATAACACTTACGCGAAATCGTGTAATTCGTATTTGTATACAAAATACCCTGGTGCCACCTATAGCGGGTTATTTTTAGGAACTACGTGTTGTTTATAATGTAAATTCGTATTTAACTATACACTTTTAAAATGTTAAATAATATGCTTTAAATTAATATTATATGATGAAAACTAAGTGTTCATTACTAATATATAACAAACAAATATGATATTTATGTTTTAAATGCTATAAGTAAATATTTAGTGAGTAAAAGCTAATTTATATTGCATGTAATTTAATAGAGCAATGAAAACATTGTTGTATGCAAACAGAGCCGAACCTAAATCTATTTCAGTGATTTCGATACTACTACTGGCAGCGGTTAGGGATATTACTAAATTACGTTGCATGCATAGGGTGTGTTATATATTTGCTTCGCAAAATCTTTGTATATAGTATACAAATATGTGTACATATAGTTATGAAGTGCGCATTCGTAACAATAACGTTATCTACATTAGCATAATCATACACTTCAGTTTTCATAATCACTAAATATTTGTCTAAACTATTGATCTAATAGTACATATACATATAGTTTATATTATATTTACATATATATATATATATGCAATGTACATATATGTATAACCCTAACATATAGTGTAGGGGTGTACACGTAACCCTGACGACTTACATAATATACGAAGTATACGTTACCTATATAAGAATCACGTGATAACGTTATCACGTGCCCACGTGGTTAGGTTTAATAATTTAACAATAACAAGTATAATAAGGGTTATACACTACTACTACCATAGTAGTAGTAGGTAACACCGCTAGGTGGTGGTGGTGGTAATGGTGGCGGCCATCAATCATTAGAACTTTGACCCAGATACAGAACTGACCTATAGGTAGCCATACCACTCGGTAATTAATACCTTACATGGGTAGCTGATCTATAATAACCACGTGACTAGAGGACGATAGCCTTATGTTTACACACACGTCCACTAGGGGGAGCTACCTGTATTTATTTACGTACACCACGTGATAGCTGTGGTGGTAATCTATTAGTGCATTGTCATTAATACCCGCCGCTAAGTGTGCGTGCGTGTGTGTGTTTAGCTTTCTAGTAATGTACCTTTAAGTACCCTTAAAAGTACCCTAAACACACACACGTATCTATAAATAGAATAGTGTTGGATTCGATGTTTTATGTATTATGAAAGTATTTGATTATATTTGATTGTGTATTATTATATAGTTATTGTTATGTAAGACAACTCCTTTATTAATGGCTGATCGTCAAACCAGTCGAAATCAATATCTAGAATACTATATTGCTTTCGGTCAAAGTCGTATCATCTTGCTACGTTCTAACCGCTGAAACCTTTGATTGACGTTTGCAAAGACACTAAATCTAATTAATAGCGCCTCCCCCCGTTCATTATTTCATTATTAACATTACGAGAATTACTCGGGAAATCGATATCGGCAGCGGTAGCGTGTATTTCATGCCCGCGGCTTCTTTATTTACGGGAGGCGTGGCTTAAAGTGGGCGTGTTTTAGCCTTGGGGATGGCGGGTGCCGACATAATGGCGGGCGTCACAGAGTCTAGACGTTTTGTTCAAAGATAGGAACAAATAGTTAGACCCGAGATGAATTTCTGATCCGTTTGTCGCCAGTGTGCTGATAAAAACTACACCCTTAGACACCTTTATACACTAAACCTATATATATATACTATAGTATACTATATCGTTAGTAATAGTAGTAGTTATTAACAGTTAAAATAACGGAGTCTATCGGATGCCGACGATTGGGCGTTGTTTGCCCATAACACATTTGTTTATATGTTTGTGTTCTGAATCTGTTCATATACTTATTTATGTTAATATACTTATTGATGTTAATCGAATGATATATATTATTTGATCTGAGAATTTTATAATTATGTTAATAAAAAATCATTATATATATATATATATATTCCAATTTATTATATATCAATATTTATGTTGAATATATTTCCATTCCGTTCCTATAATAATAAGGAAAACAATACTTTCGATTTAAATTTATATATTTATATGTGTGTTTATGTGTGTGTGTGTGTGTGTGTGTGTGTGTGTGTGTGTGTGTGTGTGTGTGTGTGTGTGTGTGTGTGTATTATAATGAGTAAGTTTATACACTGCACGGTAGGTTTATTTAGGAGTACGATATCTCCCCAAACTATCAGATCTATCTAGAGAGATAGAGAGAGAGAGAGAGAGAGAGAGTGAGAGAGAGAGAGAGAGAGAGAGAGAGAGATTGCCACATATAGATACTGAAGTAGCATTCCTAGCTGACACATGCGCAGTAGGATTGAACTGCTATAGTATACTGTTATCACATATCGTAGATAATACTACAGTTTGTATATATATATGCTATAGCATACAGTATAGAGTATATACTATATACTGTATGTGTGTACTGCAGTACACACATATAGTATACATATATACATGTATATAGAGTCAGAGAGGTATCACAACTTCCTATATACTCTTATACACCTTCTTTTCTATTGTATTTGTAGTAGGCTTATCTAGTTATCACATGACATATACAAGTATACATTAATGAATACGCGTATACATTTAATATACATTTATATACACTATATACCTTGATGCAGGTATATCATGGTTACCTGTATTATACTTATACTTAATTAAGTAGTCATATATATATTGATGTACGTAGATTTTATATATCGGTACACGCGAGAATATTTGGAAATCCCGCACATATGCACGCTGTGATTATCTGACTGATCTCGAAGTTTATCGTGGTTTATCATCAGTTCCTGTTCTCCGTGGATGCTATCGTCACACCAAAAATTTTCTAGGAATATATAAAACTTATGCGAAATCGTGTAATTCGATGTCCTATACGAAACATGAACAGCGCCACCTATATAAGGTCAATTTTGTGGAAATGTTTTGTTTATAATGTAAATTCGTAACAAACTATACACTTTAAAATGTAAAATAATATATTTTTAATAAATTATCTATGCATAAGTAACATGTGATGAAAACTAAGTGTTAATTACTAATATATAACAAAGCAATAGGATATGTTGGCTTTAGTGTTATACATATTATATGGCGAGTAAAATCTAATTTGTATTGCATGTAATTTAATAGAACAATGAAAATATTGTTCACCCGGAACACCTATATCTATTTCAGTGATTTCAATACTACTGCCAGTAGCGGCAGGGAGTAGGTATTAATTACGTTTCGTAGATAGAGAATGTTATATCTTCGCTTCGCCAAATCTTTGACCACACTAAGCTTGTACGTATAATGCGGAGAGATATGGCGAGATGTAGATCGAGAAGTCTAGATAGCGTGGATTGGCTGTAATATCGATAGTCGTCGAGATTTTACGAGATTTTAAATATTTTAGTGACGTCTGCTTTAACAAAAGATTCTCTCTCGCTCACAGATACTAGAAGTAGATGACAAGCCCGTATGTAAATACGTAGCTATACGTCGTATACCCATTGTGCTGTCGCTTATAATTGCGTTATTAACGAATACTCTATAATTAGGGCCACTAGATGGCGCTAGCGTGGCGATTAAACACACGCATGTGCATTCAGACACTATCTCTCTCTCTATAAGCCATAGAATACGTCCTCTAGTAGTACAACATGTACCATATATGGTACACATACTATATTATAGTATATATATATATATATATATATATATATATATATATATATATATATATATATATATAGGATAAATGTATATACAAATGTCATATACCATACATAAATCAGCTATAACTTACATAAAGAGAAAATAATATTTATATATTACAGATATTCTCATGTTTCGAATATATTATATTATATGTGAAATGTATAATATAAATGTGTAATACATGTCACAATTCACATTGATATACTTTCATCTATTAATTTACATATATGTATCCTATAGGATATGTTGTAAATATAATCTAACCTACATCTCTCTTCTATCTATTTCGCTTTATATATATATATATATATATATTATTAATGTGGATCTACTACTAACAAGACCCCACCTAATAGGGGTAGTTCACATACTTTGAAGTATACATGATAATTGATAACATCTACATCGATACTACCCGAACACACAATGTGTATCGGTGCATAATTAATTAACTTTTAACGAGAAAGTCACATTAAAGAGAAAAACGACCACCGCTTTTTAGCTACTTCCATCCGAATTGTCGCGGAACCACAACAACAATGATAACGGTACATTGGTTCCAGGTCAACGCGTGTATTTGTTTAAAGGTACACGCCGATATAGGTGCTTTGATAAATACGTTCACATCCGAATCTCCTCTATGGTAATAATGAGATACGTAGTACGGTATATATATATATATATTAATATATATATATATATGTGTGTGTGTGTGTGTGTGTGTGTGTGCGATATAATGTTCGGCCCACAGTGTGCGTGTATGTGTTTGCGTATGTGTGTACATAGGACGGGTGAATGTTTTTCAATTGATGCATGTACAAAAACTGAAGTCAGTAACTTATAATAATGTTGCTGTTGTCGATATCGCAGTATACTGTCAACACACACACACACACACACACACACACACACACTAAGAAGTAGCGGCGCATACACATATCGTACATCTATGTTATCTACGGCAGAGTTTACCGTACCGCTATACCAGGTGGCACCCTAACAACCGATCACGTGATGACGACGGCCGATAGAGTCACGTGACACATTACGTAACGTCACACACACGTCACGTGGTACCGAACGATCGCTAGGGCGGCGGAGGATTAGGTCGCGCGGGAGGAGAGAAGGTTTAAAACCAAGCGTCGTGGCGGTAATATCCATTAGCGAGATGGTAGAGACGACTAGCGAGTGTAATTGTAATGACAGCTCCTCCTAGGGGACGAGGGGGGAGTAACAATAGGGGGCGGGCTATAGGGTTGGGGGAGGTTTACGATATTAATCAGCGACATCGTAAAGTCCTTGGTTTCCTTAGTATATATTAATCGCAAATTATTCTTGTTAACTAGATACATACATGTATAATGTATATGTGAATATATAAATATATTATCAATATTAATAATATGTATGTATAATGTGTGTGCATACACACACGTGTGAGTATATATATATATATATATATATTAAATACTATATAAATAATTATATCACAGTCGCTTTCAGTTATAAAGTCATTACCAAATTAACATCCCAGCACATTCATTATACAGCCGTAAATCTTAGATTGTACACTGAGCATATCGCGTATACGTCAAGCAGTAAATAAGCCTTAATCTGTGGCTAAGTTATTTGATTTAGGGGCGTTCCCCTAATATGGGCCGAAGTACAGGCAAACACTGCACGAATAGGATGGATTCTGCGCAGATCGTGTTTCGTACAAAACTATAAACTATCCGCTACTGACGCAAGGCGTCACTACCGTATCTCAACCTCACCACATGACCACGCATCCTCTCACAGTGGTACCTTACATGCCCGATAGGTGGCTCTGGGTGTACGACTTATTACTACATGTAGTGCACTGTGACTCGAGTAAAGGATGAGTTCATTTAACCATTGAGTGTTTAAATCTTAATTCGAATAGAACCTTATTAATGTGTATTATATATATATATATATATACTAACTTACACTATATATATAGTGAAATAAGATATAGCGAGATCTAGTAATGTAGCTTCATAAAGGTTTAGTTACAGTAGCTATTATAAAAGTAGTTCGTATCGCCATCACGTGACCCCTAATACTGACCGTCCCCCCCTACCGGAGTAAACATGCATACCTACCTTGTCGACCACGTGGGTAGTACGGTAAACCGTAATACCCGTGTACAGCGAATAACGATACATATACGTCATGATCAGGATGAGTCATAACTTATGAGTCATAAGTGATGACTCATAACATGACGTGCACAGTGACACGGTACTCGATTACGTCACACGAGTGTGCCTCCTCAGATGCATACGTACACATATAGATAGGTATGTGTATAGTCAGGTACGTCGTACATATGTGCGTAGGTATGCGTAGATATATATGCGCGCACGTTTAATCATACGTATCGCTACGTCTCCTTTCATCTTCTCTCACCCTCTGTGGGGATGATTGTGTGTGAGGGGGGGGGGGTGTTTACATATAAATACTCCACAATGTATCCGATTACTATATATATATATGTGTGTGTGTGTGTATGTGCGCTTATTTTCTAGTGTATACTATAGTATAACCGCTATATTGATACTATAGTATGTATATATCTATCATCAACACCTATACCTGACTACCTATATAGCTATACACCTACACACCTACACACCTATAATGCTATATAGCTATACGTACCTGCATGTCAGTGCCATAGGGGGTATCGCCCACCTCAATGTACGTATTACATGTTAGTGAAGTCGTTAATAAAGTATCGTACTAGTTAGAAGTATTACCTTAATACTACTATAACCCCCCTCTCCGTGCGTGCGTGTATGTGTTCGTTGTGTGTGATATACTATCAAAGAAGTGTCTAATGAATTGCTTCGCCTATCTTTGATACTATTATTGATGATGATGCGCTGCGCATGTCTTCACTATAGGTCCCCCCTACTATAGGTCCCCCTACTACTATAGTATGCAGTGTAAACCCCCCTACTACTCTATACCCCCCAACCTACGTATTGTATGCAGTGTAGGACATACGCCATATGACCTACACTGTGATATCTATTAATAGATATCAAACTACACACACACACACACACACTTATAAGTGTTCCGTCAAGCTGACGTTGATCGTTTGATCTGGCGGCCCAAGTGTAATTCAGCTGAACACTTACGTTTCTATTGTACATGTACAAGACAAATGTATAAGACGCGTATGTCTCACTTAGTATACAATATGTATAAATAAACTACTAAAATATATATATTAGTATACGATTAAACAGATTAGTATTTCTTAACATAATACTATATTGTTTATCCCTCTATACAATGTTCATTGTACAATGTACATTGTACAGTGTATAATGTAGCATTTACCCTCTATAGTAATACACATGTTACATAATGTGAAAGTGAAGTTTTTATAATGTGCAGATAAACGTTGCAGGGATTAGTAGATTTGCATAATGTACTAATTACTGCATCATATAATTAGGGTTGCATAACTTTCACTCAGTATCTATAAATGGATTATATGGCGTAATCGAGGGTACTAAAACAATCCGATTGGCTAATTATCTATCGCTCACTACCATATTAGTTGGTACTATAGAATACGATAAATTTTAAATAGTGCTTTAAGTAAGTTTAAGCTATTAAGCATGATATATTTTACATAAATAATATAAAAAGGGTTATACAGAAATTAAATTTAGTTTAATAACCTTTTTTCTAACATTGAATACACTATATTTATATAATACTTGGTACTTTAGTCTATCTGTATACGTAAGTGTGTGTGTATGTGTGTTAATGTATATGTGCGAATGTATGTGTGTGTGTGTGTGTGAATATATAAGTGTGAACGCGTACGAAAGTGTACTCACCTATTAGTTTGTTTACTTTTAATTTAGGAACTTTTGTATTAGTTTATAATTAAGTTTACATACCTGCCACATAGCATTAGTACTTTAGTCTACATTCTAACGATGACCTAACTCCGTGAGAGAGATACTACCTCTTATGTAATCAGCTACCTCACAGTCGATTACGTAATGTTATGTTACGAAGGAGGACGCTGGCATAGGGAGATGGAGGTACTGGGGGTACTGAGGAGGGTGATGGGGGTACTGGGGAGGGGTGAGGATAGCGCCCTATAAGGGATATAACTGCTAGATAGCCGCGCGATATCATCTCTCTCTCTCCTCGGACGACGTGCATGATGTAATACCCAGATGATGTAATACCCAGATGATGTAATACCCAGATGATATAATAAGATATCGATATGTAAGCATGACCCCTAGTAGTCGTACTGAGAAAACTTGCGTAATATTAGTACTGAATCAGACTGCATTACTACATGCCCTATACTATACATGTGTATGTAAGTATGTGTGCGTGTGCGTGTGCGTGTGTGTTATTTTGCTGTGTAGTGAACTGATTATATACGTGTGAGAGGTTGCGTGTGTTTGTGAGAATAATCATATTATGTCTCAATTTGAATAAAAGGATTTATTAAATATCAGTACATACACAACGTAATCTAATTACATCAGAGTTAACCCCTCCAAGCACCCACACACCGCACACTACTACTGCACTCAGTAGACAGGTTGGAGATGGCATTCCGGTAAGCATGCGTAACTCTCGTAGCTGGCGTTGTACTACGGCCCAGTTACCGTGCCAGTACAGTGGTCAGCAGCTGGTTTCCGTTATCTAGTGGTCGAGTGGTCAGACCGGACCGTGCGGTCGTGGTGTTGCCGGTGCTGGCTGGCGTTTAGGCTGGCCGTAATTACACGTAATCTAGCGGTCAAGCAATGGCTGTACGGACTGGTCAAGTTAGGCTGGCTTAGTGGTCGAGACACGGTGACCGTCGCTTAATCGAGACGCATTAATTAAGTAACGTCTGATTGGTCGGGATGATGATGAACACGATGTAATGTAGCGTCATTAGACGGTGAAATAATGCACTATTATTATTAGTAACAACAACTTTAGGCGAGTTTAATTTCGTACGCGACTGTATACTTAGTAACTTTTAGTGTCTTGTAATAATGCATAACAATATATACATATATATATATATATATATATATATATATATATATATATATATATACACATCACATATATACGTTCAGGTATGATAAGTATAAAGGCCACCATGTATGATAGTCGTCAGCGTACACATTATTTATAATTGTGTATTTTAATTGTGTTCGAGTAACAATAGATGACTGTTGCATACACACACGTCTACACACACAGTCACGCCTGCATTGTTATGCGCATAATACATGCCACGACGAAGGGGCATGCGGGGCACTACGTAGGGGTGGACTGAGGGGTAGGCTGAGGGGTGGGCGGGTAATAATCTTGTTACATCGGGTAATACAGCATGTTGTGTGCATACATCATGAAATGTATATTACATTAACATATATATATATATATATATATATATATATATATATTAGTGTAATATTCTTGTAATATATATATATATATATACATATATACGTATATATCATGATTAATTTTCTCACTAGTTATATTAATACATAACGATGAATGGGCAAGTCATACATATACTATAATAGTCAATATATACATTTAATGTTTGTGAAATAATGTGAACATTGTCTAATAACTAATATAATAGCAATAAGATTCATATTATTGCATAGACAATTAAATATGTCTGTATATATATAGTATCAACTTCTCCATAAAATGTATAGTCAAAATAGTATATCTAAAGATATCGCAGTTCATGATTACCGATATATAGTGTACATTGTGCATTGTACACAGTGTACATTGTACATTGTACATTATACACTGTTCATTGTACACAGCGTACATTGTACAACATATACACATTCACATGTTTACTAACATCATCGATGTAAATAACTTTCTTTATATCGATGCATAACACACATCGCGCGATGAACTATTACAAGTGTGTGGGTTCCCTTACGGAATACGTGGACATTATTAAGTGTTACCTTCACAACATCCGGTGATACCACCCTACCGCTAATGTACACCTATTGCTATTACTACGGAATACGTGGACATTATTAAGTGTTACCTTCACAACATCCGGTACTACCATCATACCGCTAACGTACACCTATTGGTATTACTACGGAATACGTGGACATTATTAAGTGTTACCTTCACAACATCCGGTGCTACCACCATACCGCTAATGTACACCTATTGCTATTACTACGGAATATGTAGACATTATTAAGTGTTACCTTCACAACATCCGGTACTACCACCATACCGCTAATGTACACCTATTGCTATTACTACGGAATACGTGGACATTATTAAGTGTTACCTTCACAACATCCGGTGCTACCACCATACCGCTAATGTACACCTATTGCTATTACTACGGAATACGTGGACATTATTAAGTGTTACCTCCACAACATCCGGTACTACCACCATACCGCTAATGTACACCTATTGCTATTACTACGGAATACGTGGACATTATTAAGTGTTACCTCCACAACATCCGGTGCTACCACCATACCACTAATGTACACATATTACTATTACTACGGAATACGTGGACATTATTAAGTGTTACCTCCACAACATCCGGTGCTACCACCCTACCGCTAATGTACACATATTACTACGAGGTACACGGACATGCCTATGACTACGCAGCACCCCGTGTACGTGCGCGCGTGTGTGTGTGCGTGTACGTGTGTGTGTATGTGCGTGTGTGCGTGTGTGTAGGTATGATGGATCACGTGGCCGTCATCATCATCATCGTGTAATGAGTGACAGGTGCGTACATCACGTGGTAGGTGTGTACACCACGTGATATGCATGTACACCACGTGATATGTGTACACCACGTGGTAGGTGTGTATACCACGTGATATCCATGTACACCACGTGGTAGGCGTGTATACATCCGGTCAATCTGTACATACAGGTATACAGTACATGTGATATGTATTCATAGTATACGTGTATGTCATGCTATCAATGCTGACAATATTTATATAATACACTATACTTATAATATAATATATATTTTTATTTAATATATATATATATATATATATATATATATCGCTATGAAAACACGCATGTATATATTGCTATAGACGAGGTGATGTAGTTACAAACACGTGACTATCCAGGAGTTGTGTATCCAAAAAGTCACGTGTCATACGAGATCACGTGGTCTAATAATGTAGAACATGGATACCTGGATATCTTGATACGCCGTACTGCGTTATAGTACAGTTGAACATAGAATGTACATTGATATTGCATAATGTACACTGTACAATGTACAGTGTACAACATATACTAAACATGCTAATACATACAGTTATAATCTCGTACAATGTACTTCTCGTATTGCATTCTGGGTATATTGTTATTTGTGTATATTTGTGTTACACGTGTAGACTGTGACTAGTAATGAATACTAAACATTACAATACTATATGTGTAGATGTGTACAATGTACACTGTACATGTGTACAATGTACACTGTACATGTGTACAATGTACACTGTATATGTGTGTAGGACCTACCTACAGTGTAGGTGATGTTATATACTCATGGCGTCATATTTATTGTTATGGTTTTGAAATATTATAAAATATGATATTATGTTAATATAATAATAGCAAATATATATATATATATATATATATATATACGGCGCTAATAACAACTATTAACATATATAGTTAAGGGTATGGGTACTTAGTACTAAGTAATACTTACTCGGTAGTTACGGTACATCACAGAACTTAACCAAAGAGGATTAGTGGTACGATATATAAGTGGAAGAAGGTGTGGAACAGGCATGCCAGTAATAGTTAAAAAGGACACGATTGTCCTTACTCTAATAACGAAACAATAACTTAACGTCGCATAATAACATAATTAGATAATAACTATTGTTCTATCTGTTATCTAATTACGTACAATCATTCATATATTTCCAACCATACATTGTTACTAACCTATCAAATGTGTGTGTGTATCAATGTGTGATGGTTGTATAAGCCGAGATTAATTAGATAAATGTGCTTTAATTTAAGCTCTAGAACAACAACCGAGTATAGATACTTTATGTACGGGCTAGGGTAACTTTACGGCCACTACTTATGTTATCGATGTACAGGTTTGAATGATCGCTGTGCATACGTACACGCTAAAAGGGGCGTTACTAGGGGCGTGGTCGCATCTAGATTCGCCGGCGCGCTATCCTATACGATAGTGGGCGTGGCGTAAACGGGTTTACGGCGGCGATATCCTATATGATAGTGGGCGTCAGAGGGGCGTCACCAGATAGGCATCGTCTGATACCGCTACTACAGAAGTACTATAGTATACTATAGTACTATAGTAGTACTACTGGTACTACTGGTGATGGTACTGGTAGACTCCGAGACGTTATACGATCGTAGCGCCACCTATCTACTACAGATAGGTGGCGCTGGAGGTCGTGGACTATGGATCACGTGACTATGAGACCGAGGTCGGACACACTTCTCGTGCGATCTCGCCGTATCGCGGTATCCGTTAATCTTTAGCAACACTAATATCGTATTCGGATTCCGTAGTATCTATACTGAGGCTTAATTGGTCACCCTATAGGGTGTATACCCTGTGCCACCCTACGCAGGGTCACCGTACCTAACTACATGTAGTTAAATCTGATGAGATAGCAGTCACGTTGATAGATTTTGTCATGACATTCGTGGATGCCGTTGGGTATAGCGGCCTTCTGTCGTATTAGAATCTCGCCATTTCACGCGCGATCTCGTTATTCGTGAACCGCGGTGCCACGACTAGAATGAAATACATAAACACCACGAATTAAACATAATCCACGACCGGTTTCGTACCCGTATTCAAGATTTACACTAATATATGTACAAACTGTGCCTTTACATATAGCTAGAGATAACCTTACACTATAGCTCTATAGAAGCACACAAGTTGTGTGACACCTTGCATATATGCACACACACACACACACACACACACACACACACACATACACGACACCACTCATTAAACTCGAATACGATGAAACACTGCTGTCGAACAGTTCCGCGAACTAGTATTGTTGTATGTTATAGCGACGCGTTTGTGTAGAGCGGCGATGTACTGACATGTCGCTGTAACGGGGTTTTAATGACGATGATGATACGATATGTGACGTGTTCTAGGTGTATAGTAAGTCGTGTAAGTCGTCATTGTACAAACGCAAACACGACATTAACTCTATTCAACTACAATCGATTATAACAATTATATTATATTTATAAAGTTACGATGAAATTTGACACAAACAAGTATGAATATATATTAATTATCACATGACATATATTTTATTTTACAAGTTTTCCATAAATAGATGTTTAAATATTTATATATAAATTATAATACATATTTAATAATTATATGTGGGTAATATAGGAATATACAATGAGTTATATCACTATATTACATATTATCAAATGTATATAATATTTAGAGTTGATAGAATTAATTTACAAAATTAGAAAAAATGCTAATATTCGCAATATAGCTGATTATTAATACCACATTACATAATATCATATGATTATCTAATATATGCAACGAGCGGTATATATACCTCACCTCAGTAATCTGAGTTAACCATCAAAGATACTAATGTTATCCTACTATTATTGTAAACAATAACATTAAATATATATATATATATATATATATATATATATGTGTATATATATGTTATATGGTATTCGATGTTATTGTTTACCATGCAGGTTTAATAGTACCGGTACTGCTATTATTACTGATGCTTATCTCAGATTACAGATGAGCCGGGCCATACATACGCACACATGTGCGGTCACACACACACACATGTGCGGTATATACACACATACGCACCGCCTCAGTAACAGCGGCGGATACCCCGCACACATATGTGCGCGCGCACACATATGCGCTCATATTAGATAACCGTACTAAATCGATATGCACCCGTGGGTGAATACGAGCGGTTATTATGCTAACAAAGGGTTTTAATAATATAGGGTATATCCTTTATTATATACCAGATATACCCGATATATCATAAATAAAACAACAACTTACCTCAGCTTTAGGGAGAATATACCACGCTAATACTTACGATTAAAACTATATATAGCTATACCTAATACCTATATATATTATCATATTATAACTATTATATTTATTCATAATAAAATACAATATTTCTCTAAAAGGAAAAATTTCTTTAAGGAAAATCACAAAAAAAATTGTATAATATAGTATAGAATATATGCTATAAATATATATATGTATATATGTATATATATATATATATATATATATATATATACTGACGCATGCATTCTAATGAGAAGGTCACGTGATGTAATGGCACACGACACTAATCATTCGTCAGGGCAATTAAATGTTTGTTTACTAAACGAGAGCACGTGCTCTATAGAGGGGGCGAGGATTTTTTATAGCTATTTTGTCGTATCCAACTTAATTATCGTCCATCTAATCGCGGCCCACCGTCGGTCGTCTGTTAGTTTACGAGATGTACACACGTGAGTCACGTTGGGTACATTGTACCCGGTATATCGTAGAGGGGTACGTCGGGGTAAACAGGATGTACCCTAGTGGGGGTTTATCGTATCGGTAGCATCAATAGCGTGTACTGGATAGATAACAATTTAATTATACGCCGCGGAATTATGTTAAATGTACCGAGAGAGAGATATATATATATATATATATATATAGAGTGTATGAGAGAGAGGGAGATAGAGAGAGAGAAAGAGTGCAGAAAGCTTATTAACTAACGATAAAAAGAGCCGCTATCATTAAACATGTGATCTATCACATGATGATATATATATATATATAGTTAGATCTATCTGAATGACATGATTGTAATAATAACGAATACGTGTGTTATATATTAATATTGTGATCGAAATCAGAGGATATTGATGTTTGTTGCGAATAATGTCTATGATGTAAATAACATATGTCGTGATTAAATAATTGTAGAACATTCTGAATAGTATTATTTATATATTTAGATTATAAATATATATTTGGTGTTATTTATTAAAATAATACTATTTGCATACTTATTTTATATTACCATATATTACTATAGATATTGAAGTTGAACCTACTAATTATAATTCATTATAATATATATATATACAAGTATATATAATTGCATATTAGTACTAGTAGTATACAACTTGTATACTACTAGTACTAATATTCAATTATATATACTTGTATATATATACAAGTATACTATGGTATACTGAGACCTTTATTTACGTATCAATATTTTACTGAAACACATTAAATCTCGCCATTAATTAAATCCACATAACACGTGACTAAGTAAGTTGGTTCACGCATATTTCCGTATAGGATTGTTAACCTAATAACTGTATAATAGTGTAAGCGGGTAGTCTATGGTAATGCACCATTACCAATTATATATATAATTAATATATTATATATATATATATATATATATATACTAACATTGTATTTAATATAATATTATAAGCTTGTTGTTATTCACTTATCGGATTATCATATTAATGTATTAATGGAGAATCGACGGATAAATATCTACAATAATATCTATAAATATTTAATAATATAATTGGCGCATGCGTATACTGTAATTTATAGTATCAACAGATAATAGATGCAGTGAAACCGTGGCTTCGTATTAACCTCGGGGTCACGTTTAAATAAAGTGTTACTGATTTATTCATTATAATGATATCGTTCTGTACTATAATCTATAGTACATCAGGTATGTATTCTATACCTATAGGATATATAACTATAACTTTTACTATAACTATAACTATATATTTATGTATTAATTGGGCATTAACTATAGTTAATGCCCAATTCTTCACTATATAAATCTTTCGTATACGAAAGCGTGTTAAGGTTTCTATAGTATTAGATATATATTGTATACAACTGCATGGATGTCACCTTTAAGGGGTTAACGGATATGGATGTAGTTGATATAGTAAGTTTATTATACGGTATATCTATCGTGATATATATGTGGGTATACCCAGAGCTGGGCACGATACTCAAAAAATGTATAATAGATACAATTACAATTACACACTTTTTTCTTATAATAGATACAAATACAATTACTTTAAAAAAAATAATAGTAGATACAATTACAAATACAGAATTTTCTTAGTAGATACATCTTAGTAGATACAAATACATTATAATTATATAAAATATATATAAACATATAGATCTATAAATTATATAGATATATATTATATCATATAATATATATGTATATATATATATATATATATATATATATATATATATATATTCATCGATGTCGAATTTGATAGTACATATCAAGGTACATTACACGGAATAATATCCCGAAATGTTTTCTAGAAATTGATTTTCTAGCAAGTTGTAGTGGGACCCCTTTTAAGTCACTATATTTCCCGAAAATTGTCGGAAAGTAATGGAATAACTCACTACATTCTCCTTAATTTATCAGCTTCATTCTATACCCTTGACCATAATATCCTTATAAATGGACTATCCTCTATCGGAATATGTGGTACTTCACTCGATTGGTTCATCTCATACCTAACTGGTCATTTATTTACCAAATTAGCATAAATTCACTAATTTCTAAACCTCGTAAAGTTACTCATAGAGTACCTCAAGGTCTGTTCTTGGTCCACTCATATTCAATATCAATCTACTTCCCTTATTTAAAATTATTGACAAATACCCCCACTATAGATCTATAGCAAGACCTCCTATAACCTCCAGGTTATAGGAGGTATTGTCTATAGTCGACTATCACTCGTATACAGATGACATATTACACTGTAGATTGATAGACCCTAACAATGCAATACATTTACTTAACAACTGTCTCCTTATCACTAAACTGTCTTAAAACTGAATCATTGCATAATAAAACATCTACTATTATATTCCTTCCACCACAAATTACCATTAACAATTTAAGTATTTAGTATGCTAATAAAGTAAAAACCCTTGGTATATTAATCGACCCAACACTATAATTTCACATTCCGAATAAATCACTATCATAGTCAATTAACTACATACTACAAAACTTACGAACAATAATACCCTTCATTAATTTGAATACTGCAATCTTCTCGCTACATCCCTCATTCTACCCCACATTGATTACTATAATTCATGTCCTTATAGGGACATATATGCCTCTTCGCATCTAATAAATAAACTCCAACGCCTTCAAAACACTAGCTAGCTATAAGATTTATATATTTTTCAACATAGCTAAACATTCCAGACAACATATATCTCCTCTAAGAACCAACTTACATTGGCTGCCAATAAAATCCAGTATAATTTATAATATTTCACTCATCATACATTTATCTACTCACTATAACACACCAGACTATCTCGCCAACTTACTAACTTCCCAACATAACTATTTACAACAACACAAATAAACAAATTCAAATTAAAAACTCCAGTTCTATCATATTTAACATCTGCCCAACATAAATCTTTCTCCGTCCATGCTCCAAAAATCTAGAATGATCTACTTCACAATATCCGGTCAATTGACTCAACTGTAATACTCAATTTAAATCTCAAAACATGCCGTTTTCTCAATAAATACATTAAAAAGCACGTCTGAAAACTTCCATAAAGTAGTTGATGGAAGTGCTTAAACGGTAACTGGTAACAAGTAACTAACATTATAGTTAACTTGCTATAAATAACATTCTAGCAAACAATTCCGGACATTATTTCCGGAAAAACTGGTTGTGGTATACCCCTTTTAAAAGGACATATTAAATACATACAACGTGTTACCTTATAACGTGTTCTTCAATAAATGATATAGAATACATTTTTTGACATTTAATGACATTTAATGATACCAACGATAAATCTTTTAGTGTATACATTGGTTGTACACACGCTGGTATACCAGCGTTTATTTCATCTGAAATTATACTATGAGCCATTACATACTATAGAGAAATATACATTATTACAATATACTATTTTTCAACTAAAAATAATCAGCGACCTTTACTTTCGAATGTTAAACATGAATATAGTAAATTATCAAATATACAAAAAATAAATTATTAATATTATTAATATTAATTAGAATTATCATATTTATTAAAATGATTTTATATTTCTATATAATATATAATTTTGAATTATAAATCAATATTTATATAAAATATATTATCAAAATAATTTCTTTGTTTTCAATAAATGTATATAATAGTTTTTGAGAATAAATCACTATAATTGATATATCATAATTGTTAACAATGAATTAATTTCAATATTAACAAAAGATATTTTATTAAAAAATATATAATTAAAATTAATTTATAAAATGATATTATAAAATATTGATATAAAATAAATATAATAACCAAATTATATGATATAATAAAATGTATCTGTTTAAATAATTGTCTTATTAGATACGTATCGTAGATACTATTTATGACTAATAGATACGATTACAAATACTTTTGTAATTTTTATAATAGATACAAATACAAATACAAATGTATCTACGATACTGATGTTTTGCCTTAATAGATACTGTATCGGCGATACTGCCCAGCTCTGGGTATACCCATATATATATAGTGTATACCATAAGAGATAGCAATACATAGTATGTAATATAATGTATTAATATAATATGTACTCAAAGTATACTCTAAATATATATATATATAAAAGGTACGCATCCTATTTATATTTTTTCGAAATTAAAATTCGTTCTTGAAATATTCATACATATTTGATAGTTTCCTAAACTCTACTATTAACGAGGTAATGTGTGTGTGTGAATACGTTATACTCCACGTGTATATTGTAAGCCATGGCTACTGCAGTATAATGAGGTAGAGGGTTGTTCTCGCAATACTGCGGGCGTACATGTGCAGAGAGATAGCGAGGCGAGCACGAATACATCAGATACTCATTATGATATTGAGTGTGTACACTAATATCAATATATACTTATAATTAAAAGTATACTTAATCAACTGATTAAGTATTAATACTTTATCAGTATTTAAACAAATTGTATTAGTACTTATTTAAATTTACTAAGTACTTTATCAGTCCTATATCAGTAGTTTATTAGTACTTTATAAGTACTTTATCAGTACGTTATCAATACTTTATCAGTACTTTATTAGTACTTTATCAGTAATTTATTAGTACTTTATCAGTATTTTATCAGTACTTTATTAGTACTTTATCAGTAATTTATTAGTACTTTATCAGTATTTTATCAGTACTTTATTAGTACTTTATCAGTAATTTATTAGTACTTTATCAGTATTTTATCAGTACTTTATCAGTACTTTATCAGACTTTATCAGTACTTTATCAGTACTTTATTAGTACTTTATCAGTAATTTATCAGTACTTTATAAGTACTTTATTAGTACTTTATCAGTAATTTATCAGTACTTTATCAATAATTTATCAGTACTAAATTTATCAGTGAAAATATGTAGGTATTTCATCACGAAGTATACCTAAACGTATGCAAATAAATAAATACAGATAATATTGCTCCAATACTGAACTATGCTATATGTTTACAGATTTTAATAGTAGAATAATGTCCAACGTTATCAAGTTATTTAAAGAACTTGTACTGTTTCATATAAATATAATTATATTATATAAATATATATATATAATTTATATATCAATAAGGTATTGCATTTAATTATTTAAAGTGCAGCATCGGTTATTATAATTGATATCAAAGCGTACAATAATATAATCATACATCCATTATCGAAGTCAGTACGTTTATATAAATAATAATTGTACTATATATATATATATATACATTAGATATACTTGTATATACTCGTATTCACACGTATATTATGATACATCACGTGACACTCATACTACATCCGGTGTACGATACTATACAACCTACTATAGTATACAACCTACTATATATAATATTATAGTATACAACGACAACGATGAACAATGAAATGTAATTCGACGAATATTCAATTATAACGTCAAATCTCTGACAGGAGAGACCCCTTAGTCAAGCCTAAGCCCTTAAGTCACCCTAGCGACTGTTTGCATTACTAACTTGTAATTACTCCTAAGTGATATCATGGACATCACGTCCTTGGTGATACGCTCGTACAATGTGAGCGAGCGTATGTGTACGTGTGTGTGTGTGTGTGTGTGTGTGTGTGTGTATGTGAGAGAGTGTGTGTGAACGACGACTAGATACGCATGTATACACACACATATATATATATATATATATATGTTACTATATCGCATGTGATTATATTGCCAACACACGGCATTCTACACACGACGTACATTGTATGCGACGTAAACACCATGTACATTGTGTACACACACACACACACACACACACACACACACACACACACACACACACACACACACACACACACACTATACACTATACGCTGTACTACTGCCGGTGTTTGTTACTACTCGCATGTGTAGTGGATTACGTTACAGTTAATGAATACAATATGTCGTGTGTGTATACTAGTATCTGATACACGTACACGTATATATATATATATATGTATATATAGGTTATCTGGTGAGAAAAGCGGAACTGCGGATGGCATACGATATCGGTGAGAAAGCTTTAGGTAGGTCACGTCGCTACATCCGCACGTCGCTCGTATCCGCATATCTATAGAGATACTAGATACGCGCGGCGGGTGACTCACCACTTCGAGATACGCGCGCGGGGGTGACTCATTAGCTAGGCGTTATGACTCATGCAACTTATGACTCATATAACTAATGATCGATCGTCGTCCGCCGTTGTGATATCGGTGATTAGGAGTAATACTTGTCAAGTGATAACTATGTGATAACTAATGGAGGCTGTAGTACTTCTACGCGAGAGGAACCGATGATACACATATGAAGAAGTATAGTATTTTAAATATATACATGAAATATATTTCATTTTATATATACTTATGATTGTTATTTATATTCCACACATAGAAAAAGGTTGCATAAAATAAACTTATATATTGCGTATTTTCCTTAAATATGTGTATAAATCATCGACATGAGCTATTCTATCCTAACAATGGTATACCAAATGTATACATACATGGTACCCTATGATACAATGTCTACCTGAACCTAAACTTGCTATTCACATGTGTACCTAACACGTATAGTAAACTATAGTATACTATTGCTAGACCCAGCTGGGTGTCATGTAAGGGGTGGTCGCACCAATGCTCAGTACACTAAGCGTGTAACCGCACAATGGAGCGCATTAATAGCGTATTAAGCGCACTAAATATCGCACACAACACAAGGGTAGTTACTATAGTTATAGTTATATACCCTATAAACCATAGTTACTATCTATGTTATCTCGCTGTAATAAACTATAGTGTATACACGCATGCCTATTACCGCATTGTTATAACGACGCGCTCTTATGTGTGCGTGTCGCTGTAAACAATTCGTTATAACCGCGCTATCTGTGTCGCTATATGCGATGTTTACGTTAATAGCCACCGAAGTATGAGATAGGTATTCGATGTATTTAATCACATACGTGTGTATGTATGTGTGTATGTGTGTATGTGTGTATGTGTGTATGCAGTAGATGTATAAATGAGTACGAGCTTTTAGCTACTGAACTGACATTTTTGATTTATTTCGAGCCGAGTATTTAATCGTTGTTCATCTGAGCCGAGAAGATACTCCAGATGCCCAAGGAAACTGAGCATAATTTAGTCTTTATAAAAATGTAACCGAGTCGAAAGTATGTTAACATTTATTTATTTACATGTATAAGCATCATTTGTATTTACCTATGTATACATATTAAAATGTTTCCTGTTTATCTGTGGAAATACTATTTCCGAAATAGTCTTTACTAAAAATCTTGATCAATATCTGTTGTATATATGTTTAATAAGTGATGAAATCGGAAAACAAATAGTACAAATTAAAACTGATTCTTTTGATATATTGTACTGAGATTCCATCGATAATTAAGGTATAATCTATATACCGACATACAGGTGTAAAAGATAACAGATGGAGTACACTCAATTATTATAAACTATTAGAATTGTATAATCTAAATATTAGATTCTAAACTATGATTTAATGATTAACTATCGGTATTGGTACATGCTACAAGCCTATTCGCTAACTCCGAGGACTATCATATCTGATTAAATATAATGTTATTACATTATCGAGACTGTCAAATAAGGGTAACACATTTAAGCCAAACATATCGACACTTTCATATTAATCGTACGTGAAAACCCAGTTTATTGGTGAGAATCCTTGATTATTTATTTACGATGTTACTTTAGATTTATAAAATCATATGTATTAAGATTTTTTCATTTAAGTGACAATATTTTAAAGTTATTGATTATAATATTTGTATTTTAGATTATAATTTAAAATTATTAATTTAAATAAATGTATTTTATAAATTAATGTTTTTAGCACAATGATAATGAACGACTAGAAACATATTGTTTTTATACAATTTCATATTTAAATAAGTATATAATTTAAATATAAATAAATAAATACTATCAATAATAGGGCAACGATAGCCTATCGTCGATAGGTCCTCTAGTATATATGTATATATATATATATATATATATATATATATATATATATATATATATATATATATATATATATATATATATATTACAAATATTAAATATAATATAATATTATAATTATATTTATTATAATTATAATATATTACTATAATTATAAAAGATTATTATACTTATATTATAAATATACTGACCTACTTTAAATGATACAATAAACATAATAGTATATGTGTATATACATAGAATCACTATCACTACTTACCTAAACCCATCATCATTATAATAATCATTATCATCATCATCATCATTATCGTATTAATTAAATATCTATTAGTAACCCGGCAGCCTGCGGGTAATTAAGATGCTGTCTATCGTTACGTAACCCCGGGGGGTGAAGGGGTTCAGCTCTCAGACCGTAGTGGTCAAGTGGCCAGAGCTCGACCACCTGCCGATAGTAACAATAAACACCGCTAGGTGTGTGGTGTATTAATAAAGAAAACAGCGCAATTATCGCAACTCTGCCGACTAGTTCTCACTCTCTCCGCCGAGTGCCGCCACCAGTGCCGTGCCGCCATGTAAACACAATTAACGCACGAGTAATTACGCACGAGCATCGCCGCTATTGTATTGATAGGTATTCTAAATATAACTTACACATTAGAATATATATATATATATATATATTAGTTTTATCACATTTGTCTACAAAATCAGGTATCAATATTGTATCAGTATCATTTGACAGCGGTATCAGTATCTTATCATATTCAGGGTAACAAGATGATGAAACATATTATCGGGTAACACCGAACATCTTGATTCTCATTGATATTTTTAGTTCCAACTTATTCGACGCGATCGCATCGAGGATCTATGAGTTACGTATTACAATTTTTAAATATGCATATTAATATGCTCAAATACCTCGACATATTTTATAACTAATTTATGTGTCGATTTATTATTTTGTTGTGGTTACAATTACAGTAATCGCGTGTATCTCAGCCAATCTTACAATAGAGGTTCGTATTATTTAAAATATCTATAAAATAACATACATATATGTATTGTATTATTATCATTATAATATAAATGATTATATGTTGATTGCCAGTCGTTAGAATAACTATAAACTAATAATAAAACCAGAGGTCAAAAATAATCAATAATATTTTCCTAATATATGGGAAACTATTGTAAAATATTAACAAAATATCTAAATAACCCGAGTCTAATATTTAAAGTCCTAACTGAGTCCGATATACCATCCATTATACCGTATCAATCCGGTATCAATGATATAAAGTCCGACGTCTGGAACCGAATGACAACAATAATATATATATATATATATATATATATATATATATATATATTATAGCATCCATGATAATAGTATCGTATAATGTTACGGTGATGGCATTTTAGAATAAAAACATGTATATTGTACAATAGACAACTAAACATGCGACCTATTTAATGACAGAGGTGTTTAATATATTCATTATGACGTAAACAAAAGCCGGAAAACATTTGTAACCTAACTATTGTTATTAAACACCTCTATAATTAAATAGGTATCGTGTTTAATATGTATGCATGTATAATTATGCATAATTATATGAATAAATGTATGTATTCTGAATATTGTCGTATAAACTAATAGTTAGGCTTTTAAAATAAGTTGCATATACATATTATATATATATATATATATATATATATATATATATATATATATATATATAACATCTCTGTTATAACCCTTATAACATATATGCTATTGTAATCTATAGCGGTATTTCCCAACCTTTTTCCTATTGTAGCACATTTCTAAATCTGCAATCTATAATGATCCTATAGGATGTGATAACGAATGCCAGTCAGATAAATAACTGTATTGATACATTTGATGCGATAGTATATGTTTTATACGGTACTATAACACGATTTAGTGGAGAGATAAAGTACTTAGGTGGAGATAAAGTACTTAGATGAAGATAAAGTACTTAGATGAGATAAAGTACTTAGATGAGATAAAGTACTTATATGAAGATAAAGTACTTAGATGGAAATAAAGTATTTAGCTAACATCTCGTGTTATCTCTAGTCAATAATATTAATATCAATTTATATGCAGATGATACATCTATAACTATATTTGCTGAAAATGATACATTATTAACATATTATTTGCAATATTACATGGATAAGTTAAACAAATAGTTTGATATAAATAAGCTTAAGCTAAATATCGAAAAAATAAAAATATTGCCATATATAAATTCTGGTATATTTAATGATATAATTTATGATATCATATATATATAACAATAGATAAAAAAATTTAATTTTGTTATATAATTCGTTCTATTTATCTAATTTATCATATGGGATTGAAGTATGGTCAAATACTTATAAATCAAATATTACAAAATTAATTATGTTACAGAAAAAAATTATAAGAATTATTAATAAACAAATAATAGATAAATAAAAATTACCATTAATATATTTAACACATACTGGTCCTTTTTAAAAAAAAAATAATATTTTAAAATTTGAAGATCTAATTATATATAGAAACACATTATTAATCTATAATTTCTTAAATAATAAATATAAATTAGATTATAACTCATATTTCAAGTTAAATAAACTAAAAAATAAATTCTACCACTTATGAAATCAAATAAATTAAAAAATACAATATTTTTTAAAGGACAAAAGTTATATAATGAATTAATGTTTAATAATCTTTTACGAAAAAAGAATATTAATAATGTATTTATTCTAAAAAAAACATTAAAATATACATTTATAAGTAAATATTAGTTTTTTTTTTATATATTTTATATATTTTAATATTTTTTTTTTTTAAATATTTATATTTGTTTTACATCTTGTTTCGTTTATTGTTTTAAATATTTTTTTAAATTATTATTGGTATTATTAGTCATCTGTAATTTGACAGGAATGTGTCGCCATTGCACGTCTTATTGAAAGATGATTAATTTTTGTTTAGTAGTTTTAATTTTATAACATACTTTTAATTTTACACATATTTATAATAATTTACTATTTTTATTAACAAGTTCTCAATATTGTAAATTTACATATTTTACTAATATATTTTAATACATTTTAATATTATACAATTATTTTATTATCTTATTTTATTATTTACTTTAATGTAATGGATTGAAATATGATGATAACTTATGTTCATAAACAGTGTTTTATTAAATTTATTAATTTATATATATATATATATATATATATATATATATATGTATCTTCTATTTTATTACAAAGAATGCTAACACATGAATCATTATTATTATATTATTATTTTTACTAATATTGTAATCTGTACATAAACATATTGGAGGTATCGACCAAATAAAGCCTAGGCTTTCACTGATCCTCCATAGACGTATGATATACATAGTATGTCGTATGTCTATAAACTGATTTCATTCATTCATTCATATTCTTTATTTAATCTACTTCTTAATTTGGATTTGAAAATAAACATAGTTGAAAAAAAAGTAAAAATGAATTATTTTCTATGCATCTTGTCTTTGTATATATTGCATTGCACAATCGTAATTCGTTGAAAATGGCAACATAATATTTTCATAATATATTTATATATATCGATGCCTTTTTGCAGTTACTGTAAACCTACCCGAACCTAATTAAGTATTATTGACTAACTCGTAGCGTTTACTCTTATATGTATACATCATATGTGATGTTAATCAACGGTATCAAATAGAATGACTTTCTTGTGAACTTCATATAACTTCCTATATATTATCAGCATTTATCTTTGAAACACATGTTCTAAATTAAGACTGTACACTTGAAACATATTACGTGCTGCCTTCTTTTAGTTCATTTGAAAGTATTCATTATCAGTAAACTCAGCGAAATGTGAAATAATGAAGGTTAACTCGATCAATCTGTTATAACCAAAGAGATAATTAATTTATAAGTCATTAATTGCATCGGTATGCATAGTAAATGTAATTCATTTACTCTTAAAATGTCGGTTGAGGCAATTAATATATATATATATATATATATATCTTTATAAATAAAGATCGGACGAACCAGAAAAACCTATGTAAAACAGCTATGTGATGATACGGGACTGACGACTGAAGAACTAAAGACAGCTATGAAAGACAGATCGACGTGGAAGAAAATTGTTGAAAGTTCTCGGGAAACAATCCCGACCCGGTAAGGTAAGGTATACATAACATGCTTGGGGCAATTATGGGAATATTTGTATTACCTATGTTAGTGTGAAACAGTTGATTCAAGTTATTAAAATAAAGTTCAGTCTTATTTCCTTGTTCTGAGATAAATATAATACTTTCTGAATATGCTTATATACTATATACTATATGCTTCGTATATTCTAGTGATGACGGTATCCTTTAGACAGCGATATAATATAACAAATAGTGGTGAATTGAATGCATTTCTTTAGATTAGTTATGTCATAATCGTGTTCAAAGTGAACTTACTTTCTATGTAGTTTACTATAGGTACATCTTACTATAGGTACATCTATATATTACTTTACTATAGGTACATCTTCAAGCGGCTTATTGTATTCTGTAAACAAGTGTTTCACAACGAACCATTAAATGATGGGTAATTGGGATACATATTGTGATTTATTTTCTTTTTTTAATTAAAGATATAAGTCTTGATTCAGCTATAGCTTGTACACAAGAATACCTCACACGTAGGCATACATACTCGTATCAGCTTCGAACATGAGCATAGACTTTTTAGTGAAATATTTTCAAAATAATATCTACGTTATTAATATAAATTATTATAAACATATATTAATATTATAATATTATTTTTATTATTAATTTTTTATAAGTTCATCTACAAATTTTCAGTTTATCTCCATGGCCAAACTAATATCAAACATGAGCCTAATATGGACCATGGTTCATAGGTTGGGAACTACTTGTCTGTAGTATATTATACTATATCGGATCATATACAGCGAATGACTTTTTCTATTGACTTGATCCCTTGCTTCTGGAGCTCGTTATGTCTACATATTAATATCCTCCATATTTCCCTGTTATTAGTCATACTATATATATATATATATATATATATATATATATATATACTATATATATTAGTTATCCCACGTAACTTACCTATACCTATATAATATCGGCAACTCATGACGGCCTTCCTCTGCTATTTTAGATCTTTAATTACTCGTATTATTTATTTTATGTATTAATATAATGTAGCCGTACATATTCGTTATGACCCAATGACTTTCTCATTAGTTCTACATCTCAGTACGCATATCTCATGATGACGATATAGGAAGTATGTTTCGCCAGTTTTGTGTGTATATATATACTATAGTATATATATATATATATATATATATATATATATATATATATATATATATATATATACAGATAATATTCCATAGAATAACTTCATAATTTTATCGAGTAATTTTCTCGAGTTAAAACAACTGCGGGGATGAATTAAAATATGGATTATTAGGTGAGATTCTTGATATAATGTACATTTGTTTATTACTTATATGACATTACATTTCTTCATACTTAACTAGAAGAATCATTTTCTATCCTATATTGTATTCTATATTTGGAGCTATAACTTTAAACATATTCTAAACATATTTAAATACACTACTATAGTAATAACACTATAGTGTTCGTTTGTTAATTACAAGTGCGGAATATATTACGTACAGGCATTGTACTTATAATACATGTATTGTTCTATAAGGGTTATTGTGAATAGTAATGATGATAACTACCTGTATACTCGTCATATGTATCAGCTATATCACGTCCTCGCTATAACGAAGTCGATATACCGAGGCATCTGTATACTTCATCATTATCGCTTCTTTCTATACAGAGAAAATATAATAAATAGGTATATACCTATAACCAATAAATTTGTTATATTTCTTATGATAATTCGTATTTATCTCTAAGTACGTTTTCGGGTATGTCAATAATATTTGTTCACTTAATCGTAATAAATATAATTTATAATAAATTAGGATTTGAAAATAAATTTATTATGTTATTACGATTTTTACTATTCTTAAATTATGTTTTTATGCTACCAAATTGGTGGCATAATGGTAGTACCAATATATTAATTATATATATATATATATACATTATTTAATAACTGTATATACATGTAAATATATAGTATAGTATACAATTTATACAATATTGATTTGTAACTAAATCCTATATAAAGGGTTGATACAGCATCACTACATTGTTAATAACAACACGTGATTGATCACCTGACCTGTCACTCACCTCAAATCGCATTACGCATGTACTTACATACAATGCTGTGTGTGTGGTACATCACGTAGTGTATCATGTATTTGTGATTTATTTTCAGAGTTTAATATTAATAGAAATAGTAATATATCATTAGAAATCATTAATATAATTTTAAAAACTTTATAAAATGAACATATATATAATTTTATATTATCGATACAATAATTGCTCCTGTATTTGTAATATTAATGCTATATTTTAATGGTAGAAGAATACGAGGGAATCAATTGGATCTATTTAAGGAGAGAAGGGTATTCACATAATTCATTAATTCTGCGATCCAATATGATTGATTATAATCATTAATTATTAATTATATATTCATTTTATAGATATGTATCCATTATGTAATGGTGGGTATATTATTATTAAACATATATAGTCATAATTATTGATAATTATATATATATATATAATATACTATATATAAACTATAGTTTATATAGTTAAACAATTATAATTTATTCAAATAATATCGCCCTTTGAATTCATTAAATGACCAATACGTCATGAGTTGTACATGGTAAGTATTATATTATTGTTAATTATCAACAATACATAATATCGCCCATAGTATAGCATAAATCATCGATGTGTAAACAGCTATATACGTATATATATATATATATATATATATATATATGTATATATATATATAGAACATAACAAAACACGTATGTATTTATAATAAATAACAAGCATTAATGTCCTACTAATATCACACGTATATATTCAATAACACACGTGATATATTCAATACAACACGTGATATATTCAATACAACACGTGATATCGACACGAACTACCGGTGAACTAACACGTGACCTTAACGTCACGTATTCCTCTACCTCTTACTACAACAACATCAGTAGCAGCAGCGAGTGAAGTGAAGTGAGAGGTATGAGTGTGTACTGTATTGCACTGTGTACCATCACCATCATCAGCATCACTATAGTAATGTACATTACAATCATCATTATCATCACAGCAGAAATAGATAGGTTACATTCAATAATGATAGTAGTCATCAACGGAGATATGTCAATGCGACTAGTCAATGGTGATTGGGTCATGTGTGGGTCTTGTATGGGTCTTACCGGTGTGAAGATGTATTTACACCAATATACGTATATATATATATATATATACGCATATATACACACATCGAGATAACAATCACATTAAAGCTATTCAGTTATCAATAATCTATTTACCCAGCCTAGCGATGATTTCGATGATTAACTTTGATGACTCACCAGTTTCCAGTGACTCACGCTATACAGCACTACGTGACTCACGCTATGTAGCGCGTATACGTGGCGCCACTAAGCGGTAAGGTTCACTGCAGTGGTCCACCACTACTACACCGCTATAGAGATAACCCCTATAGGGGTTATATATAGGGTGTATACAGCGGGAGATAACCGCCGCTACGCTAGGTGGAGCTACAGTCGATGTCACGTGAGCGAGTGTGTCACGTGTGCGCGACTCCTGGTAGATATCCTCAAGGACATGTCCTTGATATCCTGATAGAGAGCGACACCCTCCCTACATCCGCTCGGTGTGCGCTCACAACAACGACAGCGTCATGCAATCATATAACATGGGATTGCACACACAAACCCACACGCATACACATACACACACAAACACACACACATACACATACACATACACATGTATACACATACACATACACACATACACACACACATACATATATATATATATATATATATATATATATATATATATATAATATCTTGTAGGAGACTCAATGCAGAAATATATATACAGTATTATATTTATATTGTTATGTTAATTACAACATTCTAATTAACATTACCATTGAACACAGTACGTACACGCAACATCACATTAATGTATTGTTACTGTTAATGATGCCTTAATGATGCCTTAATGATGCCTTAATGATGCCTTAATGATGCCTTAATGATGCCCGTGTAATGTTAAACGGTATACCCTAATACATTACATATACTAAGATATTATTATTTTCGTTAATAAAGTATTATGTAATAAGTATGTGATACAATACATTTATAATTATAGAGGAATGCATTGTATAACCATATATATAGGTAGAAGATATAATATAGGATTTAAGTGCAGTAGTAAAGGAAGAATAATAGTGGTTAAGAGTGGTTATAGCGAATAGATAATGGAAATATATTCCAATATGGTGGACAAATATATGATAACACGTTTTTCTGGAATGTAGAAGATATAGGTAAGATAGGTAAGATATGTAAGATATGTAAACAGGTGAAATGCGAGTCTGACCGAAGTGCATGAGTATACTATACTATAGGATATAGGCAAACGTATGGAGAATACAACTGATATATAAGTAACGTGAAATAGAGGAACGGATGAATATGCATGGGATATTCTCGAGAAGATCGAGACTATAGTAGGACTCTATAGGGGACGTTTATGATAGGGGAAATAGAGTTTAGATAGAATAGTGTTCACCAATACTAATCGAATATTATAACTAATATATTATAACTAATTATTCTATTTAGGATGATAACGCAGGGAGGTGATAGAAAAAATAGGAACAGCAATCTAAATGAGACACAACTAAAAAGTTTACAAGGAATGTGGAGAGAGAGATATTTATATTTGTTCGAATATATAACTCAGAAGGTGTACCGAACTACTTCGTATACACGTATATGAAGTGTCACAAAAATATGATATTTTGACGTTTTTATATTAAATATAAATATATATATATATATATATATATATATATATATATATATATATGTATGTGTGTATGCTATTACTATAGTAATTAAATTCACCAATGGGCTCATTGATATATCAATGAGCCCATTGGTGAATTTAATATACTTACAATCACATATAAATATATTTATTCACTAAACAATCTATAAACCAATAAGTAAATATAGACGCAAACATACACACACCTAAAGTATATGCATATATATATATATTTAAATTTCACACTCTACTTAATGCGATTAATTTGGGTTATTTGTTTTAGAGATTATTTCATTAATTCAATCTGAAGAATTCGTACATGCCATTTTCATTAAATATATATGTATATATAAATATATATATATATATATATATATTAATATTATATACACATACACACGTATATACGCACATACACTTTACACTACTTTAGATTACAGTACACATAGCACTCGGGTTGTGTATAACTGGTTATTACTTATTGCACTATTTATTTATCTCTACCATGATTATAATAATGGCAAACACCCTTACTGTTGCTAGACACCTCGTAAATATCATAATCATACATTATATATATATATATATATATATATACTTTATAAAGTATAATATAATTATATAATAAATAAACTGTAATATTAACCTCTCTATACACATGGTATCTCAATACAAACATATATTTCTATGTATTATTATATAAACATATAATTGTAATTGTCATTAATTAAATTGTTCTCAACTAAAATATAATGATGATGATGATGATGATGATGATGATGATGATTGTGATATATATATACTATACTTAATTTTAGATATTCGTATTACACAAGAATAATGTTAAACATGTAATAACGTAATCACATAGATAACAAGGTAGAGTCTCTATGCATCTACATATTGCTATACATCTTATATTAATTATTAAAATCTAATTATATACAGATATGGTGAACTTATTAACTTCATATGCTTGAAGTGAACCAAGTATTACACAGTTATTTAATAATTATTAATACAATTAAAGTTTATATATATATGTGGATTTGATTGAAGGATGTATTGATAACTATTGTTATAACTTTATTATATTGTTCTATGAAATAATTATAGTTATTAAAATATCGATTATATAATAATGCAGTAACACTTTGATGTGTTATTTATATACTAATATCAAAGCCCTATATCAAAGGGCTTTTCTAATATTATTAATAATATGTACGGGGTCTGTATGTAATGTAGGGTGTCGGCAATACGAAACTAATATGGGTTTCTATAATTAAGATATCTTGGTTAATATTTATCCACATTAAATTATATGTATAATGTTTATAAACATTTAATTGTTCGATAATATTATTCATAGCATTACGTTTTATTTTAATAATAAAGTATTTACAATGATTTAAATCATTCAATTAATTAAAACGTATTATTCAAATATTAAAAAATGTAAACCATAATATTACATGATATTAAATAACAATTATAGGATGAATATTATGGAAAACAAAATACTTATTCATAATTAACATTACTAATATATTATACATAAATATAGTTCATGTATATATATATGTATTTTATATTGATGTTAGTTATAACTAAAATAATAATAACTAAATAATAACTCAGTATACTGAGATAGGAGAGGGTGTCAGAATTTTAGGGGGTCGGTAATTGGAAACTTTCCCGTAGTACAATATATACAATGTATATACTGTATACAATTTATACAGTGTACATTGTACACTAGGGTAGACCGTTTTTGAAAGTGTTGCTGTCTTGACTACAATAGGTCATAAATGTTATAATAAACATATTTGTAAAGTTTCATCACAAAATATGTAATATTGGTAAAGCGAAGTGTACTTTAATGAAGAAATATTTCATTTAAATGAAATATTTATTTTACAATGTAAAATAATTAAAATATAAATAGAAATTTTGTCTTATGTATTTTATATATTTGTACAAGTGCGCTTTGTCATAAAAATAAAATATTTGGCTAATACGTGTATAAATATATTATAATATTAATAAAGTAAAAAATTATTTAAAAATTTAAAATTTATTGAATTTTTTTTTATTTTTTAATTAATGTAATTTATTCGACTATTTTTTTGATAAATTATTTTAATTAAGCACCAAAATTTGTTGTGAGCATATAATGGATATCTACGAGGTATAATAAATAATAAAAATTTTATTTTTCTAACAAAAAAATTTTTACGACTAGTTTCCAACTAAATTTATTTTTTGTTAAAATACTCAATAAAAGTCATATTTTGAATAAATTTATGATATTTTTACATTAATACTTATACTTTTATATTCATATAATGATGATAGACATATATAATATAAAAAATAAAAAAATTATTATTCCATTGATACTTTTTTTTTTCGATTTAGAAAAAAATCAAAAATTCAATTAAAATTTCCATATATCGATATAATTATTAAAAAAAAAAATTGTTTAATATTTTTAAGGTTGTTTTTATATATTACATATGCTAAAAGGCAATTGTTACTTGTAAACAATTTTTCCTTTCATATATCTGTAATTTCAATTTCTTCGTAAATTTTACATGTAAATTCCTATCTTTTTTAAATATTGTGTAGCGTTCAAAATTTTTGTCGGTTTTCAATTATTTTTTTTTAATATATTTGGAATGATTAAGAGGAGTTATTCCGAGTTAGATGGAACTTTTCTATGAAAGGAACTACAAAAGGTACCAAAACAGTCTCTCCTATTGTACACTTTATATACATTAAACAGCATATATTACGATATTCACATACATCCATGTACCATTCTTAACTTTCTATATATGTTTTTTACTGAATGAATAGTTGAATAAACTTCATAAATATATATATATATATATATATATATATATATATATATATATATATATATATATATATATATTCTTATTATATACATACTATAACTATAGTACCACACCGTGTTACATCAATCGTTTTTTTATTTCGACGTCGTATTACGAGGGTTCCTTCAGTGAAATTACTATTATAACACATATATACATTGTATACAATGAAATAGTTCATTTAAAAAAAAACCTTGATGCAAATTAAACGTAATATATATATATATATATATATATATATATATATATATATACGGTTACGTAATAACGGGTTTATTACGTAATAACCCTTACCCGTGGTATACATTAACATTGTAATAATAGTATACGTAACGTAATGCATACTTCGTATGTAAGACGATAAGTCTATGAGATAGCACTGCAAGTGTAGCGCTAGCCTTACTGTTACTACCTATATAGTGGTTTATTATGTTCAGCTTTATACGCGTACTTGTATAGTGAAATATATATAGTTACATATATATATATACATATATATATATATATATATATGTATGTGTACATATATATTTATGAACATACTTGTATACTATATATAGTAATGTTCCCTGTAAGTAGAATGTCAATGAACACATAATGTGATGTACACAACACGATGACGAATGTTATGTAACAATGACTAATGTACACATACGTACATCATTGTTATCGTATTACTTACATAACAATACCCACTAAACAACAATAGACAACCCACCCCCCCCCCCGTAAAGTTAGTTACAACAAGATAACAAACAACATATCTACTATAGTATAGTACTATATATAGTGTATATACTATAGTAATATATAATATAGTGTATATATATACAATAGTAGTATATTATAGTATATCTAATAGGGTAGCCCGTTTTTGACAGTTTTGATAGGTCACTCACAGTATGTCATAAATGTTATATATATTAAACATATTAGTGAAATTTCATCTTTTTTTTACTACTTCTACTATAAAATTAATTCTTAGTTAAATTGCTCAATAACAGTAATTTTTTGAAAAATTATATGCTATTTTTATATTAATACTTATACTTTTATATTCATATAATGATGATAAACATAGGGGAAAGTCCCCGATTACCGACCCCCTCCTAATACCGACCCCCTCTCGTATCTCAGTAACTATAAGATATATCAAAAAATAATATATACATGAACTGTTAGTAATTTAATGATACATATGAAAACGTATTTTGTTTTAAAAAATATTTAATCCTACAATTTTTATTTGATAAAATGTAATATTCTGTTTTATTTTTTTTAATATTTGAATAATAACTTTTTTTAAATCATTGTAAATACTTTATTAATTAAAAGAAAACTTGATGTTGTACATAATACTGTAGAACAATAAAATGTTTATAACTATTATAAAAATAATTGAATTTGAATAACTATTAACCAATATATCTTAATTATACCAACCCATATTATTTTCCTATTACCGACCCCCTAAATTACCCTAATACCGACCCCATGTGATTTATAATATCCAATCAAAATAGATTCGTATTTTACTTTAAAATATGTCGTAAGTTGTTTATGTATCATTTATATAGATTTAGGATTCATAATTCCAGTTGATTATATACATACTGATTAATAAATAAATATTAAATAATAATATACAATATTTTAATATAATTACTATAAAGTTTAAATTTAAATTTATTATTACTATTATTACTATACTAATATTACTATTATTACATAAATTCAATTAAAAATAAATTACGTCATGTTATAATTAATTATAGTTATGTATATCTACTCTTTTTATTGGATATTATAATACTACAATTATTTATACTACGATTATTTTAGGGGGTCGGTATTAGGCACATGTATCCGATTACCGACCCCCCTGTTTATTCTTGTAAATATAATTATATCAAAAATTTAAAATAGCCACTTTATTCATTGCCATAATATTACCCTAATTACAAAATTTCAATTAAATATATTTAATATTGAATAAGTTATTACAAATAATCATTTAGGGGTCGGTAATCGGGGACTTTCCCCTATATAATATAACATTTTTTTTTTATTTTTCCATTGATAATTTTTTTTTTAGATTTAGAAAAAAATTAAAAATAAATTAAAATTTCCGTTCCAGTTAATTTTTAATTGTAAACAATTTTTCCTTTCATATATCTGTAATTTAATTTGTTTTCGTAATTTTCTATGTAAATTCTTATCTTTTTAAATATTGTTTAGCCATAGCTAGTTTAGATATATCTTAATTTTTTCGGTTTTCAATTATTTGTGTTTATTATATCTATAATGACTAAGAGGATTTATTCCGAGATAGCTGGCACTTTTCTATAAAGGGAACAACAAATTACCCTAACGTGTTACCCTAGTATACGGTATATTAGGTGAATAGTGCTAGGTTTGCGGTATTAGGAAATATGTGTACCTATAACGGTTATAAAGTACAACTTCAAACACACACACACACACACATACACATACACACATAACTTGTAATGTATTAAATGTAATGTATACACGCTTACATACACCATACTACTTAGTACAGAAAGGTAAAGGAATTACAGAAGTTATCTAAATACTCGTATACAGTTAAATCTCTCCACAGTTGAGACTATTATTAACAAGATAGAAATTAAATTGTAATTATAACATATTATAAATCGTAATCACTTCTTAATGAATGATGAGTCATCATTGATGAGTCATGACGAGACGTAACGATAAAGGAAGATACATCCATATATGGTAGTTTTAGATCGTTCAGTTGGGATATCTTGCAGGTTTATAGTCGCTAATTAAAGGACATGTTATAATATTGTAGTCAAGTATTGCTCTCTAGAGCTGTTACTACATTTGTAAGTCACCTCGTAAACGTTGTATTCCCTAATAGTAATGCTATGGTTAATACATAGCATTATACACATGTACAATATAATATACACACATATTATCAGATAGAAACACATTTAATTATCTGATATCGTTATTATCCTCTTATAATTCGTGTACACGTCTCACAGTGTGCGTCGTACAATATAGCCTATAGGCTATATATAGGCTATATACAATAGGTATAAATACCCTATATAATATACCTGTATATACAATATATTGCCGTATGTCACTATTATCACTAATATCACTAATCCTGCTCAGATATAATGTATTATTATTATTATGTAACGTAGCATGCAACCATTGTACATAATCCTACAATTAGGTCATCGGAGTTAGGTTACTACAGGTAACACGAAGGAATATTAAGAACATATGAAGAACATATTACGAATAAACGTTTATGTATAAGTATTTACACACGTTCCACGGATTATATATAGCATATTTGTGGTATATAAAATATGTATTAAAAGATACTCAATATGAAATTATAAGAACTTATAAATTCTACTTTTATACTTTTATTAAATATTCGGTAACGCTGACAAATAAGATTGAATTATACAAAATAACAAAAGACTAATGTCATTCCTATCGGGATATATATATATATATATATATATATATATATATATATATATATATATATAATAACCATTTCAATATAACTTCAGATATTATGAATATGTTATATTGTATATTTTATAAATATATTACAAACAATTTAATGTTGAATAATTCAAATATTGAAAATTAGTTTTCGACAAAACGAAATTTATATTCGTATAATTAATGTATATATATATTAATTGATTGATTGATATATTATTATATAGATTTATATAGATGTTGTATGCTATAATAAAATAAATTTAAATACAAATTATTTCTTCTAAAGAGTTTCAATAATAATGTAATTTTTCTATTGTTATTAGTGTTGACTTATCAATCAGTTAATATGTATAAGTTATGTAATACTAGTTCATAATTAATGAAACAACAACAACGATACATGTTTAACATAGATGTATACATCCAGATACATTCAAATAGCCGTAATACTATGAGATTCTATACCTGACCCCGAATTAATATAAAATATCCGAAACCCGGATATGATATTTAAATATTTCGATAACTAATATATTGGAGCATTGGTAATAAGTATATTATAATTTATAACAGATATACTCGTTAACCCTATAGGGTATAACCTATAGTTTTAAGTAGATCTTAAGTGACCACTATAACTCTGTATTTGTATCATGAGTCATGATTCATGACTCATTCCTCACGGTAGACAGTACTATATCTATATGTAACTATAGCTAGTTCTCAGTGCACTGGCGCCATGGCGACATAGGGTCTACAGTCGTATGCAATGCTAGTATTGTATAACATCGCATGATAATAAAGCTATTGTTGCAGTAGATACCTCTATGTCTGTGTGTATGTTTGTGTGTTTAACGTGTGTGTGCGGGTTATCATATTACATCACATACCTATATCTAATAATGTGATTGTTTGTAGTCGTCTGCCCTGTAATTATAGAATTCCTATCTAAGCGTCGCACCAAAGATCTTAGTAATAATAACACAACAACAAAGACTACAGGTATAATCTAAAGAGTATAGTATCAACGAAGCGATTTGTACGTTAAGATGCCGTCTGCGTATAATATATACGCCATATATTATACGGGTCTATAGGGGCTATTGCGTATGGTTTTATATACGGGTATACATATACACATATATACACTACCCGAAGCCAATATTATATACTATTACAATATTAGTAATCTAATGGATATCGTATATATATAATATGATATACTTGTGAGATAAACGAAATATCTATGTACGAATAAGATAATTAAGTGAACTACATACACTTCTAATGTATTGTGTTTGTATCAGTATCTCATGGGTAAGTTTATATAAAGTGTACAGTGTACAGTGTATACCGTACACGTCGGGCATTACAGAAGATAACACGTGATCTAGATTAGAGAACACGTGATCTAAATTAGAGAACACGTGACCGTGAATGTGTCAGCAGATTATTTATGAAAAATTAACCTAGTGTGAAAACCAATTATTTTGTGCACACATGTGTGATATACTTTGAGTGATACATTATCATTAAAACTCAATAGATCTATTATTATTATTAGTATTATTATTAGTATTATTATTAGTATTATTATTAGTATTATTATTAGTATTATTATTAGTATTATTATTAGTATTATTATTAGTACCGCCTAAAGTAATGAACACTTGTATTAATACATGTTCATATAATCGTGACTTATAGCCATGTAACACTATAGTATAATTACATGTGTGTGTGTGTGTGTATATGTGTGTGTGTATGTGTGTGTGTATGTGTGTGTGTGTTTACGGACTACATATGTCGGATATGTCCAATATACATTATGCATCCATGTGATTTGTAATACGTGTGTGTGTGTGTGTGAATTAGTGTGAGTGTGTGTGTGTGTGTGTGTGAATTAGTGTGAGTGTGTGTGTGTGTGTGTGTGTGAATTAGTGTGAGTGTGTGTGTGTGTGATTGTGATTAGATGTATGTGTGTGTATGTGTGTGTGAATTAGTGTGAGTGTGTGTGTGTGTGTGTGTGAATTAGTGTGAGAGTGTGTGTGTGTGATTGTGATTAGATGTATGTGTGTGTGTATTTAGTATATGTTTGGATGTGGTCGTGGGGGTAATGGATCGTATTTGATATTATATATATATATATATATATATATATATATATGTGTGTGTTTAATACAATTATATAATGTTAATATTTACTCGGGGCATAAACAAACATTATATATATTTTAACGATTACTTATATACATATAATAATGATATATCATACATCATGTATGCATTTTAAATATATCTAAATACAGATCTATATCTAGATATACTACATCGGGTATCCTATATAGATATAGTTACGCAAGGCTCATATACACACACAACAGATTAAACTATAATTTATTATAGATAGTTAGAGCCTAATATATTTCAATTATAAAATAAAGCTGACACCTAGCGATGAATAAATTACCTATTTGGCTGCGATGCTCATGCGCAGTCTCCAAGTGGATTAGTGACGTCATCATAGGTGTCACGTGTCTAGATACCCATAATGCATTAGTGCGCAGAGATATCCGGTAGGTCTCGGGCTATTTCCATGATTTAATTGTAACGTACTTGTATATTAAGTAGAAGGAGCGTGGATATCAATGTATTTAATTGAATTTATATATGTAATCATATATATATATATATATATATAGAAATATTATAAAATTATAGTATACTCTACTATAGTAAACATATATATATATATATATATATATATATATATATATATATATATATTTAATTATATATATATACTGTCTATATGTATACTACTCACAACCTTATTGTATAGACATTTACGCAAAAGTTAACACCTGACGGAGAGACCGAAAACTGTGAAATAACAAAGATATATCTATAAGACTATAGTCTTGCAAGGTGACACACTTGCGTCACTTCGGTGTGATCACAAAGAAACATATATGGATTACGCTATGCGACAAGCCATTGACGGACGAGAAGTAGAATTCTGAATCGAAATAATACAACGACAAGGGAGACGACATCCAGCCATACACCTAACATACCTCAGTTACGCAAATGATATAGCACTTGTATCACAAGAAGTCTAACATCCAATGAAACATTAGTCGCTAATATTGGTCTTCAACTGAACTCAAAGAAAACCGAAGTCATGATGTTCAATCATACAATTCCGGTCAACATCATACTAGATAACTGTGGCACGCTGATTAATAATATTATAAATTTTAAATATCTGGGGGCATGGATGGCTAGCTCACGAAAGGATTTTGAAATTCGCAAAGCTTTATCATGGTCAGCAATACACAAGATAAATCATTCTGGAACTTCTAAATGGAAAGCAGTCTGAAAATAAGAACTTTCAAAGCTACAATCGAACCTATATTATTATATGGTAGCGAATGCTGTACAATCGATTCCACAATGCGTAAACAAATATATGGTTGTTATACCAGGTTACTTATAATGGCAACAAATATATCATGGGAAGATAATATCACTAATACACAACTGTACAAGGGAATGGCAAAGATCTCCGAGGTGATAAAATAAAGAAGATTGCGACTAGCAGGTCACTGCATAAGGCACACCGTCGAACTAGCGCATCACTTAGTTTTATGGAAACCAAAGAACGGCATACGAAACATGCGAGACGACCCAATACATTCATTGATATCTTAAAGAACGACTGCGACTATGAAGAAAAAGAAGAATTGATGGACAGAGAAATATGGAAAGAAATTGCAAAATCTGGTCGAGTGAGAACTCGACTAAAGTAAAGTAAGTAACTTATTATATAATACTTATCTGGTAACGTAAATGAATCGATATAACAATGCTTTATATTTACATTGTATATATATTGTATACAATTAAATTATAGTTTAAAATAGTTTCTTCTTATAAAGAACAATTCAATATTAAAACCAAATAAGTTATTATTAGAAATTGCTATTGTCTTAATTTTATTATTATTGTAATATACTATTCTATTGATTATATTAATATCTAAGTTATGGTCGAGTATTTAATGTTATTTAAGTTATGGTATAATAAATCTTAATCATGTTAAACATGAATCATATATTATAGTTATAATAATAGTTATAACTATTATTCTTATACTCGTGTATAAATCACCTATCTATAGGTATATGTATAGATAAAGGTATATATAGTTATCTATAGGTACAAGCTTATAATTATAATCGATAAATTAATCATACATATCTCTATAGATTAAGAGCTCTATTGTTCGCCCTATGTATGTTATTATTATTCAACTTGATACATACTAAATATAATGCGTCTATTGTCACACGCACACACACATACACATACACACACACACACACATACTTGCACACGCATATAGTATATACGTATTTGATGATGATGGTAATGTGGTTTATTGAAGCACTAACATAGGTGGTACTACACTGTTAAAAATAAGGGTTGTTATTCTACAAAATTATAGGGTTGTTAATAAAGAAGGGTGGGTATACCCTTCGTATTTGCATACTATATATTTATATGTGTGTGTGTATATGTGTGTATGTATATGTGTATATGTTCATAATATAAACTGTATATCGAAATGGTGTTATAATTATATATATATATTTTAATTCATCGCTCAATTTTTATAATTTAAAGGCGCACCTCTATAGGAAAGCCATACATCTCTATATCCGGAGCCACGCATAGTTGATATATAGGTTAACATATACATAACCGTGATAGGTTAACGCGAATATAAAGTAATAACCGGCGAGGTGTTAACTTTCAGCTACGAAGCTCATCGCGCCCGGCCTACAACTTGGGTGGTCTATTGTTACTCGCTATTGTTACGTCGATGTAGGCGGCGTTCAGAGTGATGCGTTAATAATGATACGATACTAATAGGCGACCGAGTGCGCATGTCACGCGCACTCGACCATAACCGTGAGTCATGGGCAAATGAGTCATCGCTGCGTTAGGCTCTGTATCGGCCATCCATCACGGAGTCTTCTCGTCTAGTCTAGATCCCGACGTTTTTACGTGGCCACAATTAACTGAGCGGTGTATAGTTACTGTATTCCGTTGTTTATTTATCGATGTGTACTCACTGTAAATACATCTCATTCTCCCCGCCGGGTGGCTATACGTATCGTGACGCTATTCTATGTGTCTAGGTTCCTATCATTATATAGATAATAGTGATGTATAATTGTGTCCGTGTAAAAGTAGTAGTACTTGAAGTTGTTGAATTACAATATATTTAAATGAAGCGACAATTAAATATAAGATTAAGTAGAATGAACTCGATGGAGGACATTTAATCGCGCAATTACTAATGTTACAAATTATAAATATACCTTCCATATATAAACTATAAATAAAATAAATGTATACATGTTTCTTCTTGATAAGAATTTAAATAATGAAATTTTGAACTATCAAATAATACTATTATAATATTAGATTATTATTAATAATAGAATACTATAGATTAGCATATCATATTAATCTTAATTCAGGGGAAGTATTCAATTACCGACCCCCCTCTCGTATTTCAGTAACCATAAGAGATATCAAAATTATATATACATAACATATTATACATGCAATGTTAAATGTATGTAATATTTTGTTTTTCAAAATATTCAATCCTATTATATAACTGTACTATTTAATGTTATAATATTACCCTGATTACAAAATTTCAAATTAATATATTAAATATTGATTATTTATTTATATGTTATTGCAAATACTCATTTAGGGTTCGGTAATTAGAGACTTTTCCCAATAGGGATATTATAAAAATGTTTATTATAATACACTTAAAAAAATTGTAAGTAAATCTTTTAATATTTAAAAGATATAAAATATATACTATTTATACTTTATATTAGTTGATTCATGGATGATTTATTTAAGCACTGATTTAATTATAAAATTCTATAGCATGACAAGTATAGATAAAATAGAAAAATAAAAGTAATAAATAGTATGTACAAATGTACAGCGTATCGAAAACCAAAATACGTGATGTATAATATTGTGAAATAAAGAAGAAGGTTATAAATAAATAATAAAGAAGGTTATTATTAAGTTTATGTTTGTTTAGGTAGTATACTATAGATAGTATATATATATATATTTATTATATATATATATATATATATATATATATATATATATATATATACTATAGATCTATAGATGATGTGCTAAGTGTACTTGTGTCTTATACAACGTATATACATAGGCTACATAAATGGAGAGAGTTGATTCCAGATGAGGCTGGCAAGGTAGCTACGTTTCCTTAATTTTCCGGCAAACATAGGGTTCAGTTAGGACAGTGTATTTAGAGGATCCTAGGTTACATAGTGGAGGTTGGAGTACAATTAGTCGAAAAAGGTAAGTATATTATTTAGATAGTAGAGAGGAATGTAGAATGTATATTAATTTAAGTTGACAATTTATTATTCGGATTGCCAGTTAAGATGTGTTCGTAGGTCAATTATACTTGTAGTTTAGTCAGTTTTCTTTAGTCAGTAGAATAGTCTAAGTGATCTGTTAGCTAAGCGGTCGATGGCTATAACGTATATATTGTGAGATGAAAGTAGTATAAGTATGCAGTATACTGCACTATGGTGTATACACGACTATAGTCGAGATTGACAATTATTTCTAAAAATTGCAAAGTGAAATAAATAAAAACTTAATGTTATATGAACAAACTAATTACATATTTATAATCAGTTCAAAAAACTAGTCCAAAAGATAGTTATGAAACCAAAACCATATTAAACTATTATTATATTATATTACGATATATTATCAAGGGGATACCATTGATCTCCCATGAAATATATCGAGGTTGTCCAGTAAACCAATCAAAGTTATGGATACTGGTCACGTGATCAGTATAGATTGTATCACCTATCTATCTTTTATTCCGGAAGCGGTAATATTTATAAAATTTATAATATTTAATCATATATAAACAAATTATTTATAATTGGAACGTCTCGCAATTCATTCATGCACATATAATTAATGATACTACATATATTTACTATGTATCAGGGTATTTTAATTATTTGTTATAATAATTATAAATAATTATTTATATTTATATTTAGTATATAGAATAATGTAAACTGTATATACTACTATTGTCAACATTATCTATAAATAAACATTATGTATGTTATGAAGATTTAACATCATTTTTGTATAAATATATATTACATAAAGGCGTATTACCATATGCATATGTTTAGTTATATTATATAATTGTATAAGTATATGTTTATGAAGATGATGATGATGATGATGATAACGGTTTAGTAAGGAACTATAATGGGCTTTCGAGGTCATTCTATCGTGCACGAAATTAAATAATATAATATTATATGAACATATATATAACACACGTAAACAGAGAATAACATACAAAGAAATACACAACCCGTAATAAAATACGCAGGACAGCTATGGGATTAAGGATCGAAGACGAAAATTATGGAAGAAAATTGGTTAAATACCTATAATTGAATCTAATAGATCGGACTTTAAGTGGGAACTATAGTTATAATATATATTACCTTAATTTAATTACCTTACTAATACTACTACCACTACTACTACTACTGCTACTGCTACTGATACTGCTACTGCTACTACTACTACTACTACTACTACTACTACTACTACTACTACTACTACTACTACTACTACTACTACTACTACTACTACTACTACTACTACTACTACTACTACTACTACTACTACTACTACTACTACTACTATTAATACTACTACTACTACTACTACTACTACTACTACTACTACTACTACTACTACTACTACTACTACTACTACTACTACTACTACTACTACTACTACTACTACTACTACTACTACTACTACTACTACTACTACTACTACTACTACTACTACTACTACTACTACTACTACTACTACTACTACTACTACTACTACTACTACTACTACTACTACTACTACTACTACTACTACTACTACTACTACTACTACTACTACTACTACTACTACTACTACTACTACTACTACTACTACTACTACTACTACTACTACTACTACTACTACTACTACTACTACTACTACTACTACTACTACTACTACTACTACTACTACTACTACTACTACTACTACTACTACTACTACTACTACTACTACTACTACTACTACTACTACTACTACTACTACTACTACTACTACTACTACTACTACTACTACTACTACTACTACTACTACTACTACTACTACTACTACTACTACTACTACTACTACTACTACTACTACTACTACTACTACTACTACTACTACTACTACTACTACTACTACTACTACTACTACTACTACTACTACTACTACTACTACTACTACTACTACTACTACTACTACTACTACTACTACTACTACTACTACTACTACTACTACTACTACTACTACTACTACTACTACTACTACTACTACTACTACTACTACTACTACTACTACTACTACTACTACTACTACTACTACTACTACTACTACTACTACTACTACTACTACTACTACTACTACTACTACTACTACTACTACTACTACTACTACTACTACTACTACTACTACTACTACTACTACTACTACTACTACTACTACTACTACTACTACTACTACTACTACTACTACTACTACTACTACTACTACTACTACTACTACTACTACTACTACTACTACTACTACTACTACTACTACTACTACTACTACTACTACTACTACTACTACTACTACTACTACTACTACTACTACTACTACTACTACTACTACTACTACTACTACTACTACTACTACTACTACTACTACTACTACTACTACTACTACTACTACTACTACTACTACTACTACTACTACTACTACTACTACTACTACTACTACTACTACTACTACTACTACTACTACTACTACTACTACTACTACTACTACTACTACTACTACTACTACTACTACTACTACTACTACTACTACTACTACTACTACTACTACTACTACTACTACTACTACTACTACTACTACTACTACTACTACTACTACTACTACTACTACTAACATAATAACATAAGAGTATTAGGTGCAATAGTAGGATGCATATAATTATGGAGACACATCCCCTAACAGAATGAAAGTCAGCCGAGTACTAAACAATTGCATGACATAATCGAGCGTAATAGGATTGTGATTTCGGGGCAGTGACTTAATTAATGGAGGGGGTAGAATGTTGCCTACCCCATCTGTCCGACTACAGTGTCAGGGTGAATTCGTTCGGGGCAGTGACTTAATTAATGGAGGGGGTAGAATGTTGCCTACCCCATCTGTCCGACTACAGTGTCAGGGTGAATTCGTAGCCTAGAATGACGCCATACAATACCACTATTGTTAAGTCATGGTGCATTACATAATTGATAGTTTTATTATAATTCTACTATTTCATTATCATTGAATACATTAATAAATATGAATGAATACTATTTATTTTACTTATACTATAAATAAATAATTAATATATATGGAATATGTATACAATAAAATATAGTTATATAATAAGTAAAAAGGGAAACCTTCAATAGAAAGATACTTTCGATAAATGATTGCACAACAAATATTTAATAATAAAATAACAAACACACAAAAAATATGATAATAACATAACTATACTAATATATAATAACTATATCAAGAGTATATTACATAGTGAATTAAATAGTTCCGATCTCATGTGCTTTATTAATATTATAATTATTTTTAATATTATTATTATTATTATCATTAATTGATTGTTATTTAATCAAATATATTATTGCAATTATAATAAGTATAATACACTATTGAAATAAATAAAGAATAGTTCTAAATTAAAAACATGAAGAATGTAACACTTCATTTACCGTAAAAAAATAAACGAAAAATAATCTAAAATAAAAATAGAATTATTTTAAAATTAATGTTTGAATCGATCGTTATAACGATCATATATGATATCCATTTGACATATTATTATACAACTATGCCATTATTGTATTAGATATATCATTTAATATATATAATAGATTGTTTTTGAAAAAAAACATCAAATGATTTTAAAAATATTAAATATTAATTATACCAACATTTCAAACATTTTGCTAATTTTAATTCTGTTGATTTTCCACATATACAAACACATTTCTTTTTGGAAATACATTAGAAAATTAACTCTTATATCGTGAAGTTTCGCTATTATTATCAATAATCAAAAAAATAAGTTTGTATCGGTTTGCACAAGTATTACGTCATAAAACTCTCGCTAAAACCATTCAACAAGGATAACTCGAACCTATAACTTCGAGTATACCATAACTCTTTATCGCCCAAAGATGGAATGGATGGAATATTATTTTAAATGGACATCCAAATATCTTAAGATTGGCGACCCAATGACGATGACCCTACGGATGATGACAAATGACCGAAAATGGATTTATATAAATTATAACGTATATATAATATAGGTATATATATACATATATGTGTACACTCTTACACACATACAAAGACACATACACATATAGCGATGACTAGCTTCGTTATACTAGATTTGTTATAACAACAGTATACTGTTGTTATAACACATACTAATATTCCCATTATGATTCAAGAGTCACTTAAAAGTAAAAAAGTAAAAAGTAAGTAACATATTTTAGATTTTTAACAATAACGGTATTTGTTTATCAATAATAAGTTATAATTCTTTAAATATTATATAGTTAACATTTAATACGTATTCTATCAGTTCCAGTTATATTTCCTATAAGTAATTTTTATTATATATTTAAATATATAATAACCTATATTTAAAAAAAATTCATTATTTCACGATATACTTTATTATTATCACAGTTATTGTTTACTTATATAATGTAAGTGTTATTACACAATTCGGATACTATTCCATTATCATATAGATGGATTAGTATCCGAATTGGTTTTGTAAAAATCTGAAAATAAAATAATATTATTAAAGATTAAATTCTAAACTTTAAATTCTACCTCATTTTTTGAATAAATTAGAAATGTATTTATTTTTTTAATTAATCGCATTATAATCTAAATATTATTATAATTTAAATATTAGAATCCTTTTCTCGAATTTTGTTTGCTTTTGTCAATTAATATTCATGTTGAAAGTTAGTTTTAAATTTCCAAAATATGTGTGTGCATAATTATTAACTTTCAATATATTCTTCAGGAGTCACGTGAAAATACTGTTCGGTATTTGTTACGTGAACAATGATATGAATAATTAATTTTTTAAATTATTAAAATATTATAATTTATAATCTATATTATGATTATTTGAATTTAGATATGCCAATTTAATTCTAGAAAAATTATATTTAATATATTTTATAATAGCTTTAATATGAAATTATTAACATATTTGTATATGCCTATTTATCAATATTTAAATTATGTAATATAATAGTGATCACTTTGAATTTTATATAATATTAAATAATCTTCATTATATTAGAAAGTAGCTGTTGTGTATAAGAAATAAATATTACAATTAAAACAAGCATGTTATTATTTTTTATATTTATATAATTATTAAAATGAAATTTTAATAATACGATTGTAAAGTATTGCATAATTACGTGGGTAACTAATAAATATTTATTATTTAACATTAAAGTTGGTAAATTAAAGCTTTTGATTACTATGGATACATTATAATGTAGTTGTATTGTATAATATCAACATATCTGTTCATGATATATGTATTACATTTTGAAGGCCTACACATATATGATTGAAAAATCGAATCTTTAAATTATTTTGTTATATATATATTACATCTATATTCGAAATAACAATTCTAACAGCTCGTCACTTGATTATTAATATATCGTACTACCAATTTAGTTATCATTGATAATTTATATCATTAATTATGTAGAATAATTATTCCTGAACTATTATATAGATTATATTATTGTATAGTAATTACTTTATATTAATATTATAGTAGACATACTAATATATACTACTATATATAGTACCGTTAGTATACTAACATAATGTTGTTGAATTTAATACTATTGATCAATTTAATTACATTAATGCGATTATACAAATATCTATAAATATATATATATATATATATATATAATGTACATTCATATACAATGAATATATTATGAATCACACATAATGGATGAGTCATAAGAATATAAACCTATACGAAATACTCTACTTGACTATATAACGTATATTAGAAACAATTCTACGCGAATACGTATTAATTCGCAATATATTCTAGATCTAATCGAGAAGCTGACCATTAATAGGCATACATCATCATCACGTGGTGTATGTCGATGACGTCATATTATAATGACTCATTCTATTGTATATATGACCTAGCTATTTTTATATCGTTATGATTCATTTCTATATATCTATCGATGTCAGATTCCATCTTTGTAATCGAGTTGTAGGGAATGGTGATGTCGACAAAATAACATGAGTTGTTATATTTGATAACAAGATCCGGTTCTAATTATCTAGTGAGATGTAGCTAGTATCGTACTCAATATCGCATTCATCTAGGAACTTAGTTAGTACTCCAAGGATAGCATCATGTCTTTCTGTCATCATTTTTAGTGATGCTGTACACATATTCAATATGTTCATCGTTGTTTCATCCTTGGAGTAGCATTGCCTACATTTTGTATCTGTTGAACCTGGAAAAGCTTTTACTGGAAGAGTCTGAGTTATAGCCATGTACCAATAGTTCCAGGATTTGAAAGATAGTGTCGATTCTTGTGATATTAGCTTTGTGATTACCTTAGAATTTGCATCCTGGGATAAACACTCAGCTACACTGCCTTGTAACGGAAGTTCCACGAATTTTCTGATCCATTGCTTTCTCAGCGCAAGTAGCATGCTTTTGACAACCTTAGCAGGAGTGGAGCAGATATCATCGATGGCTATTATTGTATTCCCATCGGATATATCAATACGAGCTCCAAGGTGTGTTGCTACATGTCGAGTGCGCGTCCAAAGAATAGCACATTTTCTATAAAATCTAAAACTATATAACCCATGCGTTTGGCTACCGGATAGAATAATGCAGTGAGTGGTATTTCATGATCATGTCCGATAGCACAATTAGGGTATTTGATAGTTGGCGATTAGCAATTGAGTATATCATATTATCCCTAGAAGATAGTAATTGCGTTGCTTTATAGATTGTCCAAACATCTACTTCTTGGCTGATTTTACCAATCCCCAGACCGCCAATATTTCTGTCAGCATAGAAGAATGGAGTATCAACATTGTCAGGATTATTATTATATCTTAGGAAATGTTTTATAGATTTATCCAGATCGTAGATACTTTCCTTGATGACTCGTCCAGATGAGAGCTCATAGGATAGAGAGGGGATTAAGTGACTTATCAAATCTTCTATTTTTTGCCATGGAGTTAGTCCAGAGTATGAAAGTTGATTAAGTTGATCAGGTATATCAGTAGTAACATTAAACAAAAACTTAGATCCAATTGGTATACCCAAGAACCTTTCAAATTCACCAATATGGAGCGTTTTAATAAATTCTTGACCCAACATAAACTGCCGATCCTCAATAACCCACTTGTTGAAAGAAATGCTTATGCATTTTCTAGGATTGAACTTGAGGCCGATACTACTAGAAACTTCCAGTATTCCATCTAGTGCCGACATCATTTCCTCATGAGATCCAGTGATTATTGCTAAATCATCTACGTAAGCTGTAAGTTTAGCTTTAGATCCGAATAGGTCATAACCAGCTATTTCAATTGCTTTTCTTATAATAGGTTCAGAAGCAAGATTAAACATAATTGGTGATAAACAATCGCACTGACTTACTCCGGAAGTTGGTTGGACCATAAAATCTTTTTATTCACAAATTGTATTAGTATACATGTCTTTCAATATGGTCGATGTATGAGCAGGCAACGGAAGTGATTCAAATAATTTATTTAATATCGAGTGTGGTAAAGAATCAAATGCGTTAGCCAAATCAAGCCATACAATGTGTAGATCATCGTGCCTTTTCTTCGCTTCTATAAATGCTGATTAAAGTAGGAATGTATGTTATTGTATTCCCTTCAATCCGGGTAAAAAGCCTTTTTTTGGAGAGGATATCCATTCATTTGACACAGTGACATTTATTATTCGGTTGGATAGTATCCCAGAGTATATCTTATACATAGTAGGAAGTAGGCTGATGGGACGGAAATTAGAAGGTAAGTCAGTGCTGCCTTACTTATGTGTAAGAATGATCTTGATGATTTTCCAACATGCAGGTATTCCAATTCTGTGCACAGCTTTGAATATTGTTTCAAGTAATAGTGCTTTTTTGTCAAGTAGTTTAAGGTGTAAATACTCAATCTTGTCTTTTCCGGGTGAGGTATTTTTAGCCTTCTTAAGCTTTTTCATTATTTCCGATTTTGTAGGAGGAGCGGATAACATATTAATTTCGTCAGTATTCCAATGGATATGTGTATATGGCTGATAGCTGGAAGAATAATCTTGAGGATTTGTAAATTCTTTCAAGTCATTTATCGACCCAGTATATTCCTCGTTTTTATGGCCTAATATCTTTCTAACTGCTTTTCTAGGAAATCTCCGATATAGTGACTGGATGCGTTCCGCTTCCCTAGCCGAAATTATTCTATACCTTCGACATTTTTGTTGCTGTATTGATTGATTACGACACGTGCTTTTCTTTTGGGTATTTTAACTATTTATCTGATTATCGTTTAATACCTGTTCCGATATGAGGAGTTTATATATATATATATATATATATATATATATATATATATATATATATATATATATACACGTATACGTATACGCCAACATAATATTATTAATATTGGATTTAATTTATTATATTGTAATATATATATATATATATAACTATTGTTACTAATCGATGAGTATCCTGTATTAATTAGTTGTCCGATACTATGATGATTTGGAGACAATACTCCGGCAATAGTTTAGGTAATACCTATCACACTAACATACAGTAGAACAATGCACGTACCTATCTATCCATGGACGGTATGCTATACACAACGGTATACCATTGTATCGTGTGAGTACACCTGGCAAGAGAATAGCATACTGATTGTATGTATGACACCTTAGCCAACTGAGTCACATGGGCAGTTATGCACTTGGTTGAATTGCTATACCATTATATAGTATTATATATCATCATATATTGTATGTTTGCTATTGTTATAGATATTTAAATAGAAATTCCTATATGACTTAAATCATTTTAGTTTCATATTATTTTAATATTTTTATTAAAACATGGTAATATAAAAGTTGGCCTACGTATCTAGATCATCGATGTAAATAAAAGATAAGCATTAATGTTATAATAAACTTTTATTCACATTGATGATGTAGATACGCATTAATACATCATAATGATCCTTATACTGATTAATAATTATATATAAGACTATATTACACGTATGATTACCCAGTATCCAGTATTTCAGTATATACATAAATTATACAAATACAATATACAGTAGATAACTAATATGTCCAATATTACCACATCACACGAATTGAACAGTAGACATACTCGAGTGAGGCATGTA
>OZ025241.1:88607227-88612227 GCA_964019155.1 Osedax fenrisi | reverse complement strand
AGAAGTTTTGTTTCATATTCTTCTTTTTGATATAATCACTTGAAATTTATATAGGATATTGTTACTCGATATATACTTATTGAGTTGAATAGCAAAAACTCTTTAAAGTTTTTATAAATATATGAAAGGTGTTTTATCAGATTGTAACTTGGGGTTATTTCAAGAGTAGGAGTAATATTCTCTAACTTCTTTCTAAAAGGCACTTTAGCAGATATAATTAATTTGTAAATTATATCCTTATAGTTTATAATAAAAGGGTGACTAAAATAGGACAAAGGAAACATGTTGATTTCAAGAAGGAATTCCTTAAGGTTCTCAATCAGCGAAGTGGAGGGTAATTTCAATGGTTAAATGTAGTATATAGGAATGGTTGGTGCATACAATAAATACAAGGAAGGTATGTAATTATGTTATTTAATTTAGCGGTAAAGAATATTTCAAAGTTTTTAATATTATCTAATATAGAAGGATCTATAAGAATACTTTGTTAAAGACGGTCGTGTCAAAGTGTATTTGCTATTTCAAAAATATTATTTTCCTGCGTTAGTAAGTAAATCAATATAATAAGTTTGTTTGATTGTATTTAGTAATACGTAGTATTGTGTAGTAAGACTGTATTAAAGTCAGTATTGGATTTAGACCTACGCTAACATATTTCAGCTTATCGTATTTTTCATTGACTAGATTATTATTGAACCATTTTGAGATTTCACTCACTATATTTTTATTTTGTTTATTAGGTGAATTAATATCAATAGTATAAGAGAGAATACAGTCAAAATGGGGTGTGCTTTAATTGTCACTAGAACTGTGAACATTTATAACAAAATCTCACATATATTATGAAATATCTAAATATTTAAATATTTATGATTTTAATAGTTTTTAATAGGATTATGGGCAAGCATGGTGAAAATTAAAATATAGTGGTAAGTTATAAAGTAATGATACTATAGTATTGGAGGTTATTTCAGATGATTTATTTGATATACGAAATCCAGAATTGTGTTTTATGAATGTGTAGGTTAATTTCGTAAATATGTCGAGAATTATGTGAAGGTTGGGTAATAGGGATATTGAAATCATCAGTTAGAATATTTTTAGAAGTTGAGGAGTAAATCATAATATTAAGTTATTTGTTATTAAATGAGGAATGTATTGATTCTCTGATAGGTAGATGATTATTATTGTAAGTTTGAGTGAGTTTTTATGATGACATTTTCATGAAAAAAACTCGGAGTATGAGATTTAATTAACATATCAAGTTAATTAACTTCATGATATATCAGAAGAGAGAAATATGATCAATGCCAAGATTGTGAGCGTTGACTACAGGAAGGTTATTAGAGTGAACTATGACCTAAATAAGGTATACCTTTATAACTATAGTTTATATCTATATATATAATATATAAAACCTATGTAATATAACATATTATATTTAGTATTAATATATATTTTACTAACCGCTATAAACGTGAATATAGTAATATTAAATGTATACAAATAAAGATTTGTTTCTTTTTAATAAATATAGAATAAATATATTTAGATGAGGGAATTTAAATTTATAATAAAACTCTGTTTAATTAAACTAGGTTAACATAATAAATTTATATATTTAATAACTTAATAAATTTAAATATTTGTGTATTAGTTAACAATTTATTATTTGTATATATCAAAATTAAATTATTTTGTTTTGTAAATATTAAATTAATAATTTAAAACTATCCTGAATATTATCACGTACACGTATTTTTGTGGAACTTTTGTAGTGTATTTTTTACAGTAATTTCTAAATATAATAATATTAACATTAAGTAGAAATTCATCGTGTAGATTATTGTGGTATTACTTTCTATTTAAGACAGTTACATTGATAAAAACACATTTATTATAATAATATTATTACAATATAATTTATATATATATATAAATGTAATATTTATAAGTTTTAGGTCATAGTTCACTCTAATAACCTTCCCGTAGCCAACGCTCACAATCTTGGCATTGATCATATTTCTCTCTTCTGATATATCATGAAGTTAATTAACTTGATATGTTAATTAAATCTCATACTCCGAGTTTTGTTCATGAACATTTCATCCTAAAAAAGCACTCCAACTTACAATAATAACCATGTATCGACCACAGAATCAACACATTCCTTATTTAATAACGAATAACGTAATGGTGCTAGCGTTAAAATATGTATAATATTTTTATTTTTTTTATTTTATTTTATTACGTATTATCCATGTTCATTATATTATTTATCACATAATATAATTAGTTTAATTATTTTTGAGTATTTCTATCAATATAAAGTGTTTTACGAGATCATTCGAATTAAAAATCATATGAAATTGACAAGACGATTTTTTTTTTTTAATTTTGAATGTCATGATCTCAAGTTTTTACTTTTTGCAATTAGTAAGCATATGTAAATACCTACTACTTCTTTGATTATTAATATTATTATCTGAAATGTTTACTAGTATAATGTATACAGCTCTATATAAATAACATATAATATTATATTAATATTGATAAGATATTGTATTATATTTTATATTTTTAAAATAAATTAGAATAAACATTATATTTTTTATAAAAAAAATATACAAAATATGTCAACTATTTTAAATTATTTGTTTACATCATTTTAAATAAATTATATTTATAAAAATTTAATACTTTTTATGTAGTAGAATAATATCTTAATGCCTCCGATACAAAAATGACTCCATTATATTTAATAGTTTAGTATCCTTGCCATTTTAACTAGATCTAGAATTAATATTGTAAACCCCAACCCCAGATTGCACTCTTATTAAGATTGCACTCTTAATATTTTACTTTTCTCTTAAATTTCTAAAACTATTAATAGTAAATAATACCTTACAAATATGAACATATTATGAACATAACATTATATAGAGATATTGTATAATCATATAATTATAATTATAACTGGTGGTTTTAATATCCCTAATACCCAATCATCGCATAATTCTCGATATAACTACGACATAGTTGAATCACACAACTTGTCATTCACACAACTTCTCCCAAATTACCCTATACATTCATCAAACAAAATTATCAGAAATAAGTTTCAATACTATAACTCATTACTAAATAACTTACAACTACATTTTCATTTTCACCATGCATGCCCCTAAGCCATTAAGCCCATTCAAGAAATATTAAAATCATAAATATTTTGATATTTAGATAACATTTATGTGATATTTTGTTATAAATGGTCACAGTTCTGGTGACAATTAAAGCACATCCCATTTTGACTATATTCTCTTTTATACTATTGATATTAATTCACCTATTAAACAAAATAAAAATATAGTGCGTGACATCTCAAAATGGTTCAATAATAATCTAGTCAATGAAAAATACGATAAGCTGAAATATGATAGCGTAGGTCTAAATGCAATACTGACTTTAATGCAGTCTTACTACACAATACTACGTATTACTAAATACAATCAAACAAACTTATTATACTGAGTTACTTACTAACGTAGGAAAATAATATTTTTGAAATAACAATACACTTCTAGGACGTTTTTAACAAAGTATTCTTCTAGATCCTTCTATATTAGATAATATTAAAAACTTTGAAATATTCTTTACCGCTAAATTAAATAACATAATTACATACCTTCCTTATATATATTGTATGCACCAACCATTCCTATATATTATCTTTAACCACTGAAATTACCCTACATTTCGCTGATTGAGAACCTTAAGGAATTCCTTCTTGAAATCAACATGTTTCCTTTGTCCTATTTTAGTCACCCTTTTATTATAAACTATAAGGATATAATTTACCAATTAATTATATCTGGAAAAGTGCCTTTTAGAAAAAAGTTAGAGAATATTACTCCTACTCTTGAAATACCCCCAAGTTACAATCTGATAAAATACCTTTCATATATTCATAAAAACGTTAAAGAATTGTTGCTATTCAACTCAATAAGTATATACCGAGTAATAATATCCTATATAAATTTCAAGTGATTATATCAAAAAGAAGAATATGAAACAAAACTTCTCTACATAGTTAATCCCCTTTTACACATGTCCTCTAAAACTAACATTTAATAGTACTCAAATATCTTTCAGCACCTTTAACACATAACGTAATATTTAAATGTTAAGACACCAGTTTATTGGTAAAAATGAAACCTCTTTCGAATATTTTAAATCATAGATTTTGAATATATAATTTATATTAAATTAATTATTTAACATATACACCCAGAAAAATCAATAATATATATATAGGGATCTATTCTCGGACCATTTATTTTCAATATTTACATGATTCCATATTTTTTATAAATAACCAAATAGTTTCTACGATGCCTATGAAGATGACCTATAACGCCTATATTGTTTTAAAATGCCTTACTAATTACACACACTTACTAAAAAACCACATTGGATACAATACTATATGGCTAAATTCAAATTCTATCCCTTTGAATAACTCAAAAATAGCTACAATTCATATCACACTATCGAACAATTTTACAATTCCTAATATATGTATATATATATATTGATAATGACTAGATCAACCCGTAATATTGTAATTATATTGGACATTTTTGATTAATAAACACATATTTAAATTTACGAAGTTAACTAACCTAGTTTAATTTAAAATATTTTATTATAAATTAAATTAAATTTAAATCAACGTTATATTTTAAAATTACAATATATTTATATTATAATTTTAGAATTATTAAAAGAAACACATACGTTATTTGTATACATTTAAATATAAATATATTCACGCTTATAACGGTTAGTACAATATATATTACTACTACTACTACTACTGCTACTACTACTACTACTACTACTACTACTAATACTACTACTACTACTACTACTACTACTACTACTACTACTACTACTACTACTACTACTACTACTACTACTACTACTACTACTACTACTAC
>OZ025241.1:88587227-88602227 GCA_964019155.1 Osedax fenrisi | reverse complement strand
CAGCATAATTCATACGCTGCGCGCTAATTAGTTATAGAGTGTCCTTATTAAAAAATCTAGAGTGTCCGTATTAGGGACTTATATGAACTCTAGATATATGCTTATAATTTAATGAATATTTGATAACATATATAGAAATTATATATATAAATTTTATAATGCTTTATTCTTTTAATAATATAGTGTTATATTTTATATCGATACATTTGTATATTCTTGAAATTTTAAGTTGACATTTTTTTTTGATAAATTAAAAAACGTAATAAAAAAACCAGTTTATTGGATATATCAGCAATATTTTGAATAATTAAAAATAAAAAATACTTTTTTAGACAATTTATATAATTATGAATATTTTATTCATTAAAATTTTTTGTTGGATTTATGGTTTCTGAGATACCGAGAGAGTCCGTATTCGGTTACTTTCCCCTAAATATTATAAATATTTAAATACATCAACATTTAGCAATTTTATTACGTTATAATATTACTACGTATACACACAACATATATAAAACTATATAAAACAATATATACTATAAATATATATTATGGTAGTTTATTATTAGCTTAATTAAATATGTAGGTATATATATATATATATATCGTTAATGTTTGCAACAAATATTATTAACCAGAGTAATGATATCATTATAATAAATTAATATTAATATTAATATAATTATAATATTAGAGGGCGAGGGTCAGAGGTGAAATCACAGAATTGATCAGAAGATGACCTATTTAAGATGTACATATCGTAAACGTATACGAGTTAATCTAGTAGAGGACACTACCATTAATTCCAATTGGTTAATCATCTCAATTCTCGAAATAAGAATATCATGGCAAAGAGAGTCAAATACACAAGAGAAATAAATGAGAACCATATGACAAAATAGTGAGGGAGAAACTTTCCATATATTGTTCAATATTTTTAGAAGAGCTGTCACAGTTGAGTGACATTTACGAAATGCACTTTGCAGGATATCATGGATGAATTTAGTGACATAAATATATTTAAGATAAGATAAGATATATTTTATTATTGTAATCATTATAAAAGAAAACAATAAACTGACAAATAAAATAGTCAGAAGACTCTCGAGGTATTTGACCTTAATAATGCCATATGAATGAATGAATGAAATCAGTTTATAGACATACGACATACTATGTATATCATACGTCTATGGAGGATCAGTGAAAGCCTATGCTTTATTTGGTAGATACCTCCAATATTTTCATGTACAGATTACAATATTAGTAAAAGTAAAAATATAATAATAATGATTCATGTGTTAGCATTCTTTGTAATATAATTAGCAAATGAAACAATAAAATAGAAGATACATATATATATATATATATATATATATATATATATATATATATTATATATATATATATATAAATAAATAAATAAAAATAATAAAACACTGTTCATGAACATAAGTTATCATCATATTTCAATCCATTACATTAAAATAAATAATAAAATAAGATAATAAAATAATTGTATAATATTAAAATGTATTAAAATATATATTAGTAAAATATGTAAATTTATAATATTGTAATATTGAGAACTTGTTAATAAAAATAGTAAATTATTATAAATATGTGTAAAATAAAAATATCTGAAAGTATGTTATAAAATTAAAACTACCAAACAAAAATTAATCATCTTTCAATAAGACGTACAATGGCGCCACATTCCTGTCAAATTACAGATGACTAATAATACCAATAATAATTTAAAAACATATTTAAAACAATAAACGTAACAAGATGTAAAACAAATATAAATATTAAAAAAATAAATATTAAAAAAATAAATATTTAAATATATAAAATATATAAAAAAACTAATATTTACTTATAAATGAATATTTTAATGTTTTTTTAGAATAAATACATTATTAATATTATTTTTTCGTAAAATATTATTAAACATTAATTCATTATATAACTTTGATCCTTTAAAAAATATTTTATTTTTTAATTTATTTGATTTCATAAGTGGTAGAATTTATTTTTTAGTTTATTTAACTTGAAATATGAGTTATAATCTAATTTATATTTATTATTTAAGAAATTATAGATTAGTAATGTGTTTCTATATATAATTAGATCTTCAAATTTTAAAATATTATTTTTTTTTTAAAAAGGACCAGTATGTGTTAAATATATTAATGGTAATTTTTATTTATCTATTATTTGTTTATTAATAATTCTTATAACTTTTTTCTGTAACATAATTAATTTTGTAATATTTGATTTATAAGTATTTGACCATACTTCAATCCCATATGATAAATTAGATAAATAGAACGAATTATATAACAAAATTAAATTTTTTGTATCTAAAAAAGATATTTTTTTTATAATATATATAATTTTTGACAATTTATTCGATAAATAATGTATATGTTTTTTGAAGGTCATTTGGGAATCTTAGAAGTATATCAAGTAGAACTTTCAGTAGATCCGAAGAAATTTATAATTATTAACTATATCGATTTTAATGTTATCTATTGTTATATCTTTTAATATAGCAGAATTTATATATGGCAATATTTTTGTTTTATCGATATTTAGCTTAAGCTTATTTATATCAAACCATTTGTTTAACTTATCCATGTAATATTGCAAATAATATATTAATAATGTATCATTTTCAGCAAATATAGTTATAGATGTATCATCTGCATATAAATTGATATTAATATTATTTATTTTTCATTATTAAAAATATTGGATATGTCATTTATAAAGATAATAAATAGTAGAGGTCCCAGAACAGATCCTTACGGCACTCCATATCTAATAATCTTTCTAGATGATAGAGTATTATCAATTCGTGTTATAATATTTCTATTTTTAAGATAACTTTAATAAATAAATTTGTATCACCTCTAACCCTATACATTCCAATTTAGCAAGTAAAATATCATGATCAACCACATCAAATGCTTTCTTGAGATCTAAGAATATAGTAGTTACCTTTATTTTGGAGATAGTTTATGTAAAATAAAATGCTGAATATTTAATAATGATAAGGTTGTATTTGATCTGGGAACAAAACCATATTGATTTTTGTTAATAATATTATGCTTAAATATATATTTTGATAATCTATTAAAAATTATTTTTTCAAAAATGTTAGATATTTGTGTTAGTAATGAAATTGGCCTGTAATTGGATATTTTTTGTTTATTATTAGTTTTATATAAAGGTTTAATAATTGCAATTTGCATATTGTCAGGAAATGTATTTGTTTGGATACTTAAATTAAATATCTTTTTTAATGGTTCTAAAATATATTGAATAATATTTTTTATTAAGGTCATGTCATGATTATTTATATCTAATGATCTTTTTGATTTAATATCCTTAGTCACTTTAATTATTTCATCATTGTCAATTGGTAAAAAGTAAAAACTATTAAAATTATTAGATACAAATTCTTTAAAATCATTTTTATTTATATTATTAATTGAATTATTTATTTTACTTCCAATGCTCGAAAAATACTCATTACATGCATTACATTGTTCGTACCTTTGATTCATTTTAATATTATTATCTATAAAAGTATTTGGATAATCCGAGTTTGTAGGTTTTATTATTTTATTAATGACTTTCCAATTTTCTTCTTGTGTATTTGCAGTAAAAAGATTTTTATAGTAATTCTTTTTTTTAATTTTAATATTTTTATTAATTTAATTTTTTAATTTTTTATATTTACCACATATACAAGGACAATTGTTAATTTTGTATTTTGTATATAATTTATTTTTCTTTTTTATTGCATTTTTTAATTTATTATTGTGCCATGGATTAAAATTGTGATTCAATTTAATTCTTTTTTTAATAAAAGGACAGTGCTTATTAATACTCTTAGGTAATATATCAATACATTTATTGTATAGTTTACAACAATTCTGATTATTTAAAATGGTATTCCAATGTATTATACCTAGTTCTAATTTTAGATTATGTAAATTTAATTCATTAATATTTCGTGAATATGTATATTGATCCTTTCTTTTAACAAATAGATTATAATTAAAAATATAAAATATTAATGAATGATCACTAATATCTGTATGTATTACACCTTGTATTACATCAGAACAATTTGTAAAAATATTGTCTAAACTTGATATTGAATTTTGGGTGATTCTTGTGGGCATATCAATTATATTAGATATAGCTAATTGGATCAATATATTTTTAAACGAGTTAGATAATACAGTATTATTTAATAAATTAATGTTATAATCATCAAATATACATTTCTCTACTTATATATTTATGAAATAAGTTAAACAATAAATTAATAAAATCATTTCCATTATGCATAATATATTATATAACAATTGTATTTTTTAAAGATATTTAAACATTTTTTTTATAATAATATTAGCCATCACATCGAACAAGTGATCACTATAAGTTATTATGAGAATCAACAAATGAAGGAAGCTTCAGGTTTGCCCATGCCCCATATGGATTGACCATTCCCTTATTGTACCAAACTCTTTATTGTTAGCATTTCAAACCAGCATATGTATTATCCCATATAACCACAGTAACTACACACAATTGAAGGATGCATATAAACCAAGTTAAATAAACCGAGTGTATAATCATAATAATAAAAATACAATACTACTACTACTACTACTACTACTACTACTACTACTACTACTACTACAACAACAACTACTACTACTACTACTATATTAACTTTAACCATTGCAATTACCCTCAACCAGGGCCGGCTTAAGGGGGGGGCAAATCGGGCAATTGCCCGGGGCCCCAAATTTTGGGGGGCCCATGAAATATTTGAAAAAAAAAATGTTACTATTTATATGAAAAAAAAAAAATTTCTTTTTTTTAAAACTATTTTTCTTATATATTATTAATTCTAATTAAAAAATAAAAATAATATAATAAATTAATTAAATATGAGTCATTTAGGCCGATTTGAAGAGTGAATTTTACAAACAAAAATTAAATTGACACGAAGATATGGTGGAAACAGCTACATGAAGATTTTGGAGCACATGCTAATAGTTATAATATAGATCTTCTCACACATCTTTGATTGTTAGATAAAATAGTATAAAACGAATTGATAAATAATTGTTTGATAAACTAGAAGGTGATAAATGATAAACGTATTAAGGGATTATTAACCATAGTTAAATCTTAACAATTTATAATTCTATAATTAGTTTACAAAACAAAAAGTATACTTTTTTTTATTAAAATTAAATATGATGTATATATTAAGATATATTTTAACTATGATTTCTGATATTTGTAAAGGATTATATTGATTATAAATTACGCAAAAACGATATTCTATATAGATTTATAATTGTTATAATAATTAAAAAAATAGATATTTTCAAAATAATTAATTTTCTCTATCTTATGCTCGTATTAATAAAATGTGTATATTCTCATAGTGTATATATTATTATAGTTGTATTAGTACACATAATATATATATAGTAGTATAAATTTAAATAGGATTATTCTGCTTTAGGTTATTCCTATAGTATTTTTAATAATGTCTATTGATGAAAGGGAATTCTGTACATAAAATTATTATCTTTTTCAACATACTATTATTACAGAAATATATTATATTTATTGAAACAGATATTATTTGTAAATATATATATATAATCTAAATATAATACTAAAGGCATGTTGCAATTATCCAACTAGTACTAGTTACTTACAACTGAATGTTTAGATTGACATCACCCTCATCTATCTATTTACAAATAAATACACACAATGGATATATTCTTATTGGAGAATAAGTGATAAGTTATCACTTAAAACTACATAATTGAAGACATACAAAATTCAAAATATTATATTATATATCAGTGTACTCAATTCCAGATATATCACATGTAGGTAGGTAACAATTATCGTTATTTATATCAAGTTAGGTACTATTATTATATAGGTATTTTATATTTATTGATTTACGACGTACTTTACGATTGTACGTTGAGATTCATTATCACTGATAATTTATCACATCAGTCAATATTTAGCTACCGATCTATTAGAATTTTTAAAATAATAATATAATTATAATAGATTATAGAGCTCAAAGTTATTAAAATGCCAGCAATATTTCTGGAAGATTCAATTACATGAAATATATTATAATATACCATAGTCCATTGTCAATATGGAATCACATATCTACACTGTGTATTCCTTAAATCTGGTTGGGCAAAATGCCGTTAAATCTTCGACAATTGTATACAGAATATTGCTATAGCAATATTCTTTGCCTTCATCCAAAATCAATATAATATATAAAGAATATATTAACATCTAGATTAAAGAAGAATAAAATATTTTTTAATTAAAATCATTATCGAATATAAAATGGTGATTGCAAGCAGATTCTGTTAGTGCACTCTCTTGTGGATATCTTATAATTACATAATTTATATCTGATATTATATATGTTAAAATATAACATAAATTACACTACTAGAGTCAACGTATTTATTTAATAAAATGCAAGAATGTGAGACTTCAATATCATGAAAACCGTTGAGCTAATTACTTTGTAGTATAAAGTCGATCAGAAAAGTATTGCATGCAATTAAGTTACATTGAGATAATACCGGTAATACAAATATTTATGCACTCTATAAAGCAGTGGTTCCCAACCTATGGGTCATGAGTCATGACCCATAATTTGGTCATTGAGTATTTTTTGTAGGTCATGAGCCAATTTCTAAAAAATAATATAAATGCTTTTATATGCAAATTGGATTTATTGACGAGAAAAATTTAAGATTTAAATATATATTTAAATATATGTATATTAATATTTATATGATTATTTTATGATTAAAGTATAATATTAACAAAATAAAATTGTTCATTGGGTCATGGTATATTTATTAATTAAGTATTATAAAAAAATGGTCACGGTGAAAAAAGGTTGAGAACCACTGCTCTAAATATATATGCGAGAAAAGAAATTATTATGAGGAGTTGATTAAAGTATACAAACAAATTACAAAATAATTAGTATAATGATAACATATGATAAAATTGAAGAGTTATAAATATTAGTTTTTGCTAAAATGGCCCATTTAATATGTTATTCAATTATTATGGGGCCCATACGTTTTTTTTGCCCGGGGCCCATAGTATGCTTAAGCCGGCCCTGCCCTCAACGTCGCTGATTGAGAACCTTCCTTCTTGAAATCAACATGTTTCCTTGGTTCTATTTTAGTTACCCTTTTATTATAAACTATAATGATATAATTTACTAATTAACGATATCTGGAAAAGTGCCTATATGCAAGAAGTTAGAGAATATTACTTCTACTCTTGAATAACCCAAAGTTACAATCTGATAAAACATTTGCATATATTTATAAAAACTTTAAAGAGTTTTTGCTATTCAACTCAGTAAGTATATACCGACTCGGTATTACCGAGTAACAATAACTTAAATAAATTTCAAGTTCTTATATCAAAAAGAAGAATATGAAACAACACTTGTCTACATAGTTAATCCCCTTCGACACATGTTATCTTAAACTAACATTTAATAGTACTAAAATACCTTTAAGAACCTTTAACATAAACCATAATATGTAAATGTTAAGACATCAGTTTATTGGTATAAATAAAACCTCTTTCGAATAGTTTAAATCATAGATTTTGAATATAGAATTTATATTAAAATTAATTATTTAACATCCACACCCCGAAAAATTCATAATATATATATAGGGATCTATTCTCGGACCAATTATTTTCAATATTTACATGATTCCATATTTTTTATAAATAATCAAATAGTATCTACGATGCCTATGAAGATGACCTATAACGCCTATATTGTTTTAAAATACCTTACTAATTACACACACTTACTAAAAAACTACATTGGAAACACTACTATATGGCTAAATTCAAATTCTATCCCTTTGAATAACTCAAAAATAGCTACAATTCATATCACACTATCGAGCAATTTCACAATTCCTAATATATATATATATATATATATATACATATTGATAATGACTAGATCCGCCCTTAATATTGTAATTATATTGGACAGTTTTGATTAATAAACACATATTTAAATTTACTAAGTTAAATAACCTAGTTTAATTTAAAATATTTTATTATAAATAAATTAAATTTAAATCAACGTTATATTTAAAAATTACAACATATTTATATTATAATTTTAGAATTATTAAAAGAAACACATACGTTATTTGTATACATTTAAATATTACTATATTCACGCTTATAACGGTTAGTACAATATATAATACTACTACTACTACTACTACTACTACTACTACTACTACTACTACTACTACTACTACTACTACTACTACTACTACTACTACTACTACTACTACTACTACTACTACTACTACTACTACTACTACTACTACTACTACTACTACTACTACTACTACTACTACTACTACTACTACTACTACTACTACTACTACTACTACTACTACTACTACTACTACTACTACTACTACTACTACTACTACTACTACTACTACTACTACTACTACTACTACTACTACTACTACTACTACTACTACTACTACTACTACTACTACTACTACTACTACTACTACTACTACTACTACTACTACTACTACTACTACTACTACTACTACTACTACTACTACTACTACTACTACTACTACTACTACTACTACTACTACTACTACTACTACTACTACTACTACTACTACTACTACTACTACTACTACTACTACTACTACTACTACTACTACTACTACTACTACTACTACTACTACTACTACTACTACTACTACTACTACTACTACTACTACTACTACTACTACTACTACTACTACTACTACTACTACTACTACTACTACTACTACTACTACTACTACTACTACTACTACTACTACTACTACTACTACTACTACTACTACTACTACTACTACTACTACTACTACTACTACTACTACTACTACTACTACTACTACTACTACTACTACTACTACTACTACTACTACTACTACTACTACTACTACTACTACTACTACTACTACTACTACTACTACTACTACTACTACTACTACTACTACTACTACTACTACTACTACTACTACTACTACTACTACTACTACTACTACTACTACTACTACTACTACTACTACTACTACTACTACTACTACTACTAATACTACTACTACTACTACTACTACTACTACTACTACTACTACTACTACTACTACTACTACTACTACTACTACTACTACTACTACTACTACTACTACTACTACTACTACTACTACTACTACTACTACTACTACTACTACTACTACTACTACTACTACTACTACTACTACTACTACTACTACTACTACTACTACTACTACTACTACTACTACTACTACTACTACTACTACTACTACTACTACTACTACTACTACTACTACTACTACTACTACTACTATTCAATTCAATTCAAAACGATTTATTTAGACACTCAATTATATAGCATAGAAATGCTCTGTTAAGTGTAACATATAAAAATAAAACAAAAACGAAAACAATAAACGAAACGCGAAACAGGAGAAGTGTCTCAACTGTTTAATAATAATAATTTCAAGTTACGTTTAAACGTCGAATGATCTTGAATACCTCGAATATTCCTAGGAAGTGAATTCCACCTACTTGGGGCCGAGTAGGTGAAAGCTCGATTTCCGGAGCGAGATAGATTCGGTAGGCGTACACTTAATCGGGTTGTATCGTGATTTGATCTCAGAGTTCTGCGGGGTTGAATAATATTTAGACATGATCTAATATATGCTGGTTGACCAATCCGCATGGTTTTGTGAATGATACACAAAAGTCTATATTTAGAACGCTGAGATGTGGACAATATATGGTCTATCCTCATTTTTATGGAAACGCTTGTGTGGTCAGTTCGAGGCTGTCTGTGAATGAGTCGTACAGAGGACCTTATAATTATATTAATAGGTATTAAAGATGATTTAGGTAGACCTACTAATATTGAATTACAGTAATCTATGATAGAAAATACTAGTGAGTTTATTAAAATACGGCATGTATTTGTATTAATATAATTTCTTATATGACGGATATTATATAATTGATGATTTGCTTTTTTGCATAAACTCATAATATGTGTGTTAAATTTGATATCTGAATCAAAAATAACACCTAGATATTTAATATTGATACTAGGCTCTATGACTTTACCATTAATTGTTACAATTGGGAAATTATCAAAATTACTAGGAATATTTAATAATTCAGATTTTGAGGTATTCAATGATAGCTTATTATCATTAAGCCATATATATATAGCATTTGCACAATTAGATAAATCATTGCAATTCATAGAGCTATATCTAGATAAAGTAGAATATATTAATATATCATCTGCATACAGGTGATATCTATTATGTTTAAATTGCCTGATAATATGTGATAAAGGTTTTATGTAGATCATAAATAGAATAGGTCCTAGAACAGAACCTTGAGGGACACCTGATTCTAAAGTATGATTTTTTGAATAAAATTGCCCAGTTTTAACAGAGAATGATCGATTACTGATAAAAGATATCATCCAATCGAGGGCTATATCATCCAGACCAATTTCAGTAAGTCTAGTATACAGAATTGAGTGGTCGAGCGTATCAAACGCTGCAGATAGATCTAATAGTAGTAGTTGAATAGGTTTATTAACATCTAGAGATCTAAGTATATTATCAATTACGTGTATTACAGTAGTTTCGGTACTATGGTTAACGCGGTAAGCACTTTGATAGTCGTCAATTAGTTTATTCGTAAGGAGGTAATTATTTAGTTGGTTGGAGACAATTTTTTCAAGAATCTTAGCTATGGTAGGTAATTGTGATATAGGTCTATAGTTATTGAGTAAATTGTGATTCGTTTTATTTTTTTTTAATATTGGTGAGATAATTGCATGTTTAAGTTCGGGAGGTACTATGCCTGTAGACATTGATCGATTTATGATTAATGTAATTGGAATGGTTAATATACGTGACATTTTTTTCAATAGAAGTAGCGGTATTGGGTCGTGTGGAGCAGAAGATTTTGAATGGTTAATTAATTCAAAAATTTGTTCGTGATTAGTTGGAATAAAATACGATAATCTTATGTTTAAGTGTTGAGGAGTTACATTGAAATGTGGGTTATAAGTAAAGTTATAAGTTAATCGTAGTTTTTTTAATTTTTCAGTGAAGAAATTAGCAAAATCAAAACATAATAATTCTAAAGGGGTATCTGGAAATATAGACTTTTTCGTTTTTCCTAACAGTGAATTTGTAATAAAATATAACTTTCTTATATTATTACTGTTATTAAGTATTTCATTTAGATAGAATTTTTTCTTTGCACATTCAATAGAATATTTGAAATATTTTGTGGATTCAATGAGAGCAGTTAGAGAGCTATTAGAAGGAAACTTTGAGAAATATCGTTCGTTTGTTCTCATAGCCCTTTTGGCCAAAATAGTATCGTTATTAAACCATTTGTTTTTAGAACTTTTAATAATCTTTAATTTGGTTGGTGCAAATTTATTTAACATATCTATTAGATACTTATTTAATTCCTTAATTGTAGTCTCATTAGATATTAATGAAGATACATAAGAAGTGAATAAAGAAATTGGTATCTTCGAAATGTTTCTGTAGTTGATTCTATTGATTTGAGATTTATCTATTGGAGTATTAATTGTAAATGTAATGGCATAATGATCAGTAATTAAAAAGTTAGCATTTGTTATATTAATCATAAGTTGAGGGCTATTTATTGTAAAAACTAGGTCAAGTATATTGCCAGATGTATGAGTTGGTGCAGTTATATGTTGATGTAATGAGTGTGATTTAGATAATGAAATAAGTTGTTTCGAAGGAGTTTTGTTTTTATTAACTTGGAAATTAAAATCACCGAGAATAATTGTATTACTTAATTTAATCGAAGTGAGAAGATCATTAAAATCAGCTAGACAAGTTATATAGTTATTCGATGGGGGTCGATAAATGATTATAAACTTTATAGTCTTATTTAAAGCTGTACGTAATGAAACTATAGAGCATTCACAACTAGAGATAGGATATTTTGTATAACTTAGAAGTGTAATTGATTTACTAGATAGAATGCCAAATCCACCTCCAGTTTTAGATCCTTCACGAGGTGTATGTTGAAAGCAATATGAGTTATTCATAAGCTCTGCTATCACTGAAGATGAATCATCATTAAGCCAGGTTTCCGTAAGTATAACAATATCATGATTAAATTCATTATTAAAATCATTGATAAAATTAATGTTAGCTCTGACTGAACGAGCATTAATAAGAGAACATGTTAGTAAGTTATCAGGGTTTATTCATTGCGTATCAGTTGTAGGGTGGTTATTTTTATTAGTTAAGTCATCTTTAGAACTTATTGATTTTAGATTAGATATGAATGCGTCATAACTTGTGGACCATTTTAGTAAATCGACATCAGATATTGATAGAGGCTGATTTGACCAATCAACTTTATTAGAATTAGTTAAAACTGAGCGTAATTCATATTTATTATTAAATCTATTAAGTACACATTTATAATCATCAAGATGAATATAGTCAGATTTTAGAGCATGATATAGAATTCTTCCATGACGTAATGTATCATTATCAAGAGAACTTCTAATAAATAGACTAGCATAATCAGAGTTAGATAACAATTTTCTTGCAGATAAAAATTGTGATTTAGCAAATTTTGAATTTACAAATAATTCAATATTATTATAGTTATATCTAACTTTCATGATATAATTTGTGTTTAGATTCATTTTATTGAATATACCAATAATAATATTATTTGTAGACTTAAGTGAACGAATGTTTTCAATTACAATACTATGGGTGTCTTGAGCAATTGGCAATTGTTTGATTCTATTAGTAATAATATTGTTAGATTTAATTATATTTTTATTTGATTCAATGAGTTTTTCAGCATAAGTAAACTACTACTACTACTACTACTACTACTACTACTACTACTACTACTACTACTACTACTACTACTACTACTACTACTACTACTACTACTACTACTACTACTACTACTACTACTACTACTACTACTACTACTACTACTACTACTACTACTACTACTACTACTACTACTACCACTACTACTACTACTACTACTACTACTACTACTACTACTACTACTACTACTATTACTACTATTACCACTACTACTACTACTACTACTACTACTACTACTACTCCTACTAATACTACTACTACTACTACTACTACTACTACTACTACTACTACTACTACTACTACTACTACTACTACTACTACTACTACTACTATCAATCAATCATTCAATCAATCAAAACGATTTATTTAAACACTGCAAATAACACACCAGGCGTTCTCAAGAGTGTAACAAAGCAAACAAACAAAAATAACATAATTGAATATAAACAAAATAATAATTAGTATTATTATAAAATGTACATTGCAAAATGCAATATTGGTTATTGATATATAAAAAAAAACCATATGATATAATGTCATATGGAAAATAAAACATATCAATAACATACATAACATAAATAACGTAAAAATATTAAATTAAGACTTTTCAATATTGAATAAATAACGTTTTAAATTAAATTTAAATGTATCGTGATTAGGAATCATTCTTATTTGCAAGGGAAGAGAATTCCATAGTGGCGGCGCATAGTATTGAAAGGCTCTCTTGGAAGTTACTGTTTTCACTGATTTCTTGACTTGTAAGCAGTATACATCATTAGATGATCCAAGTTCACGACAGATAGGCACTTTAACTGATAGGCAAGTTCTAATATATGAAGGAACTGCAGTGAGTGATTTGTGAATTATACATAGAATTCTATATTGTCTTCTATTAATATTGTTGAGAATATTAAGATTATGTTGACGCAATGTAACACTCGAGTGATCAAATAAAGGTTGTTGATAGATTAATCGTACTGCCGAATGATCAATTCTAAAGATACATTTATTCAATTTTTTGGATAGACCTAAATATATCGAATTACAATAATTAGTCGACGAAAATACCATTGCTTTAATTAGCATCGTAGTGTGGTCTTTGCTGATGAACTTTCTTATATAGCGTATATTATATAAATGAAAATTTGCTTTCCTGCAAACAGTTGACATATGATCATCAAAATTCAATTTATTATCAATAGTAATACCAAGATATTTAATTTTTAGTGATGGAATAATTCTAATATTATCAATAAATACATCAGTGAAGTTATTAAAGTTATGCGGTAAGTTCAGTAATTCAGTTTTGGAAGTATTAAGTAGAAGTTTGTTCATAAGTAGCCATTTATTCACTTGATTGGCACATTCAACTAGCTCATTATTCATGACCAATCTACTATTAACAGAATAAATAAGAATATCATCAGCATAGAGATGAAATCTTAATGTTTTAAATGATTTGATGATATTAGTTATTGGGTTCAGATATATAGAGAATAGTAGTGGACCTAAGACGGATCCTTGCGGAACCCCGTACTTAAATGATTGAGATTTAGAATAGGAATTATTGATCTTAACAGAAAAAGTTCTATTAGTGACAAATCCAATTAAGAAATCATGAGCAGTTGAAGATATACCAATGTCTAAAAGTCTATCTGAAAGGATATCAAAAGATAGCGTATCAAAGGCAGATGACAGATCTAGAAGTAGAATCTGAATTTACTTATTTCTATCTAAAGATGTATATATATCATTTAGTATAAGAGTTATCGCAGTTTCTGTACTGTGGTTCTTTCTAAAAGCACTTTGTAAGTTACAGGATAAGTTATTAAAATCAATAAAAGTAGTTATCTGTTTAAAAACAATTTTTTCGAGAATTTTA
>OZ025241.1:88577227-88582227 GCA_964019155.1 Osedax fenrisi | reverse complement strand
AGACTTTCCAACTATAATATGTCTTCTTCTTTTGTTTCTAGATTATATAATAAGTTATCTAGTATTTCTAAATGTATTAAATCCTAACTTGCTTTGATACCTCCTAGTATGATTGCCTATAAAATTACTGTACCAACTTTGTGTAAATTATCTAGTTTTATCTTCTCCTTCAATTTTTGAAATCCACAAATATATTATGATGTCCAATTCAACATCTCCTATTGATCCTTTTCATTTGGTTGTCTTTATATATATTTATCTCTATGTTATTATAATTTCTTCTTTTTATATTTATTATTATTTGTGTAACTATTTATTTGTTTTATTATTTCAACTTGACGCATATAAACGTCCATCGTTTTCTGAGTCAATAAACCTTTCTATTATTTATTATTATTAAAATTGTAGTATTCTTACTTTCGTTTAACTTCTCGAATTTAATTTCGGTATCAAATAATGATGGGATCTCTAAAATATGTTATTATTAAGCCGATTCTGAAATAATCCTCTCTTGAATAATATTATGAACTATGTACTCATGTCCCAATAATCAGTAATATCATGGAACGTGTAGTCAGTAGACAATTGATATTTTTTCTTTATAATAACTATTAATTGAACCCTACTAGAGTGCTTATAGAACACATTATTCCAGTAACTGAATTACCTAAACTGATAAGTTGATGAGTTACTGAAAAGTATTTATATATTATTATTGATACGCTCTTCAAATCGACCAACTCCTCTCATTGTGCGTAACTCTTGCTACTCGACCTTTCGAATCTTTGTATACTCTAAACCACAGCATTCTTATTTAACGTATTAAGGAACTTGGAATTGAAGGTTTTTCTCTCAGCTGGTTAACTTCATTTCTTAATGATCGAACTTCCTCAGATTATATTTCGCCTCCCATTAAAATACTATATGGAGTTCCTCAGTGTCCATTACTTGGAATTTTAGTATTTTCCATTTATTTGCGTCCTCTATCTAATATTAGTACATTTCCTAATATTACCTACAATATAGGAGAAAGTAACCTAATACGATCAGTTTAACAATAAATGGTCTTAACATTTTAGGAATCATTATTTTTATTCGAAAATTATAATATATTAATATTATATGATTATAGATGTTATTGAGATTTTAAAATTTTATATAATCTTTTAATTCCATAGATAACGGGGGTGTCCGTATTCGGTACCCATATCCGAATACGGACACCCTGTGTTATAATACGGACACCCTATATACCACTAGATTAACTATATATTATTTATGAATCAATCAGACAAATTACAATTACATACTTTATAATTAATTGTATGAACATTTATTAGTTAATTTAATTAGTTAATAATTTATTTATTTTTATTATTTTCTTAATTAATAATAAAATTTAAGTATCTAAATAATACAATTTTTAGATTTAGCTTTATATGTGGTATTAATATTATAATGCACGCGATTTTTATGAACATCAGCATAATTCATACGCTGCGCGCTAATTAGTTATAGAGTGTCCTTATTAAAAAATCTAGAGTGTCCGTATTAGGGACTTATATGAACTCTAGATATATGCTTATAATTTAATGAATATTTGATAACATATATAGAAATTATATATATATAAATTTTATAATGCTTTATTCTTTTAATAATATAGTGTTATATTTTATATCGATACATTTGTATATTCTTGAAATTTTAAGTTGACATTTTTTTTTGATAAATTAAAAAACGTAATAAAAAAACCAGTTTATTGGATATATCAGCAATATTTTGAATAATTAAAAAATAAAAAATACTTTTTTAGACTATTTATATAATTATGAATATTTTATTCATTAACATTTTTTGTTGGATTTATGGTTTCTGAGATACCGAGAGAGTCCGTATTCGGTTCCTTTCCTCTATATATTATAAATATTTAAATACATCAACATTTAGCAATTTTATTACGTTATAATATTACTACGAATACACACAACATATATAAAACTATATAAAACAATATATACTATAAATATATATTATGGTAGTTTATTATTAGCTTAATTAAATATGTAGGTATATATATATATCGTTAATGTTTGCAACAAATATTATTAACCAGAGTAATGATATCATTATAATAAATTAATATTAATATTAATATAATTATAATATTAGAGGGCGAGGGTCAGAGGTGAAATCACAGAATTGATCAGAAGATGACCTATTTAAGATGTAAACGTATACGAGTTAATCTAGTAGAGGACACTACCATTAATTCCAATTGGTTAATCATCTCAATTCTCGAAATAAGAATATCATGGCAAAGAGAGTCAAATACACAAGAGAAATAAATGAGAACCATATGACAAAATAGTGAGGGAGAAACTTTCCATATATTGTTCAATATTTTTAGAAGAGCTGTCACAGTTGAGTGACATTTACGAAATGCACTTTGCAGGATATCATGGATGAATTTAGTGACATAAATATATTTAAGATAAGATAAGATATATTTTATTATTGTAATCATTATAAAAGAAAACAATAAACTGACAAATAAAATAGTCAGAAGACTCTCGAGGTATTTGACCTTAATAATGCCATATGAATGAATGAATGAAATCAGTTTATAGACATACGACATACTATGTATATCATACGTCTATGGAGGATCAGTGAAAGCCTATGCTTTATTTGGTAGATACCTCCAATATTTTCATGTACAGATTACAATATTAGTAAAAGTAAAAATATAATAATAATGATTCATGTGTTAGCATTCTTTGTAATATAATTAGCAAATGAAACAATAAAATAGAAGATACATATATATATATATATATATATATATATATATATATTATATATATATATATAAATAAATAAATAAAAATAATAAAACACTGTTCATGAACATAAGTTATCATCATATTTCAATCCATTACATTAAAATAAATAATAAAATAAGATAATAAAATAATTGTATAATATTAAAATGTATTAAAATATATATTAGTAAAATATGTAAATTTATAATATTGTAATATTGAGAACTTGTTAATAAAAATAGTAAATTATTATAAATATGTGTAAAATAAAAATATCTGAAAGTATGTTATAAAATTAAAACTACCAAACAAAAATTAATCATCTTTCAATAAGACGTACAATGGCGCCACATTCCTGTCAAATTACAGATGACTAATAATACCAATAATAATTTAAAAAAATATTTAAAACAATAAACGTAACAAGATGTAAAACAAATATAAATATTAAAAAAATAAATATTAAAAAAATAAATATTTAAATATATAAAATATATAAAAAAACAAATATTTACTTATAAATGAATATTTTAATGTTTTTTTTAGAATAAATACATTATTAATATTATTTTTTCGTAAAATATTATTAAACATTAATTCATTATATAACTTTGATCCTTTAAAAAATATTTTATTTTTTAATTTATTTGATTTCATAAGTGGTAGAATTTATTTTTTAGTTTATTTAACTTGAAATATGAGTTATAATCTAATTTATATTTATTATTTAAGAAATTATAGATTAGTAATGTGTTTCTATATATAATTAGATCTTCAAATTTTAAAATATTTTTTTTTTTTTAAAAAGGACCAGTATGTGTTAAATATATTAATGGTAATTTTTATTTATCTATTATTTGTTTATTAATAATTCTTATAACTTTTTTCTGTAACATAATTAATTTTGTAATATTTGATTTATAAGTATTTGACCATACTTCAATCCCATATGATAAATTAGATAAATAGAACGAATTATATAACAAAATTAAATTTGTTGTATCTAAAAAAGATATTTTTTTTATAGTATATATAATTTTTGACAATTTATTCGATAAATAATGTATATGTTTTTTGTAGTCATTTGGGAATCTAAGTAGATCCGAAGAAATTTATAATTATTAACTATATCGATTTTAATGTTATCTATTGTTATATATTTTAATATAGCAGAATTTATATATGGCAATATTTTTGTTTTATCGATATTTAGCTTAAGCTTATTTATATCAAACCATTTGTTTAACTTATCCATGTAATATTGCAAATAATATATTAATAATGTATCATTTTCAGCAAATATAGTTATAATGTATCATCTGCATATAAATTGATATTAATATTATTTACTTTTTCATTATTAAAAATATTGGATATGTCATTTAGAAGACCTAAAGATAATAAATAGTAGAGGTCCCAGAACAGATCCTTACGGCAATCCATATCTAATAATCTTTCTAGATGATAGAGTATTATCAATTCGTGTTATAATATTTCTATTTTTAAGATAACTTTAATAAATAAATTTGTATCACCTCTAACCCTATACATTCCAATTTAGCAAGTAAAATATCATGATCAACCACATCAAATGCTTTCTTGAGATCTAAGAATATAGTAGTTACCTTTATTTTGGAGATAGTTTATGTAAAATAAAATGCTGAATATTTAATAATGATAAGGTTGTATTTGATCTGGGAACAAAACCATATTGATTTTTGTTAATAATATTATGCTTAAATATATATTTTGATAATCTATTAAAAATTATTTTTTCAAAAATGTTAGATATTTGTGTTAGTAATGAAATTGGCCTGTAATTGGATATTTTTTGTTTATTATTAGTTTTATATAAAGGTTTAATAATTGCAATTTGCATATTGTCAGGAAATGTATTTGTTTGGATACTTAAATTAAATATCTTTTTTAATGGTTCTAAAATATATTGAATAATATTTTTTATTAAGGTCATGTCATGATTATTTATATCTAATGATCTTTTTGATTTAATATCCTTAGTCACTTTAATTATTTCATCATTGTCAATTGGTAAAAAGTAAAAACTATTAAAATTATTAGATACAAATTCTTTAAAATCATTTTTATTTATATTATTAATTGAATTATTTATTTTACTTCCAATGCTCGAAAAATACTCATTACATGCATTACATT
>OZ025241.1:88367227-88572227 GCA_964019155.1 Osedax fenrisi | reverse complement strand
CACAAATATATTATGATGTCCAATTCAACACCGATGCTATTATTAATCCGATTCTGAAATAATCCTCTCTTGAATAATCTTATGAACTATGTACCCATGTCCCAATAATCAGTAATATCATGGAACGTGTTGTCAGTAGACAATTGATATTTTTTCTTTATAATAACTATTAATTGAACCCTACCAGAGTGCTTATAGAACACATTATTCCAGTAATTAAATTACTTAAACTGATAAGTTGATGAATTACTGAAAATGATTTATATATTATTATTGATACGCTCTTCAAATCGACCAACTCCTCTCATTGTGCGTAACTCTTGCTACTCGACCTTTCGAATCTTTGTATACTCTAAACCACAGCATTCTTATTTAACGTATTAAGGAACTTGGAATTGAAGGTTTTTCTCTCAGCTGGTTAACTTCATTTCTTAATGATCGAACTTCTTCAGTAAAAGTTAATGATTATTTTTCGCCTCCCATTGAAATACTATGTGAAGTTCCCCATGGTTCAGCACTTGGACCTTTATTATATTCCATTCATTTGCGTCCTCTATCTAATATTATTAGTAAATTTCCTAATATTACCTACCATATAGGGGAAAGTAACACAATACGAACACTTTAACAATAAATGGTATTAATATTTTTTGACTCATTATTTGTATTCAAAAATTATAATATATTAATATTATATGATTATAGGTGTTATTGTGATTTTAACATTTTATTTAATCTTTTAATTACGTATTCGGTACCCATGTCCGAATACAGACACGTATATAATATATACTAATAATATATACTTATATATAATATAGATTGAATCGTCTACGATCCTATACGATGAATCAATCAGACAAATTACAATTGCATACTTTATAACTAATTGTATGAACAATTTATTCTATTTTAATTAGTTAATAATTTATTTATTTTTAATATTTTGTTAATTAAAAATACAATTTAAGTATCTACATAATACAAATTTGTAGTAATAGTAGTAACTTTATTGGTGGTATTAATATTATAACGCACACGATTTTTATGAAACTCAGAATAGTTGATACTCTGCAGCGCGCGTATTGGTTATAGGGTGACCCTATAGGTTGTCCGACGGACTTAAAGACGATACTTAAATTGTATTATTAATTAACAAAATATTAAAAATAAATAAATTATTAACTAATTAAATTAAAATAAATTGTTCATACAATTAATTATAAAGTATGTAATTGTAATTTATCTAATTGATTCATCGTATATATTATATATAAGTATATATTATTAGTATATATTATTAGTATATATTATCATAGATATCTTATATATAATATTTAGATATCTTAATACGGACACTGTCCGTATTAAGACATCTAAAGTGTCCGTAGGGATTACGTCCGTATTAGGGACTTATATGAACTATATATATATGCTTATAATTTAATGAATATTTGATAACAATTGTATTTAAATATAGAAATTATATATATAAATTTTAGAATGCTTTATTCTTTTAATAATATAGTCTTACATTTTATATCGATACATTTGTATATTCTTGAAGTTTTAAATTGAAATTTGTTTTGATAAACCTAAAAACGTAATAAAAAAACCAGTTTATTGGATATATCAGCAATATTTTGAATAATTAAAAAATAAAAAATACTTTTTTAGACTATTTATATAATTATGAATATTTTATTCATTAACATTTTTTTGTATACAAAAAACCCTGTAGGGTTTATTATTTCTGAGATACCGAGAGTGTCCGTATTCGGGCACTATCCGTATTTGGTTAATTTCCCCTATAGGGGTATATAGATATATATTATAGATATTTAAATAAATCAACATTTAACAATTTTATTACGTTATAATGTTACTAGCGTAAATTCTATTAAAAAATTTTTCATTAAATTTACATTAATAGTTATACAATATATATATAGGTTATAGGTACCTATAGGTTATATTATATATAGGTATACATATATGTATAGAAATGGTTTGTATTGTGTATTATTTTAATAAATATAGTGTATGAAACAAATTAATTAATTCCTCTTTTATTCTTTGTTGATAAATATACTTCCTGTTTATTATTAATTAAAATTAAAATTTCAAGAATTAATATTTGATTATATTAATCATCTGACTATCGGTAATTATATATTACTAATTAAAAACACATTATATTTATATAATTATAAATATTATACACATATATATATTTTTGTAATGTTAATATAATCATAATTAAATATTCTTAAATTAGTCAATATTGATTATTTATAATATCATTTTTATAAGAAAACAAATATATCCAATATATATTATATATCGTTATAATTAATTTTATATTACATTAATTATACAAATATTTTATAATAATGATTATGATATGCATATATTATTAGAATCTATAAATTAAAATAAAAGTAATATGTTTCAAATTTTTCAAAACGTATATAAAATATAATATTAAGTTAAAATATATAAACAAATATATTTAAATAATATATATATATATAATATATATAGTAAGAAACTATATTATTATAAATGTAAACTAAATTGTAAAACTATATATATATATATATATATATATATATATATATATATATATATATATATAGTTAAAATATATAAACACATATATTTAAATAATATATATATATAATATATATAGTAAGAAACTATATTATTATAAATGTAAACTAAATTGTAAAACTATATATATATATATATATATATATATATATATATATATATATATGTTTATATATATATAGGTTTAAAATTTAGTTTACATTTATATATTAACTTAATATATATATTATACTGTTTTAATGCATATTTTAATGTTATAAACATTATATATCATTTATAACGTCTAAATTATAATTAATATATAATTATATATTATTATATATATATATATATATATATATATATATATATATTTTTTTTTTATATATATATATATTATATATAATAATGTAAGATAATGAAATGTATGATAATATATAATGTTTTTGTAAGTAATTAGTACTGTTTTTATTAACCAATAATTTTAAAGTAATATACATATTTTATTAGATAGTAATTTTATTAATTTTAAACTTGAAAAATATATTTAGATTTTGATTAAAATAAAGTAAAATGATTTTACATTGCATTTATATATAAGTTATAATTTATTTTATATATATATATAATTACTTATAAATGTTTATAAATAAAATAGTTAATTGTAATTAGGTTAATATATATTTGATTAAATAACTGATTAACATTAATCGACTATTTTTTATTTTATAATATTAATATATATCTATATATATATATATATATATATATATATATATATATATATATATAACCTTGTAACCTTGTAACCAATTTGTTTAGACACTGCGATCAACATCAGTAATGAGTTTTCGGCGGTGTATCGTATATTAATTATTATAAGCTATATTAAATAGATGTGTTTTCAATTTGACTTTAAAGGTGTGGTCAGAAACTATAGATCTAATTGAGTGAGTTGGGGAGTTCCATAGTTTAGGTGATATTATAGAAAAAGAAGATTCCTGTTTTTTATTATGTGATAAAGTTATTGGTATATTTAGTTTGTATTTATGTATTGGTCGTGTGGTCGGGATGACTTGTAGTTCGTAAGTAGTTCAGTAAGATAGTCAGGTTTATTAGTATGGGTGGCATGGTGGGTCAGTAGGAGTAATTTGTATTGTATGCGGTAAGGGATGGGTAGCCAGTGAATGGATTTCATATAAGGTGTGATATGTTGTCTTGAGTATTTTTTTATCCTGAAAATGGTTCTGATGGCTCTATATTGTAATTTAGTGAGCATTTTGATAGTATGTGCTGGGAGTGAATTTAAAGTAGAGTTACAGTAGTCAAGTCGGGGCAGTATTAAGGAAGTAACTAGTAGTTTGGCAAGTTCAGTGGTTATAGAAGGTATAATAAGTCGGATCGTATGTAAGGTGTAATTAATGGACTTCGATATATTAGTTATATGTGGTAGATAAGACAGCTTTTGTCAAGTGTGAGGCCGAGGTTTTTAGCTTGGTTAGAGTAATATATAATGTGATTATTAATAATAATAATAGGTGGTATGGAATGATGTCCTGGGGATGTATTTATTAATAAAGCTTTTGTTTTAAGGCTATTCAATAGTAGGGAGTTATTTGAAAGCCATTTACTAATGTCATTAATGCATTTATTTATAGTATTTATGTTATTGATTGGGTCAGGTAAATTACAGTATAGCTGTAAGTCATATGAGTGAAAGTGTATATCGGGGTATTCGTCAAGTAAGTAAAGTAAAGGGGAAATATATATTAAAGAGAATTGGACCTAAAACAGAACCTTGGGGTACACCATGAGTTGTGTGGCGGGGTTCTGTTATGGCGTTATCTATACATATAGAAAAGGATCTGTTAATTAGGTAGGATGTAAACCAACTAAGGACAGAATCTTTAATACCAATGTTCTCTAATCTTCGAATAAGAATATTATGGTCTAACGTATCGAAAGCCGACGACAAGTTAAATAGAATCAGTATGGTGGGAGTATTTTTTGGAAATAGTAGTATATTGTTTAAAGTATGGAGTAGTGAAGTTTCAGTGCTCTTGTCCGTTGTATAAGCACTTTGTAATTTATGCAGTATGTTATTATTATTGATGTATGTTCTAAGTTGTTTAGCAATTATTCTTTCAATTGTCTTAGATATGAAAGAAAGGTTGGATATGGGACGATAATTATATAGGATATATATAACTTTTATAGGAATTAATGTATTTAATATATCTAAATTATATGTTTAATAAAACTATTTATAACACATACACTCTATATGATAGTTTTCATTCAGTTTATTAAGTTACGTGGATATTAGTGATCAGGGTGTCGATATTTGCAAATGTTGGTTTCTTTATAAAAAATGCTTATAAAACCGAAACTAAATATTATATATACATTATAATTTGTGTATCTATAGACACAAAATACTATTTCCATTTATAATTAGATTCGAACTATTCAATTAATGGGTTAAGTTACCTATATAAATATATATTTATAACATATATGTTATAAACATAAGTATATTAAAATTGTAAATAAATATTAAATATTTTATACAATATTTGCTATAGCATATATATAGCAGTGAGATGAAATATGTTGATATGTTTAACATTGATATTTTTTATTAATTTTTATATTTTTTTATATTTTTATATTTTTAAGTGAAATTATATATTGTTTTTCTAATATTTTCCAAAATAAAAATACATAATCTTTATTAGATTTTTTAATTATTTATAATTCGTATATATAAAATGTTCTCATTAAATTGTATAGTTGATGAGATACGATAGGGTGTAGGTATATATATACACTTTCCCTAACTATAGTTTCAAGATATTATATATATATATATATATATATATTGCTATTTATTTAAAAGTAATCATTACTAATGTTTAAACTAGAACACCTTATGAAAATGCATTTCTTTATGATCAAGAATGAGTTTTACGATGTCGACTTTTTGCCGAAAAGAATGGAAAGTATTGATGTTAGTAGCACACCTGGTAAACGTATAGGTGGTCATCGCGTGGGTATCACGTGTGTATCACGTGGGCATCACGTGGGCCACACACATATATGTTTATAATTATAAATATATCCATATATATTTCAAAATTTATTTTTTAAAACGTTTTCCATTTATAGTAATTATATATATATATATATATATAATTAGTAATATTTTGTTATTAATTAAATATATTAAATTAATTTATTTAAATTAATTATCACATTTAGTTATACATAATTTTAGATATAATTTTTTAATTTTAATTTTGACCAAAATAAAGTGTTTTATGAAAACTACTTTACAAATATATAAAAATATTTAATTATTTGTCCACTATTAACCATACATTAATTAAGTAATGTATTATCATATATGAATACATAAAATACATTTATTATATAAAAATAAATATCACGATATCTAATTAGGGAAATATCGCTGATTTAATAAAGGCCTAATTAAGGCCTAATTTAAGCCTGATTAGTGCATAATTATATAGTAATATAATTTCCATAATAAATATATTCGTATTATGTATTTTAAATATGTGACATTTTTGTTATCAATGTATTGATAAGGCGTTGAGTTGTTTATTGAAACAATTTCACAAACTTCAATTATTTATTTACAAAATGTAGCAGTTAGTTAATAATATATATGTTATCAAATATATGATAAATTATAATGCTATGTATTAAGATAAATATTAGCATCATCGATATAAAGAAAGTGGATAAGCAATTGAATGTAGTGTATGGCACTATCCGCTACGGGCGCTGCAGTCGAAACCCACTATCTGGCCCACTACTTTTTATTTATAATAATATTTATTTATACATATATATATATTGATAATTACTACCAATTTTAATGTACTATCTATACTAAAAATAAAATTATATATTTAAAATACATAATATCAACATTCCTCGTAATTTTGTGTATTTAAATTGAAGTTATAATACTGTTTTATTGATTTTATTGATATTTATAATTTAAATCCATTGATATAGATAGAAGTTACTTTAATCTATTTCGACGAAAAGACTACTGTTTTAAGATTTGACATATATAATATGACTAATATCCAATAAAAATCACTGATACCATTTTGTTAATTTATCGATAAAAGTTTCATTCACGTATCTATCTTAACATGCATTGCGTGCGTCAATTGCTTATCCACTTTATTTATATCGATGATTAGCATAGATTAATAATAGTTTAGACAACGCCCCCTTTAATGAACATCTACAATTTTAGCCACACCCCCTCCCCGTGGGCGTAATTAAGTGTATCATCCAATGTTTAAGCGCATCGTTTAATATTATAGACACGTATATGGGCGTAACTAAAACATATATGTCCTATACTTATATAAAAACATCTTCACAGGAACTGAACGACTTCGTGGAAGTATTCGAAGAGAACAACTGTATAATGGAAGTTCACGAGAATCTCACCGGGGAGGTATGTCCTTCTCGTAATCTACCTTCATAACACATACTACATTGTTTGATGATACTTGCATTATAATCTATGTTAATTAGATGTATACATGTATCCTACCTATCAGTAGTGTAGATATTAGAGATAGTAGTTTTCACTTACTCTCTTAACAATGTATTCAACCATTATAAATACTGATGTTATTCTTTATTATATGACGTTTAGTAGGTTAATGCATTGATATATATATATATATATATATATATATAGGCAATTATATAGTCGAATATATAATGTATAATATTTACCAACGAATAAATATAATAAAAATATAATATAATATAATATAATAATATAATAATATAATGAAATAAAATTCATTAAAACAATATTGTTATTATATTTCTGTGTGTGTGTGTGTATATTAACTGGTGCCCTTGTAAGGGCAAGTTATAACTTCTTCGTAAACTATATTTAACTAGTCAGTTTACTAATAATTAGTCACATTCACCATACACACATTATAAGTGACACATATACACACACATAGGGGAAAGTAACCTAATACGGACACTTTAACACTAAATAGTCTTAACTTTTTATGACTCATTATTTGTATTCGAATTTACAATATATTAATATTATATGATTATAAATATTATTGTGATTTTAAAATTTTATTTAATCTTTTAATTCCATAGATAACGGGGGTGTCCGTATTCGGTACCCATGTCCGAATACAGACACGTATATATATATATATATATATATATATATATACCACTAGATAAACTATATATTATTGATGAATCAATCAGATAAATTACAATTACATTATTTATAATTAATTTTATGAAAAATATATTGTAATTTAATTAGTTATTAAATTATTTTTTTTATTATTTTTTTTATTAATAATACAATTTAAGTATCTAAATAATACATTTTGTTAGAAATAGCTTTATTGGTGGTATTAATATTATAACACACGCGATTTTTATGAAAATAAGTATTGTTCATACGCTGTGCGGTGCACAGTGTGCGCTGATTGGTTATAGGGTGTCCGTATTAAGACATTTAGAGTGTCCGTATTAGGAACTTATATGACCTATAGATATATGCTTATAACTTAATGAATATTTTATAACAAATATAGAAATTATATATATAATTTTTAGAATGTTTTATTTTATAATAATATAATGTTAGATTTGATATCGATACATTTTTATATTCTTGAGAATATTTTAAGTTGAAATTTGTTTTCATAAATTTAAAAACGTAATAAAAACATCAGTTTATTGGATCAGCAATATTTTGAATAGTTAAAAAATAAAAAATACTTTTTTAGACTATTTATATAATTATGAATATTTTATTCATTAACATTTTTTTGTAGGGTTTATGGTTTCTGAGATACCGAGAGTGTCCGTATTCGGGCACTGTCCGTATTCGGTTACTTTCCCCTACATATTCCCATATACACTTACACAAATATATCACATTTATCACGAAACATTTATGCAATGTGATATATGTGATATATACCCTCACTCATAAACCCAACACCCTGTAAGTACCTATTAACATCTCCTACACCCCCACCCCCGCAGGAGATCATGACCGAGGTTAAGAAGTTCGCAGAGATGCTGGTACTGTGCGAGAGTAACTCTTTCATGGTGTACATCACATCCCTGGGGGTTACCGGCTCTTTCTTGTACGGGGTTGACGGGGTTAAGGTTCATATCCACCCATACCGATAACCTTATATATATATATAGCATGTCACATCTATAATAATAACATATTTATTTACAATAACATATACATACATAAACATGTATATGTGAAGATTTACTTGTGTCTATCGGATAAACAAATATTAATAATTTATACCATTAATATACCTTATACCTATTAATATAAAATATGTACATGCATGTACAGTTTTTTTTTAATATAAAATAATCTCATAAATAATTTGTATATATCATACATAACAACAAATACCATATAATACATTATTGATAGTTAATCTAGATCGCCTAGTAATGTTGAGGTACTGCTTATAATCATGATTGTTCTAAATTGGAATTTTGATTTTTAATTTTATATTTGTTATAATATAATACAAACACCTGTTATAGGTTATAACTCATGAGTTCATACCTATATGATATGCATAATGATAGGCCTACAACTATTAGTTTCGAATAAATTAAAATCGCAATGGTAATAACAATATTTAAAAATTTAAACTATAGGTTTAAACCCTAGTTTAGATCTATAGATTAGATAAATATGTAATGATCAATTACCTTGAATTGTATATTTTAAAACTATATATGTGCAATGGTGATTGGTAATACAATTTCTTGAATGTCATAATATTGTATTTATAAATCAATTTTGTTGAATGGAAAATGGTTCTACAAAACATGTACATATGAATTTGAAACAAACATTTACTATCATTTTTGAATTCAATAACGTTAAAATGTAGCCTCATTATTTAGGGGAAAGTCTCCGATTACCGACCCTTAAATGATTATTTGTAATAACTTATTCAATATTAAATATATTAATTTGAAATTTTGTATATAGTGTAATATTATGGCAATGAATAATGTGGCTATTTTAAATGGTTGATATAATTATATTTATAAGAATATACAGGGGGGTCGGTAATCGGATACCTGTTCCTAATACCGACCCCTTCTCCTATTACTGACCCCCTAACGTAATCGTGATATAAATAATTGTAGTATAATAATATCCAATAAAAATAGTTCAAATAACATTCACGCAATTTATTTTGTATTGAATTTATGTTTTAGTAGTAATATTAAATTTAAATTTAAACTTTATAGTAATTATATTAAAATAGTGTATATTATTATTTAATATTTATTTATTAATCAGTATTTATATAATAAACTGGAATCATGAATCCTATATCTATATCAATTATACACAAACAACTTACGACATATGTTAAAGTAAATTACGGATCTATTTTGATTGGATATTATAAATCACATAGGTTCGGTATTAGGGTAATTTAGGGGGTCGGTAATAGGAAAATCATATGGGTTGCTATAATTAAGATATATTGGTTAATAGTTATTCAAATTAAATTATTTGTATAAGAGTCATAAACATTTTATTGATCTACAATATTTTGTTCTGTATTAAGTTTTCTTTTAAATAATAAAGTATTTACAATGATTTAAAAAAGTTATTATTCAAATATTTTAAAAGTAAAAATATAATATTACATTTTATCAAATAACAATTGTAGGATTAAATATTTTTTAAAACAAAATACTTATTCAAATTTATCATTAAATTACTAACAGTTCGTGTATATATTATTTTTTGATATCTCTTATAGTTACTGAGATACGAGAGGGGGTCGGTATTAGGAGGGGGTCGGTAATCGGGGACTTCCCCTAAAGATTTAAAAGCTTTAAATCTATAACTCATTACTTTATAAAATTAGGATAGGTTTATTATTACGGTTTTAGAATAAATGACTGAATATATATATATATATATATATATATATATATATATATATATATATATATATATATATATATATACGAACATGTATACATGTATACATATGATATTAATAGGTTCGTCTAGCCAGCATTATCAAGGAGTTTAACAACTACTACAGCCCAGCTCTGATAGGAAGCTTCAGGATGATTCAGTTCGATATAGTAGAAGGTAATACGCCTACATAATACGCCTACTTTGGTATAGTATACAGTGACCGGTGGGGTCTGAGTAGAGTTAACGCTATAGTCCACAGTTCTAACTTGTAGTTACTTTGCATATAGTATAAACTCGGTCGTTTCATATAATTTACTATTATTTAATTTTATATATATATGTATAATAATCTTTTATTAGAAGTTTTTGTTTATAATACATTTAATTAAAAAAATGATTATGATGACAATATTTAAATTGTTATCACCGAGCTTGTATACAGGTGGTAAATAAACATACACACGTATGCATGTATGCATACACCTATATACCTATATACCTATATGCGCATAGCAACACCATCCCTATCTATCGTTATGCTCTCGCTATCTCTATCATATATTGGGATGTGTGACGTCACTAGATGACCTCATTAATAATGAGTAATTATGTGATGGATAATATTATTATAAAAAAATGTTTAAATATCTTTAAAAAATACAATTGTTATATAATATGTTATGCATATTGCATTATTAAGGTCAAATACCTCGAAAGTCTTCTGACTATTTTAGTTGTCTGTTTATTTTTTCCTATAAAGATTACAATAATATAAATTTATCTTATCTTATCTTATATAGTTCTAGTGCCAGTACTACCTATTTGAGTTTAAGCGCCTAATAAATGTGGTTGGAAATGTGTAAATATAATTAAATGTTATATAAAGTGTAAGTGATAGTTACGTAGCACATAGAGAGCTAGTGCAGGTTCAATTGTAGATGTAATAGTTGCCCGATACTACCCACCTCTAACTGTCCACTCCAACCCCTTAACCCCCCCCCCCACCCACAGGTCACGAGTATACCCAGGCGATGATAGATGAATGTAGTCGGTTAGCCCCACCCCTAGATGAGCTATTCGTTAACGAAGCCCCTCTAGCCTATATCAGAGACACGTCACTCATGATGATCAATGGTAAATAATCTACACACACACACACACGAAGATACAGATAGACAACACGATACCACAAACCGAGGCTTTGACGAAACTTATAGAGTGTGTGTTTGGTATACCACTGTAGATGTGTGTAGTATAATGTCTGATCTTAACTATTTGATAAATATGTATGATATTTTTATAAATTTAAATTATACGTATCAGATTAATCTATATAAAATATATATTTTTTTATTATTATACTTACAAAATATGTATATGTTACCCTATCTTTATTTAAAATATGTATATATATAACATTTAAAAATAAAAATAAATAATCATTAATTTATAAAATAATAAATTTACAATTAAATTCTAATATTTCATTATTCAGAATATATATATATACTGTATGTAATATACATATAGTTTATAAAACATGTTAACTATATTCCTATTGTATAAGTTAACATGGACATATTTTCATACGATATTATATAAATAATAAATCATATTGTCTAAATCAATATAATAATATAATAATATTCTTTATTAAATAAAATGTTATTCAATACATTACAAGAGTATTATTTAAATAGTTCAAATTACCATGACAAGGTGCATGTATATAACACAATATACAAGATTTCTCTAAGGAAATATTCAAAAGTACACAACATTTTATAATTCGATTTTTTACACAACACATGAATAAATGTGGTAAATGTGTTGTTCATAATGTAAATTCCTCTCACATATCAAACTATAACTTAACTAACTAGTTAATTAGTCCCATGACGAGTCGTTGTAGGGGGGAAATGATATGGTGATATGCACAACTTCTTCCAACTATAACGGTATTTCGTAATATCAAGTAAATATCGGGTAGACATACCAGTCCACTCATATACCTACATCGTCCATCCAATTCCTTTTAGGGCGACCTCATTTCCTTGAACATTCAACACGACCTTGTAAAATAGTATTTGCGAATGTGTCATGTCGTGACACATGGCCAAACTAACTCATTTTTCTCCTTTTAACTTTCTGTAAAACACGTTCATATGACACGGATATCATTTATTCCTGGATATATACATTTGTCTTTCGTTGTCTGTATGTGATATTTAGCATTCTTCTATGTGACTTAGATTCAAAAGCATTCACTCGTTTCATAGATTATTCAAGAAGATTCCACCTTTAATAGACATATAAAAGATGGTTATAATTAAGGAATTGTAGAGGTTGAATTTAAATGTAAAACTTATTTCTCTACTTCTCCAGACCATTTCCAATCTTACCATTATGGATGTTACTGTAGCAATTCTTATTGATATTTCATGTTTGCTATTAGCATTATATCTTACTCTAAGATATTGGTACGATTTTACTTGTTCTTGTTTTTTTCCATACATGCTTGTTATTAGATTTATACTATTACATTTATTCGGATCAGGGTCATTAACTAGAATCTTGCTCTTTTCATGACTTATTTCCATTCCATATCTAGAAGCATTTTTTTCTAGAGAGTCTCTAAGATTCTCTAAAGATTTTGTAATTCATTATATGAACCTGCTATGAGATATATGTAATCTTCAAAATGAATATTTCTGATAGGTCTGCCTCCAATAGATATAGTAGAGTCATGATATTTTAGTGTATCTTGAATTATCTTCTCCAAAAATATATTAAATAGTACATGAGATAGCAAGAAACCTTGTCGAACACAAACTGTGGTTGAAAATGGAATTCATATTTTATTATTTACTAGTACTGAGCTTCCTGAAGAGGCATACTGAGCTGATATCATATCGATTAAGTCCTTAATTATACCATAGGTTGCCATAGTATGCCATAACCACTCATACTATACTCGGTCAAAGGCTTTTTTGAAGTCTATGAAGTTATGACATAAAGGTCTCTGTTGGTCTATATGTTTCTCCATCAGCAATCTACAATTTAATATCTGTTCCACAGTTATTCTGTTTTTCCTGAAGCCGGATTGTTCATCTGCAATATATAACTTCTGCATAACCATCTGCAACTATAACTTATGAAATATAAAAAAAATTTGTTTTTAATTATTATTTATATGAAAATTAAGTGTTAATTACTGATCTACAACAAATTAATAGGATATTGTGATGTAATGGTATTCATATCTACGAGGTGAGTCAAAGATAAGTTATATTGCATGAAATTCAATAGAACCATGAAAACATAGTTATATGGAAATCTCATCAAACCTAAATATATATCAGTGGTTTCGTTACTACTGTCAGAAGCGGGGTGGATTAATATGAATTACGTTGTGTAGATAAGGAGTATTCTATCTACTTCGCAAAACCATTGATATATATATATATATTCTAATATATAATATAAAATGGTTATACAATATATCGTATTACTCTATAGTAAATGGTTGATAGTATTTTTAATAAATTAAATGAATTAATGAATTGTAAATTAATGAATTTACAATCTTAAACAAATATATATATATATAACATATGTTATTTCATATATAGTATTATGTATTAGGTATATAGCATATGTAGGTTATCATGTGATCATAAGTGATCATGACCTTGTACTATGTAATATAGCCGCCGGAACTAATTTTTCCCAGGGGGGGTTTTAAGAAATACGTATAATTTATCAACTAAATACCCTAATAAATACACTATACCCGGCTAAATACTAGACTGTCATTATTTTAAAATATATCTTGTAACATATAATAGAGTACAAATTATTATTTATTTTAAATGTTAAAACATATAATTATAAGTATAGGGTTATTATAATTAATTATTATAATAACCTACGTAGTTAATTAACAAAATATGAATCCCATAATGAACATATCATATTTAAATAAATATATATATTATAACAAGAATAAATCCTAAAATAGTTTATATATTTATTATGTTATACTTATAAAATATTTTCTAAAATTATTTCTTTGGGAAATATTCTTTTATCAATTTATTGTTATCAGTAGAATCTAATATATCCTGATGTTCATTGCAGATATCCAATATGTTTATTTTTGCCGTGTTATTTATGACCTTAACCACGTCTTCAATCTTCTTAACATTAACATTAACATAGAAAAGCTTCTCGCACAGGACACTGACGTACTTGGTTGTACCATCAATAAATTGATTAATTTTGATGTTTCTTTAAAAATAATTAATATTAAATTAATAAATATATAAGATAATATATATATATATATATATATATATATATATATATATATAATAATAATAATAATACTCAGAGTTGGCTTAAAAGCCTAGATGAATGAAAAAGCAAAAGCTTGTCTGGTCATTCACCTTTTACGAAATTACGAGAAGTATATTAGTAAACGATAATATATAAATAAAATATATATATAAAAATATATAAAAATAAGATTTTATTAAAAATGTATTACATAAAGTGTATATAATATAAAATATTACAAACAATCAATCTATAATACTATTAAATTAAATATAAATGAAATAAACATAATTTTTTTTTAAATAAACACAAATTTAAAAAAATTTAAAACAATACTAGATATAAGGCTGCTATTAAGCACAACAAAGGAAAATACCATTGCCACCGAGTATACCCAGGATGCGTAGAACATCAACTTTCAGGTAATGGTGCTCCAAATCATATATCATTAGGGATTACACCATTGCCAGAGGTGTAAACGCTGATATCCTTATTCCCCGATGCATACTATACATCCCTAATACACCCAATGACTCAAGCATATCCAATCATGTACCCAAACACACCCACACACACTAATATATACTAATATATGATAAAACAAAAAAACAAAAATTATACATTATAATGATAAATATAAAAATTATATAAATTAAATTAGAAATTAAAAAAAAGAAAATAATGAATAGTACACTACAATAATTTTAAAATAATATTAAATAATATTTCTCGTAATCTCTCTCATCATGTATAAAACATAAATATAAATTGTAAAATACTAGATAACTTATAATAACAAATAGTAAGTAACATAATGCATAACTGTAATATATCCTACATATATATAATATTATATAAATTAAGATATAATATACATGGAATAAAAATAAATCATAGATATTTAGAAAACATATAATATATAGAATAAATCAAGAAAAATATTACCATAATAAAAAAATAATAAAAGAAACATTTTTTTTTAAATCAAAAAAAAAAAAAAAAAAGATTATATATTTATCAGTAGAAATATTATAATGCATGCCACCTAAAAAAAGCGAATATTATTTAATTATAAAAAATGTAATTAAAAGAAATATTAAAATGTTATAAATAAAATGATATCTTTAGTTATAGTTGTATAAAAGTAAAAGTAAAAGTAAAAGTTCATAATATGTAATGTAAAAATGTATGTGTAATTATATAAAATATATATCATTAGTCAATTAGACGAAAATGATGTAAAAATGTATGTGTAATTATATAAAATATATATCATTAGTCAATTAGATGAAAATGATAATAAATAGAATAAAAGTAAGTGTATATACAAAATATAATATAATAATTTTTTAATTTGTAAAATTTAACATTAGTCAATAAAATAAAATTGTTAATAAAAGTATATCATTAGTTTTATATAAACTTATTAAATATTTTTTATAATTTTTATTAAATTTATTTGGATTATTATTGTATTTCAGATTTATGTTTAGGTTATTCCATAATTGTGGTCCAACATTAGTCAAACAAAAAGCTTTTCGATCTGTTCTGACTTTTATTCTATAAAATAGATTTTTATTATAAGTTTTTATTTTATATAATTTCTGTAAATTTATAGGCAACATTTTATTAATTGCCCTGTTCATAAATTTAGCTGTATTATATTTCACAATATCACTAAATTTTAAAATGTTGAATGTTGAATGCAATTTATTATAATTAGAACTATTATACTGTGTACCTAATATGCATTTTAACGCTCGTTTTTGTATAATAGTTATTTTTAATAAACTAGACACAAAAGTATTTCCCCATATATGAACACAATAATTTAGGTGTGAATAAAAAAAAGAATTATATAGGAAAATTAATGTTTTTATATCGAATTTATGTTTTACTTTATTTAAAATAGCAATTGCTCTACAAAGTTTTGTTGCTATATAATTTATTTGTTTTTTCCAATTAAGCTTGTCGTCAATATATACACCTAAAAATTTTATATCAGTTACTTGTTTTAATTTAATATTATTAATATATAAATTTATGTTTATATTTTCATTTTTATTTCTGATATTAAAAAGTAAGACATTAGTTTTATTGATATTTATAGATAATTTATTTATATTAAGCCATTTAAATAATTTATTTATATCTGTTTGCATTTTATCTTTAAGATTTAAAATTGTTTTATCATAAAATATTAAGTTAGTATCATCTGCGAATAAAATAGGTTTAAAATTATTTGAAATTTTCGGTAAGTCATTAATATATAAAATAAATAAAAGTGGTCCAAGAACAGATCCTTGTGGAACTCCACATGTAATATTATTATAATTTGAATTTTGACCATTTTGGGATACATATTGTTCCCTTTCAGATAAATAACTTTTTATTAAATTAAAAGCTGTACCTCTAATTCCATATATAAAAAGTTTATTTAACAATATGGTATGATCTAGTGTATCGAATGCTTTTCGTAGATCGATTGAAATAATTGCACATTTTTGTAATGATTCCAATTTATCACTTATGATCTCAACTGTTTCAGAAATAGCATCTGCTGTTGAAATATTATTTCTGAAACCATATTGGCAATCATTAATTATGTTGTTATATATATATATATATATATATATATATATATATATTCTATATATATAAATATTATATAATATATATATATATATATGTATTAGTACATACTAGTGATGTAAATGATGCCGAGCTTTTGATGCTGAGCAGAGACTTTTGGTTTTTGATGCCGAGCCGAAACTTTCATTTTCGGCAAAAAAAACGAGCCCGAGCCGATCCGAGCCAAGACTCTAGCCAAACGAGCCCGAGCCGAATTGAGACTTTTACAAAATAATACCGAGCCGAAATGATGTTTTTTTGAAATCAAATTTTAATAATAATTTTTATATATTTCACATTTACATCAATTTAAACTGCTTGAACACTTAATTCAGGATATTTATTTATCTGAAAAATTAATAAACTATAATATAGAATATTGTATTTGTAATATAGTAAATATTCTATATTATGTTTTATTAATTTTTCAGATAAATAAATATCTTTAATTAAGTATAATTACTTCAGCATAATCAATTATATTGATGACGATAATAATTTTTCATATATAATTATACTTTGATTATTTTTCAAAAATCTTTGATTTAATTCAGTATATCCTAATAAGGATATCATATATTTCAATGTGTTCTTTTCTAATGTTTTATTATTAAAAAAATATTAAATAAATAGATTATTTGTGTATAACCTCAGTATAATATTGATATCATTGATGTTGTAATAAACATTGTTTTCTTTTCCATTTCCAGCGCAACACCCTGATTTTTAAAATAAAATATTATTTTTTTATATATTTTTTATATAATAATCATAATATTTGATTATTTCTCTTTACAATGGTATATAGCACAGTGCATAAAAATACTTAAAAGTGACATAAATAAGCATTTATAAATACGAGCTGAAAAATAGTTCATATAAATATGATGATTTTTTCTAATCTCTAATTTTTAAAACGTGAATATCTATGAATTAAAAAAAAACTGTTACCATCTATGTTTGAACCACTTTCGATTATAGAAATACTTATTCAAATGACATGAAATTTTCACAGTATATTAATATTATGTTACTCTTCAGATATTACTATATAAAAATAATACATTATTCAATGATATATATTATTTTTTATATTTTATTGAAATTTCTTACATATTTTTTTTTCTAGAAATAGCTATTATGTTAGTCCATTTTTAATATAATTTTAATAATCTAAATCTCATAGTCGATAGTTATATTTGTAGATAAATATTAGTAATATAATATATATAAAAATTAGTTGATATTTAAAGTATACATAGATTGAATCTATTTTTAGTATTACATGATTTCCCTATCTCCACCATGTTAAACTCAGGGTGTTGCGCTGGCCCTTAACAAGTCTAACAATATTTATAATTACAAATAAATAAGATTATATATATATATATATATATATATATTAATATATGATACAAACTTTGATGGAATTTTACGTTTTCTAGGATTAGTAGGTAGCAAATATAGATTTTCAGATTCTTTTAAAATCTTTTCTAAATAAATGTGATAATTCATTCGTTTATTCCTACTGTGTCGATTAACATATTAATGAGTAAAACAACATCTTCATTGATAGTAGCTTTGATCCAATTACACTTATCTAATGAAATATATTTTATAACTTATACTTTTAATATAAATATAAATTAATATAATTAATATAAATATATATGTCTGTAATCAAGAATAATTAGTATAAGCTATAGGTAACACTAACCAATTTTTCTAATAAAGTGAATATATCAAATGCTATATTTAATGAAATATATGTAGATGTTTCTAGTAGAGTATTCTTATATGAATATACTTTGCGATTAGTTCAGTACTATTTCCGCTTGCCATTTTCAGTTTATCTAATGCATTTATAATATCTAAATAGTTTTTTAAGACTGCTGATATAGCCTTACATCTGAATGTCCATCTTGTAGGACACATTTATTTGAATTTGGTTTTATCATTATCAATAGATTGGTATAAATTGCTAAATTTTCCAGATTTTCTAAAAAGAACACCAATATCATTCACAATGGATAGAGAACCAAGTAAAGCTTTACATTAAGCAACAGATTTAAAAACAATATTTAGGCGATGAGAACTACAATGTGTGTAATATGCCAAAGGTTGTTCTTTTTGTACCAAAGCTTGTATTCCTTTGTATACAGCTGACACATTAGACGATCCATCATAACATTGTCCACGTAAATTAAACATGGATAGACCGAGACGAATAATTGTGTCTTTCAGAATATTTGCAATAGATTCGCCAATACTCGATGTAAATGAATAAAATCCTATATATTTTTCTTATACTTTTAGATTTTCATCAATGTATCTAATCACAATCGATTCCTGGGTTTCCAATGTTATATCTTGGGTTCCATCTCACATTATAGAGAATGGTCATAAGACAAATTCTTCATTTTACCTAAATGGCAGGGGGGTTGCAACCCCCCAAACCTCCCCTGTTCCGGCGCCCATACTATGTAACATAAAACTCTAACTGAATGTGAATAGAAAACCAAATACCACACGAATACGATTCGATGTCAACAAGCTTAAAAATGGAGACTGCAGATAATTATAAAGACGAATTGGTAAAACAACCTAAAGAGTTAGATATTCATAAATATAACATTACCACATCATATAAGAAAATTGAAGACACTCATTAACTCTGCGACAATAATTATAGGAAAATATAGAGAAAAAAAACAACCATTGATCAAAAACGACATACTTGATCTTTGCGATGAAAGACGATCTATTAAAGTAGCTAAAAAGTAAGAATAATATAGAACTATTAGCAAATATAGAAAAGTCAATAATAAAATATGCAAAGACACGAAGACATCAAAAGAGCAGTGGATGCAACATAGATCAATAAATGAAGATATGAAATATGGACGACATAACAAAAGAGCATACGAAACTATCAAGTCTCACAAAAATGCCAGCAAGAAGCACTTCGATAATAGAATATATGAACGGACAGCCGCTAACCGAAGAATACTCTATTTTAAAGGTAACTTTATAACTATCCTACCAAACCTTACCACAGCGTCATAAACAGTCAGATCACAAAGAATGTAGATGAGTTACCAATTTTAAAATGAGAAGTTGAAGACTATACAAAATCTAAAAGAAGGTAAATCTCCTGGCATTGATAATATACCTGCTGGTTACTAAAATACGGAGGAGACACAATTGTTAATATTATCACAGAATTATGTCAAATGCCATGGTCTAACAAAAAATGGCAAAAGAATGAATATATTCTATATATTCAATATACTCTAGAGTCCCTAATAGTACCAATTCCAAAAAAAGGGCAATCTCAGACAGTGTGGGAATTATAAAATTCTGATCCTAATATAGATTAACCTCGCTAGTTGAAGAAGTTCTTTCGGAAGAACGCACGAGTTTTAGGAAAGGATGAAGCATCACTGAACAGTTATTCAATTGTAGAAATATAATTGAAAAACACTTGGAAAGCCAAAAGGACATATCATAATTTCATAGACTTTAAAAAAGCTTTTAATAGAGTCTTATAGAATATAACTTTAATTAAAAAAACATTATATCAAAATTCCACAAGCGCAATGCTGATTAATAGTATCCAAGGTCAGATGTTCAAGACAGGGATTTATACAATATCCTATGGTTTTCAATTTATTTCTTGAAGAGATTATGTCTGGAATTCAAGATGAACTTATATCCACAATATCAATTGGTGGCCGAAATCTATCGAATCTAAGATTCGCCGATGATATAGACTTTTAACATATAGACCTTTATTAATATACTTTAGTTAGGATTTACCTTAGTAGTAGCCATTTAAATATAAAATATATGTATATCATTTTAAATCGAATAGAAACAAGAATTAAATTGATTTGTTCTTCTTAATTTTTATTATTTTTATGTAATAGATTTATTGAAATTCATTGGTATTATATTTATAAATCTTATTGATAAATTAAAAAGTTATAACTAGTATTTATTTAATTCATATTTTATATTATATTTATACATTTAAAGTAGTCATTTAATATAATTTCTTTAGAATAAAATACTATTATATTTATATTAACGTAAATTTATAATTATTTCTTTAGTTTATTAAACAAATCTCAACTCTTACATATAATATTAAGAAATCTCGAGACTTCTCGACATTATACACATAATATATACTCAAATTACATTTATCAAAGCACATTAAAGTTATATACATTTTTATTAGATCATATTTATTATATTATATAAATAAAAATAAAAATATTATTAACAAAATTTATTATCAAACATTAGTGTATAACAAATATTGTTATAATAATGTAATATTGATAATAGGTTAAACAGGTTATACAAAATAATATTACTAGGAAATGTACTAATAAACAAAAATAGCGGGTATATATCAGTTATAGTATAGTATATAGAATTTGAATTTAATCTTGATTTAATTTGATCAAATGTTCGATTTCGACTGGAAAGTCTGACAAAGGACACTTATGATTCTCGGAAACATACTTGTATATGCATGAATAGCAGAATATATACCTGTTGACATTAATTTGTGTGAATTATAATAGAGTAATAATGCTTCGAAACAACAATACAATATCATGTTTATGTTCTTACATTACGATAATTATAATAATAATAAACCAATAATAAACTATTATATATAAATAAATAAAACAATAATAACGTAATATCTATATATATTAATAATTAATTAATGATAAATTTTGATATTCAAAATAAATACAATATTATTAAAATTATTATTTTATTATTATTATTCGAAATATAATAAAAATTGTAATATGTAAAAAAATATTTGAATTAAAATTTAATATAATAATCATATCATTATAAGAAACTAATTTCTCTTAATACTATAATATTCTATTTTATAAAATAGCTAATACGATAATTTAAGAAATTGAATATCAAATAAATATATTATATTAAGTATTTCAAGTCACATAAAAATGTATGGTATAAGCATGTATTATAGTTTGATACTGAGCAATCTCGACCTGGTAAGATAAGTAATTATAGTTTAGTGAGGGTCTAAATGCCTATTTAGGTAAGTAGAATTTAATTCCTTAATGTCGAAGATAATAGTCTAAAGAATACGCATAAGTTAGCTTATAATAAGGATACCTTCACATAAAAGTAATTAATTAGGTTCTAGCCAAGAATAAATAATCATCCCATTTTATCAATACACATGAGATATGTATTTGTTGATTATTATTTTACAGAGATTCTCATTATTATTTTATTAGAACATACATACATACATATTAGTGTTGTCAAATTTTCTAAAAAGTAAGTCTCAGTATCGTATCAGTATCATTCAACAGCTGTATCAGTATCGTATCAGTATCATTCGACAGCTGTATCAGTATCGTATCAGTATCATTCGATAGCTGTATCAGTATGGTATCAGTATCGTTTGACAGCTGTATCAGTATCAGTATCAGTATCATTTGACAGAAGTCTCAGTATCGTATCAGTATCATTTGACAGAAGTCTCAGTATTGTTTGACAGAAGTATCACTATCAGTATCGTTTGATAATTGTATCCGCATCGTTTGACAGCAGCATAAGTATCGTATAGTGATGTAAACTGTGCACTTAATGGCAGTGTAGTTTCTTCTTCGATATGAATCATCTCTTAAATGTATATACAATATTTAAAATGAATACAAAAATTTAAAATAATGATGTTGATGGTTGCACGAATAATTTTAAAATGATGCAATGTGGATTAAAAGTGTCGCGGATACATACGAAGGACGGGTTAGTTTGATTGACATTGGCGCCTATTCACACAAAGGGACGCTAATCTGAGTAATAGTGTCGCGGATACATACACAGAACCGCTATGTTGGTTGAAAATGGCGCGAATAAATATAATCCCAAAGGTAAACATTGGAATGTATTTTAGATATCCAATAATAAAAATCCGAAATAATATGAATCTAATATTTAAAGTCCGAAATAGTCCGAATCTAATAGTTAAAGTCCGACATAGTCCGAGTTAAATATTAAAGTCTGGTCCGAGTCCGGTCCGAGTCCGATATATCATAAATTATACTGTATCAGTCCGGTATCAATGACCTAAAGTCCGAAATCCGGGTCCGAAGTCCGGGTCCGAATGACAACGCTAATACATATGTATGTATATTTATATAGTGTTGTGAGTTAATAAAAAACACGTTTAAACAGACGTTTTAAACGCGTTTTAAACAGTTTTAAACAAAGAATAAAAAACGAAAAAAACAGAAAAAAACAAGAGACATAAATTTATACATATATTTATTTAATTGTTAATATTTAAATTTAAATTTAATTTGACAAATAAATATTTCTCTGCTCTTTTTTTGATAAAATAAATTGTATAATAATTGAAAAATGAATGATAATTTAATAAATGTATAAAAATATAATATTGTTATTATAATAATAAAGTTAAATTAGATTTCTTTTATGTTTTGATATAATAAATTATATAATAATATATATTATGTTTAATATTATATAAAAAAATAGTATTAATTTTCATATTTTTTAATAATAATATATTAATATATAAAAGAAATATGAAAGTTAATAATATATATTATTATATAATTTATTATATCAGAACATAAAATAAATCTAATTTTACTTTATTATTTATAATAATGTATTATAAAATAAATATGAAAGTTCATACAGCTTTTAAAATATTAATTATATAATGTACATATATCTATAGATTGTGATACAATCTCCATGTCTATAACATTAAATAATACAGAAATACTCAATTTTATATTGTAACAAAATAAATATTATAATTATTATAATTGTCATACTAATGTATAGTTTGACAATATGATTTAATGATGCTAATAATACAGATAATATATTATTTGAATTATTACTGATTATTCATATAATATGTACTTACTTTATTATTTTATTATTTAACAAAATATCTACTTTATTTAATTAATTTAATTTTTGTAACAGAATAAAACGAATTAAAAACGAAAAAAACCGTTTAAAACAAACATTAAAAAAAAAACGCTTTTTTAACAACACTATATATATATATATGATATAGCAAAGATATGCGATACAGCTATATTAGGGAGAGAATACAAACCCTGTAATGGAGATAACGGTATCATTCTGTCGCTTCCTGTTGCACAGAGGACAGATCTTTGTCACTGGGGCAGTTGTAGTCAACTACAGAAATGGGGGGTTACGAGTTATTGAGTTTATCATCAAATGTAATACACATCTAATTATTTATTACGCTACTAGAAATATAACCCTTCCTTACATTTATAATATTATTTACATATATATATATATTTATATATATATCAGGGATAGAGATATATATGTATTTTTATTTTATAAAATTTAGCATAAATTACACTCAAAATATATTAATTATTATTTAACATAATAAACATTTTATAACTAATAACTAATAAAGCTAGTAGATTTATGAATGTTTGAAAACAGTTTATTAAATATCTTATAAAATATAGTAAATATTGAGGATTTAATATAAATAATAATATAAAAAGTATTTTGCGGTTTAAAGTATTGTTAAATAAAGTAACATTAATAATATTATAAATAACTATGTACAGGTAGATATGTTATTATCATAAATCAATATAATAATATATTTATTTTTAATTAGATCTATAAATATAAATATAATTTTATTTTATATGATTGAAGATAACATTAATCTGGGGTGACTTGCAGAGTACTTTTGGATTACATTATGTAATAGTTAAATATCGATATTTAATAATGATCATTATTTATAGTAATCTTATTAATAAACGGATATGTTTTCATCGTATATTTGCTGTAATATATTTAATTTATTTATACTTAATAATATCAGAAATATTTGAGATATATTAATATATACTATAAAGTTTATACTATAAAATATACTCAAATATTATAAAAATATATCATACTTTAAAAATTTAACATTACAACTTAGTAATAGCTATTCTTAATTGCACGAATATTGGTATGCTTATGTATCATATGGTATTCTATACGTTTTTATTTATGATTAATTTAGGATGATTATAATTTAAATAATATAATACCGTATGACTCTCTCAATCCAGGTAATATCATGTTATTAGTGTATTTATTTATATAAATTGCATATGTATTTTAAAGAAATAGTACTTAATATAATTACAATTTTGAAATTTTGCTTTTAGTAAAATAAAATAAATATATAACGTAATACATACAACATTTCTTTCCAGCTCATTGTAGATTACTTCATTATTCATCTAATATAACATCCAATATATTTGTATTATTTTAATATACAATTATTGCTGTAGCTATAGCTATAGCTTTAAATAATGTTATTTAAATGTCTTCCTGAATACTTAGCCATTAATCCCTAATTCAATCATCCTAAACTATTTCACCCCAATTTTCTGTATAGTTATTTTTTTTAACTTTTATTTTGAATTTGTATATATATTTGGTTAAATATTACATAAATATTTTAATTTGTATTTGTATTTGAAAAAAATATTTGACTACCACTGAGAGATAAATATTAAATATATATTATAGCGATAATAATTATTCATATTTATCATAGAGAGAGATGAAAGTGTAGATAGAGAGAGACAAGAGAGAGTTATAAAAAGAATTAGAGTGAGGAAGATGAGTAATGCATTTGTGATATTTATTAAGTGTTATTTGATTAATTATTTTTAAAATGACAAAAAAATCGAAAATACAAAGTTGTATCTTAATTTCACAGTTCTGTCTTAATTTAAAACCATTTAAGCTAATAAAAGAATGAAAGTTCAAATGAATATAAAATATATGAAAACTAATTTACACAATTTAATGATTAATGAATATATTCTCTTCAGAGAAACACCAAAGATTTATCTAAGAAAAATATAACACATGTGAAATCATGTAATTCGATTTCGTATACAAAAAATGAACAGTGCCACCTATATAGGGTCAATTTTTGGAAAATGTGTCGTTTATAATGTAATTTTTATCAAACATTAACATCAATTATACATTTGAAATGTCAAAAATGGTGTTTAAACTAAGTGTTTATTACTAATATCTAACAAATCAATAGGATATGTTAGTTTTAAATGATAAATATATCTATGAGGTGAGTAAAAGCTAATTTATGTTGCTTGTAATATAATACAACAATGAAAACATTATTGTATACAAATCGCATCAAACACATATCTATTTCAGTGATTTCTAGCAAAAGTCTAAGTGACTGCTAGCAGCGGGACGTATGAATATTAATTATGTAGCTTAGATAGGGAGTGTTAGATTTGCTTCACAAATAGTAAGTAACACTAAAAGCGTTACAGTTCTCTCCACAAACCATGGAATCGGAGGAGGGCGGGGGTATCGAGGACATGAATCCATCTTTCCCACCACCAGAAGGGGTGCTGAGGTCGGGTAGGTCGGCGGAGGTCTGTTGGTACCAGTCGTGGAACTGAAGGGCCGTCACACCAATGTACAGGAGACCCGTCATCGAGAATATTCCCTTACCGTACGACCTATGGGTTAGAGGTTAGAGGTGAGGGGGAGTAGTGATATAGGGGACGGGGGTGGGTATTGTGGCTGTGAATATACTTTTATTGTACGACCTATGGGTTAGAGGTTATGGAGTGTTGTGTAAACATAGAGATGGAGTATGTAGTGTGCGATAATATTCCCTTACCGTGCGACCTATGGGTTAGAGGTGGCACAGCATGGTTAAGAGATGTGGCCCCGCATAATAGAGGAGGGTTAAACATAGAGCGCATGCATACAGGTTAAGCACTTGATAGGGGAGTGATTCATCAGACACTGTTGTCAAAGTAGAATACTGCAGTCGTAATTATTCTAAGCAGGGTGGTCAGGGTACGATCTGTAGAGCCTAGATATTCTGGCTTTTATACATGGTATGCATTGTAATATATTATAGTAGTATATATTATAATATAGAGCTGTATATCTAACATGTATATATGGTATCAGCCAGTTTAAATCACATGCAGTAATTATATTATAATAATGCCTAATTAATCATTGAATATAGGACAACTGTCATGAACAAGTGGATTAAAACCTACCAGTTAAGGAAATGTTAGAATTTAAAATTTGCATTAGTAAAGATAATAAAGTAAGGGGTTGATATTGACGCGATGTTAGGTGAAATAACGAGGCTACGGGTTCATCTATAGGTAGTCCGTAACATTCAAATAGGTCTTACAGTAATATTTAGAAGTGATCTTATATAATTGTGTATAAATAAATGATCGGCTCTCGTTAAAACCACGGATGCCTTAACACGAGAGCGGCTTCGAAGGGACTTTAGAGCCATATATGGTTATAAGTTAAAACTTTTACTAAGTTCCTGGATGGGATGAAAGGACTCCACCGAAATAACGATAAGCATAGTGATAGTTCATCGTCGTGGTGGACTACAAACAGTTTAGAGTTGCTGTACTTGTGCGACTTGAGGATAACACCTGACAGTCTGTAGAGTGGACTGTAGTCGTTCGTGTAGCCGAACATGTAGCCGAGTTGGAACACTAGAACTAGGCCTTGGTACAGGGATCTCAGCCACGGGTACATCCGTTTGAAGAGCAGTAGGAGTTTTCGCTTTAATGTCTGCGGGTTGAGGTGGAGATGTTTTAGAGGTCAACATATAGAGGTCATTGTGTTCATGTTGTGTTATTGTCATGTGTTATTACACTTGGCCTCATATTATAATATATATATATATATATATATATACTTATTAGATGAATCATTAACTTTTTTTTATAATATGAATACAAATTTTAATTAATTTATGTATACCTACATATATTCATGTATACATACATAATCAAATGAATTAAAACAAGATTATTTATGCAAAAAAAATTAGAATAATTGAAAAAATAAATCTCAATTGGAATAAATGTGCACCAAATATACAGCTCAAACCTTCTTTTTCTCTTTGGGAAATGTTGTGTCATTCAGTTTTTCGTAATAGGCATCTAATTTATCTTTAATGTACGGTGCGAATACCACACTGATTATAGAACGTATTTTACTGGATAACGAGAGATGTCTATTCTGATTGGAGAATGGAACTCTCTTGAGATTATAGAACTTCTCGCTGAATGAAGCCTCTGTGGTGGAAGGTCAATAGTATATTAGTAGAGGTCGTGGGTATACTATTAGAGGTCATGGGTCATTAGAGTTAAGTATTATACTAGTAGGGGATAATATTAACAACAATAATAGTCATAATAAACATTCATTATATATAATTTGATATTATGTTATTATAGGTTATTTATAATTTTATATTATGTTTGTATTTGTATATTATTCTGATAAATCATCCACAGCAGTTTCATATTTTATTATTACTATATAATATATAATATATATATATATTTAATAATTATTTAACATCTTATTTATCAATAACAAATATTTTCAATTCAATACTGTATACAATATTATTTAATATAATATCATGAACGATATAACAGTTGAACAATATAAGTAAGTACCGTATTTATTGATATGATAAGTTTCGACCAGAAAGGAAAGTGCAGTGAAAACTTCATCTTTGAAATCATCGAGTTGTCTAAATGCTGGTTTACTTCTTGCTATCACCTATTGTATGTATAAGTTCATTCATATATTTATATATATATATATATATATTAAAATCATTGAGTGTAAACATTTGATAACACATTGTTAGTTGTATGGTTTAATATTATAACAAAATGTGAATTACAAATAAAAATAACAAATGTTATTAACTTATATATACATATATTTAATATTAAATATTAAAAGTATATACTCACGTTCCAAATGTAAGTTCTAATATATGAATAGGAAATTCCATATAATAAATATTTCAATAATTTTATTTTATCTTAATCTATTTCTTCTTTTATCTTGAATCTATTTTAAATTATGCTTAATTAATTGATCAATCATATGGTTTATGATAATTAGTATCAATAACATACTCTCACTTTGTATATATATATATGATATAATATAATTTAATTATAATTAAATTATATTATATAAATATAAATACTAATTAACTTATATAATAGGATAGTGCTAGTGTTTAATCATATGAGTTGAAACATATGTATATATTTATGAAACTGCACGTGTATGTATAAGAATACAAATGTATGTATAAGGAGTGTGTTGAACTGCCATATATAGGTATTATAGCCATTTACACTGAAACTGCCCGATTTTAATTTTCACCGATATTGGGATGATATCGGGTTGTATTTGTTGTGTGAATGCAGCTTCATTCTACTATATTTAAAATATGGTAACTATATTATTATTGCTAATTTCTTGTGGAAATTTTAAAAATATGTTAATAATATTCATAGTACATTATATATATTATATATATATATATATATATATATATATATATATATATATATATCTATATTCTAATTAAAATGTTACAGTACATTTTCTTCATAATTTAACAAATACAAATAATAAAAGTTATTTGCTACCTATCCTGTTCCACTATCTATTTTAAACATTCTCCGATCATCTATGCCCAACCATCAGTATGATTATCTCATATTCTCAAAATTATGATACTGTAGACTATTTTTAAATAAGCAATAATCACATCGATGCTTATATAACCTCACTCGATCCTAAATCAATTCTGAAATATCGTCCAACATCTCAGCTACAGGTAAATAAATTTTGGAAAGAGTCGTCTCTCGTCAACTAATCTCCTATTTAATCCTCAATAATTTCCATATTCCTCTACAAAGTAATTTTCGCCAAGGGCACTCCACAAAAACAGCAATAGTAAACATATTAATAACATTGTATACACTCTTAATAATAATAATAATTTCCATCAACTAGTCATGCTTGATATATATGGTGCCTTCTAGACCATCATATAATATTATCCCGTCTACTCCTGCTTGAAATTAGAGACTTTGCCCTTAACTGCTTTAGTTCTTACCTATCCGATCATAGATGCAGTGTCAATATATATAATTGTTTTACTTTCCCATCTCTGTGAAATATGGTGCTCCCCAGGGATCAGTACTTTTTCCTTCACTTTTCTCTATATATATATACCTAATATTTTCCATAATATCAAAATATCCTATTATCCACTAGCATATCCATGCAGACGATATATAGCTATACATATATATATATATATATATATAGAGAAACTGCCTGTGTGGCTCAGTGGTTAAGGCGTCAGACACACAAGCAGTAGGACACGGATTCGACCCTCGTCCGGACCATTAATTAATTTTATAAAATGGGTCTTAAAATATTATTTAGAAGTGATCTTATATAATTGTGTATAAATAAATGATCGGCTCTCGTTAAAACCATGGATGCCTTAACATGAGAGCGGCTTCGAAGGGACATTAGAGCCATATATGGTTATAAGTGAAAACTTCATCTAAGTTCCTGGATGGGATGAAAGGACTCCACCAAATAAAAATAACAATAACAATAACAATATATATATATTTCTTTCCTCAATCATCATCAATCTTATCACTTCATCTATCTCTCCCCTAAATCGAGTTATTCGCTCATCAATACGTATAATATATAACCTAAATATTCTAGACCTTTCTTCTACTTCCTCATACCAACACTATCTATTTTCTATTTAACAAACACTTCTCTTATCACATACTATATATTGTTCATTCCTAAATACACGCTTCAAATTGTCCCTCTATTATTTATGCTTCTCTAGTATAACGATCTTCCCTTCCATCTCTTAGAATCCATGCTTATCATCTTCTCTCTACCCATATTCTCAATCCCTCAAAAATTAATGCTCGGGCTCTCAGTTATATTGGTCCTAATCTATGGAATGCATTCCAACTCTCTATTAGATCCATCAAATTCCATAAGAAATTCAATAAATATATCCAAATATTGATATCAGGTGGACATCTGTAATACTTATATTGTTTGTCATTAATACTTAATTTACTTTCGGTATATTTTATTTTATTATTTTGAATAGTATGATTGTATTAGTAATACAATCATTGTATTACAATGTATTACCTATGTTCATTATTTTTATTTCTATATATACAGTGTATAATACACTTTTAAGATATTATATTATTTATTTAAGTGTCTAAATAAACTTTCACTTAAATTCAATTCAATATTTACTAGGGTTGTAAAAATTCGAGTCCAAATCTCGAGTCCTAGTAATAAAATGTCGAGTAGAGTCTGTAATTTTCGAGTCCATTTGAATATTTATCGAGTAGAGTATTGACAATTGGTTTTCGAGTCGAGTCGATTATTTAAAATAGGACTCGACTTTTTTTTTTAATAATGAATAATTAATATGATAATACATATAAATAAAATGTAATTATATGGAACTATTTCATAGTTAAAGTAAGCTTTATTTAAATAAATTATATTTCATATATAGATTTATTTGTTATTAATTTAACTCCAGTCACCTGTTGGTGATTAATTTTAATGCTGCAGAGTTCATGAACTTTTTAATATTTTTATTTATATTTAAATGTGTATCTATTAATCTATAAAATGAGTGCATTAAATATAACAAATGTTAGTATTTCAGATTAATATATGATGATATAATTAGGTCTTATTATAATAATTATTGTATTATAATTTATTGAACCACATCAAATATATACATATATTTATTAATTTGAAAAAAAAATAGAGCATTTTAACTAAATTCAAATTTTGTCAAAACATTAATATACAGAAGTTTTCAATACTAAAATAGCCCTTTACCATGGGATTTGGTACTAATTAGCTATTAGTAATTTAGAATAAATTATTTTAATAATATATGATAATTTATATTTATATATAAATAGTATATTATAATATATATAGTTACTGAACGAATTTTGAATGGTATTCAAAATTTGCAGTTAGCGCGCGCCGAGTGCAGACAGGTATAGAGTATATATTCACGCATCCGTGCATACAGCTAATAGCTGAACTATAGACAGAATAAATTATAGACTTATAATGTATACAGTATAACTCATCCGTAATGTTCAATTACATAAACACTAATATACTATATGATAAATATTTTTGCAACAGACTAACGCAAATTGTATTTTAATATATATATATATATATATATATATATATATATATATATATATATATATATATATATATATATATATATATATGTAATATATATATATAATATATATGTATTTAATACAGTATTAATATAAATATAATTAGATTACTATTCTTTATATATTAACTAATCCTATATATATTATGTATATTATGAGTATTTTAATATTATTATTAATATTTTAAAACATATAATATATATATCTAATTTTTAAAATCTATTATATTTAAATATACTTTGATTGAAAAATTGTAATAACAATATACAAATTATATGGATTTAAATATAACCAAAATAAATAAAAATACAATATAAAGGTATCAAATTGAATACTAATATTATCAATAATTTAATCTGTGTGTAATTAATATATTTTTATTGTAGGTCGATAATGAAATTATAAAAAAAACTATAAATTTCGAAATGTGTCCGTTGGAATGGTGGATTATAAATTCCAATTTATATTCATTCATTTCAACGGTGGCTAAATCGTATTTACTAATACAAGGGAAGACGTCTGTTCCTTCAGAGAGTGTGTTTAGTTCGGCATCGAGAATAATTACGGATTTGATAAATAGATTGACTAAAGAATCGGCAGATAAATTAATTTTTCTAAATAATAACCTTGAATATATATATATATATATATATATATTTTATTATTACCCATTCTTTATATTTATTTTTGATAACCTTAATTTTATAAACTTAAAATTTTCAATTTGGATTTGAAGGCTTCGAAGCCTTACATTTTTGGATTTGAAGGCTTCGAAGCCTTGATTTTAGGATTTGAATTTTTTTTATTGGCTTCGAAGCCTTGATTTTTAAGATTTGATGGCTTCGAAGCCTTGCAAGTATTTGAAATTTTACAACACTAATATTTACTGTAGACAATATAATATAATCTATATATATATATATATATATATATATATATATATATCATATACATATACTAAATAAACGTATACTATATGTTTATCTTAACAAGACTTTTTGTAATATTAATTTTATAAAATTAATTTGAATTTACGTTAACATTATTATATGGATATACTATATATTCTTCATATATATATATACTACTGTAATGGCTGAATGTTTATTTATTTTTTTATGAAAATTATAATATATATATCATTAGTATATGGACTTTGCCACACATATTTAATATTATATAATCATAATAATAATTATTAGAATCTAAATATTTATTTAGATTTGAAATATTAATTAAAAATATGTGATATAAACAATAAATATAAATACTATATTATATTAACCTTAATAACGTGTTTAAATGCATTTTTTAATAATGGTTGCAAAGTATCTTGGGTTGATAAATGTGTTAAAAATGGTAAAATTTCCATTTCTATTAATATTTAATTTTAATTTTGATACTAGATTTTGATCTTTTAAAATGTAAACAAAGACTCTGCACTTTATATAGGTAAAATTAATTATAATAATTACATCAATATTTAAATTAATATATTTATAATTTATATAATATTAAATATACAGTAATTTATATATATTCAATTTGAATAAATATTGTTAAAATATTATAAGAAATATTATTAATTATATTATTAAAATTATCATTGGTAAATAATACGCTATCAAATTGGAACGCCCCTTAAATATTTCCTTAATTAAAATTATTATTTCGTATTCATTATTGAACTTTAGTGTTAACTAATTATCCTGTGTAATGACGGATTCAAAGTATTTTACAACTACCAAGAAAGGTATATTAAAAATGAATATTTTTATTTATTTAAATGAAATTTAAATTATTTCCTTGTATTATTTTGTTATTTATCTATTGATTTAAATGATATGTTATCATTAATATTATTATATTAAATTTATAATAATATAAGTTAATATATTAATAAAAGAGTAACTCTATTTATTCCATAACTATTGCTATAATTGTTACTGAATAATAATGATTATTTTGAATATAATTTCTATTGATTTAAATATAGTTCAAATTTGTTATATAAAATAATAATGGTAACTCGGTAAGAGTTATTAAAAATAGTTTATTAAGTACTATTCATTATTTTTTAATTCCTCGAAATAAATTTGTATCGTAATAACATAAATTAATATACAATTTAATGGGGGGATGCATGAGTTTGGAACGGTTTTCAAAATGTTATCAGCAATTGAAGCGGCGCTATGATAGCGCTATATTATATAGTATATATTATATTATATATATATAACTTTTATATATATTATATATATTATAATAATATAATATAAATAAAATATATTTTATATAAGGCTTATATAATAAGCTTTATCAATATCGGTAGACATTGATAAGTGAATATAAACATATAATCTATTGTTAACTGTATTATACACTGTATAAGTTAAAATGGCATAGTGTATACAGTATATTATACACTGTGTATACACTATGCGCGTTCGCCGCCCGCCTCAATTGCTGGTAACATTTTGAAAACCATTCCCAACTCGTGCAGTAACCCAATTTTATTACTAATTTAATTACTATTTAAATTAGTTTATCAATTACTATTTGAATTATTGATTCAATACTAAATTCAATATAACTACTGTTGTTATGATTAAATTTATCATTTATTATATACCTCATTATTATGGATATAACTGTTATATAATAAGTATAGTATTTATAATATTATATTTCATAATTTTGTCACAAGCTACAATTTATATATTTACATAATTATTATGATAATATAAGTTATTTAGTACAACTTTTACTGTACAAGTACTACTTGTCAAGTAGTATAACTATTGTATATGCTTTTTATATTATATTAATTAAATTAATATATATGATATACAATATATCATATATTTAGCAGGCGACAGCATAGAAAAGATAATTATCTTCATCTGAAGCCTTATAGAGGAAACAATAATATAATGAATTTAATAATTCACATGATATATATAAATACAACTTTCTTCTAATAAATATTATTATTATTATTATTATTATTATATATTGTAATCTAATTACTAATTTCAGAAAAAATATTTTTTTTTATGAATTGTAATTTTTAATAATTAATAATATTATGATATAATTTATATACTCCATTTATCAATTATATTATCTATGATCTTATATTTTACAATATAAATTTATTAAACATTTAAATATGTAAACTAATTACATATTTAATATAATTTTAAAATAGTTAACAAATAATATACTTATGTAAATACACATGTGTATATATTTTATGCCTACACAAAATATATACACTAGGGTACCTGGTCAAATGCTTCGAGATTAATGCACGATTTGAACGCCCGCAAAATTGTTTATTCTAATTAGTGAATTTACAAGAGCGTATGTTTATTTGTACAAACATTAATATTTTTAGTTTTAGTTATTTTCACTTATTTGGTTTGGTTTGGTTAGGTTTATTTATTATATTGCCAGGTTTTTTTAGCTGAATTATATCCCGAGTGAGCCTATAAATCACACATATATATATATATATATATATATGTATATATGTTATTGATAAGCTGTTGCATGTATGATAGTCTATAAATGGATATACGCTAATTATAATGGCTAATCTATAATATACGCTATTATAAAATCACATTCGAATAACAAAGTTTGTAGGCGTTCAAATCGCGCATCAATCGCGAAGCTTATGACCATAATCCTACACTAGTATAATCTGTAAACCATGATGAGCTGGTACTAGGTACAGTATTTAGGCGACGGACATTGTGGTGTGAGGTAGTCTGTAATCTCGGACAATGTAATCTCGGACGACTTATTGCTTTCATTTTATATGTATTGTATATAAATTTGATAGTAAAGTTTTCTTAATTTCTCTTCATTTCTATCTAGTCTTTAGTTATATAAATATATGTATATATTATATTTGGAATCAATATTTAATAATGAAATTATAAATATTTAAATAATAATGAATAATTTTTAAATAAACTTAATTTAATAATTCATCCGAGGTTACTTAAAAAGTCGTACGAAATTACTAAATAAGTCGTAAGAGATTACCTCGTATGCGGATGTGGAGGTATTTTACATTGCTCTTATTTGTTATACCTCACTGCACTATACAATAATCCACGTCAGATTAACTTTATATTATATTATGTTATAAAATGTTGATGATTAAAAAATGTTATATAATGTAAGTGTCTATATATATACAAGTATTAATTAAGTATAAATATATAAATAGAAAAGTCAACAGGTAATATAAATTTCCACCATGTATTGTGTAATCTGTATATTATATACACATACTATTATTGATTGTGTCACCCTTATCTATTATTTCATATCTGTTAATGAGTCACATGTGATTATATATATATATATTAATATAATGTATAACCCCATGTATTATACATAAATACTTACACACATTATATGCACATATGTATTAATAACAATGTTATAACTTAATATAATATTAATCTAATTCTAATTATTGTAGTGTGCAGTGATGCATAACAAATACCACGCTGCGCAATGCGCTATACTGCAACTGTGTCTAGTGCATTCCAATCTTGCTTAAAAAATGTACAATTTTAAATAATATGCTACGTTAGCTTCTTTATATTTAATTTAAAGCAGGTGTTCAAGTACTTATACAGTAGGGTAGCCCATTTTTGAAAGTTTTGTTATCTCACTCACATTAGGTCATAAATGTCATAATAAATATATTTATGAAGTTTCATCAACAAATATTTAATATTGGTAAAACGAAATCACTTTAATGAAGAAATATTTGCATTTATTTTACAATGTAAATTTCTATAAATAGAAATTTTTTCTTATGTATTTTATATATTTGTGAAAGTGCGCGGTGTCATAAAAATAAAATATTTGGCAAATACCTGTATAAATATATTATAATATTAATAAAGTAACAAATTATTTAAAAATTTCAAATTAATTTAATTATTTTTTATATTTTAATAAATGTAATTTATTCGACTATTTTTTTGATAAATTATTTTAATTGAGGATCAAACTTTGTTGTGAGACTATAATTGATATCTACGAGGTATAATATAAACAACATTTATTTTTCTAACTACACATTTTTTACGACTAGTTTACCCCAAAAATTATTTTTTGTTAAAATGCTCAATAAAAGTAATTTTTTAAATAAAGCTATTTTTATATCAATACTTATAATTTGATATGCATATAATGATAATAGACATATCATTTTTTTATTTATTATTCCATTTATAATTTTTTTTTCGATTTAGAAAATTTTTTTAAATTAAATAAAAATTTCCGTGGACCGATTTAATTATTTTAAAAATAAATGTGTTAATATTTTTTAAGGAGGTTATCATATACTACATATGCTAAAAGGTAATTTTTACTTTTAAAAAAAATGTTCTTTCATATATCTATAATTTAAATTTTTTCATAAATTTTCAATGTAAATTCCTATCTATTTTTGAATATGGTTTCGCTTTCTGAATTTTTGTCAGTTTTCAATTATTATTTTTTTATTATATCTGGAATGATTAAAACGAGTTATTCTGAGCGAGATGGCACTCTTATATGAAGGGAACTAAACAAATTACCAAAACGGGCTACCCTATTGTACATTCAATACAATAGTCAAATAAATATGTATAAGTGATATTATTTAATGTATACAAAAATGGGAATATTTTTGAAAGGAAATTAAACCCAATTGGTTAATTATGTAAAAACTTCATCTAAGTTCGTGGATGTGATTCTAGAAAGTACTAAGCATATACTATTGATCATATAATTAATACTACCTTACCTATCTGGTCGAGCTTGCTCGGCATTCTATGACTAAGTAGTAGTCAATTAATTTACTCTTAATTTTAATTATTATTTAGTAAATAGTATATATATATAAAATATATAATACTATATGATACTATTATAGTATTACTATATATATAATTATAGTTATGTATTGTTATATATACATATATATATATATATATATATATATATATATATATATAATTATATAATTATAGTTATATAACAATATATAAAATATATAATATAATGTATAGTTGATAACAATGTCAATTGAATGATTGTTATATATTCAATTGTTATGTTTTAACATGAAATAATTATATAATTACAAAATGTAAATTATTAATTTGAGATACAAATATAATGAATTCAATTTATAAAAATTATGTTATCTATATATAAAAAATGGCTAGATTATTTTTAAGTAACATGCCCTTTAAATCTCAGTTGAATTTTTTTATTTACTATATATAATATTATGATATATATATCATAATATTATGATATATATATATACTTAATGTTATACTTAAAAGGTGCTATATAGTTCAACCCTTCACTTTCTGACATTATATTATTTAATATGTAACTAACTATAATGTTCTATTATACATGTGATACATGTACTATACATGTTAAATGAGCCTATGCTATACTCGTGTATATAATATACTCACTTACTTCACTGACCTAATCTACTATTTCATCCTATTATTGAATATATCCTATTATTGATTATAAATACAAATTGGTACCTACTTTATATTTGTCTTGCTAAGTCTATTATGAATGAAATATGTTTATAATTTGTATACATGGTGTAATAGATTATTATGATTTACATTTTAATATACATATATTTTAATACAATTTATTTTGATATAGGAAATTCTAACTATAATTTAATAATTTTATTTTTATTTAAATATTATTTATATTCTAATTTTTATACTACTTATTCTTTAGCTTAATATACTAGAATATATCTACTATACATATTAATATATATTATATCCAATTATAAGTTTTTACCCATATATATTATATATCCTTATAATATATTTATCCAGTGTTTTAACGCCTCATTTATTTATACACTATTACATAAAATCATTTCTAAATAATATTTTAAGACTTATTTTAATGTTCCGGACGAGGCTTGAATACGTGTCCTACTGCTTGTGTATTTGACACATTAGCCAACTGAGCCACACAGGCAGTATATATATATTAGTATATATTAGTATTACAAAATATGAATATAGTTATACATATACATATACATGATCATCTTTTCTTCTTTTTAGCTCTTTTAAATTGTTCGTATTGTACATATTTTTATCTCTAGCCTTTGGTCTTTAGTTTTCTTTGATTTTTATAGTTTAACTTATTTATTATTTTAGTATCTTTTTACATTTTTTAATATTTTATTATATATTTTTATTATATTTTATTATTATTTTATTGTTATAACAATATATATACATATATTACAATATATATACATGATGATTTCTTGGTATTGAGAGATATATTTAATTTTATTGTATTGCTTTTTTATGAGACAGAACATGAATGAACAATATAGAATTGTAAAATATTTATTTATATTTATTCATTTTGTATTTATTCATTTTGTATTAATTCTCTCATTACCAAGAGCAGGTTGGTATCTCGATAAGTTCAATAGAACTTCTATACCATACCTGGGTTTTTGATCTCGGTCATCAACTGAATCTGATATTATTATTATTATTATTATATATATATATAATTATATATATATATATATGTATAAAAGTAGTATTTTTTTTGTTAAATTACAAATATATACGAGTAGAATATATAATACAATTAATTTTCTATAATCTTATTATTTTACTTTTTATAATTAGATGAACATAAAATATAAATAATATAGAATTATATATTATTTAATTCAATAGGTGAAATATTTGAGTTACGAGCAGAATTAAATAGCGATAAAAAAGAACGAAAGAAGGAAGCTGTTAAAAAAGTCATTGCTTCCATGACAGTCGGTAAAGATGTCAGGTTTGAATTAATAATAATAATTATCATTACATTTACACATTATTTTATTTTACAAACTAATATTAATAGTATAATAATTTAAATAAGATGAATAATATCATGTTATATAAACTTTATAGAAATAATATAATTTAATATAATTTTTTTTTGCTGATAAAATATTCTTTAATATTAATTTAATTATTATAATTGATCCTTAATGAAATATTACAGATTTAAAGTAATTTATAATAAATAACAATATCCTAATATCCAGTGCATTATTTCCGGATGTTGTTAATTGTATGCAAACTGAAAATTTAGAATTAAAAAAGCTCGTTTATCTATACTTAATGAATTATGCAAAAAGTCAGCCTGATATGGCAATCATGGCTGTAAATACTTTTGTAAAGGTAAATAATATATTTTAGTTAATTATATTTATTATTATAATAATTTATATTACATTTAAATTTTTAATATTACGTTAATTATTAAAATTATTTTGTCTCTATAAGTCAAACTTAACCATTATCTTCTAGTGAAATATTTATCTATTTAAATTATGTTTTAATATATATGATATGCAATTAATTATATGTAATTGTATATAATACATTAAAGGATTGTGAAGATACAAATCCGTTAATAAGAGCTTTAGCTGTTCGAACAATGGGTTGTATTCGAGTTGATAAAATAACGGAATATTTATGTGAACCGTTACGTCGTTGTCTAAAAGATGAAGATCCGTTAGTAACTCTATATCCGATGAACTTATTGATGATAGTATATCTTTCATTTATATCATTTACATTATATTCGCTGTTACTGAGCAGTATTTAACACTAATAATCAATTATTTATCAAAAATGTGTATTATATCATACATCTAATTTTAATATTTATTTGATATCTAAACAATCCGAGGTATATGATACAAATAAAGATATTCATAGGCTATTTATTGTGGAAAAAAGATATTATAATTCTTATATATTTTTAAATATGTAATATATAGAAAAATATTTATAAATAAATTACTATTACAAATATTTATATTAACACACATTTTATATAAATACAAATAGTATAATTAATAAATTATATATATTATTTACTTTTATTTAATTTAAATTGTATTGTACATAGATTATATTATAAATTGTTAAATTAAACTAATAATGTATATAAATATAGGTATATAATTATTAATATATCTTTAAACTGTAATGTTTTAAAATTGGTATTAATATAATGAATATATTTATTAATAGTTATGTTCGTAAAACTGCTGCTGTCTCAGTAGCAAAACTTCATGATATCAATGCAACATTAGTTGAAGATCAAGGCTTTTTAGATATGCTAAGAGATCTTCTATCGGACAGTAATCCAATGGTAATTTATTGTTATTCTTGATATTTTATCTTTCATATTTAATTAATTATTATTATATTAATAATTTGAATAAAATGTAACAACTAAAAGGTTGTTGCGAATGCTGTTGCCTCTATTTCTGAGATTGCTGAAACTTCAACCACTGTCCATCCAGCATTGACTTTTAATCTTCAGATTATCAATAAACTTTTGACGGCTCTTAATGAGTGTACTGAGTTAGTTATCTTAACATCATTGCATTGTGTCATATATCACTACGAATTATAAATGTGCAGTAATTAATACATGTATGTAAAAGTATTACATAGTTATTTATATCGATATCGACATAAATATATATATTATTATATTTATACAATATTTTAACCTATCTTTTAATTTCAATTTAATTAATTTATTAATGCAACAAATATTATATTCTACTTATATCAAATACATGATAGTAAATATATTTTCAAATAATCAAATATATAATTTTTTAATAATGATTATATAGGAATAAAAACATTAATTAATTTATTATTTTTTGATAAGAATTATTATAGTTTAAGAATTCTTATATTATAATTTAACATTGTATTTGTAGATGGGGTCAAGTATTTATCCTCGATGCTATTGCAAATTATACTGCGAAAGATGAACGGGAAGCCCAGAGGTTTATATTTTAATTCAAACATTATAATATTAATATTGTAAATAATGATGACTAACTATAACTTTGTTACAGTATATGTGAAAGAGTATCACCACGTTTATCCCATGCAAATTCTGCCGTTGTTTTGTCTGCAGTAAAGGTTTCTATTATATTCAAATTAAGACACATATAAAGAGTATTTTATCACCATTCTTTAGGTTGAAATGAAATTAATTGAAATGTTGGATCCAGAATCTGATTTTGTGATTGCACAAGTAAAGAAATTAGCACCTCCATTAGTTACTCTACTAAGTGCAGAAAGTGAAATACAGTATGTTTCTCTGAGGAATATTAATCTTATTGTACAAAAGAGGTTATATTATGTAATATTTAGTATTCTATTTATTTAATATTTAGGTGTTTCTCTACTATATATATATATATTATATACATTTATTTATTCAATTTAGACCAGATATTTTGAAGAATGAATTAAAAGTGTTTTTTGTTAAATATAATGATCCAATTTATGTGAAATTGGAAAAATTAGAAATATTAATTCGTCTAACAAATCAAGGAAATATAGCTCAAGTTCTAAGTGAATTGAAAGAGTTAGTATCACATGTTACACATAGTCATATAACAATACTATTGAATGCTTTAGATATGCAACTGAAGTAGATGTCGATTTTGTACGTAAATCAGTACGAGCAATTGGAAGGTGTGCTATTAAAGTAGAATCTGCAGCTGAGCGATGTGTTTCTACTTTATTAGATCTGATTCAAACTAAAGTGAATTATGTTGTACAAGAGGCTATCGTTGTTATTAAGGTTTTCATTTCATTGCAAATAACATTCATTACAAGTCAATCATAATGTTAACAGGATATTTTCCGTAAATATCCAAATAAATATGAATCTATTATCGCAACTTTATGTGAAAATTTAGACACATTGGATGAACCTCAAGCCAGGTAATAATAGGCCACATATTTATTCTATAATCTTTGTTGTTATCAGTAGTAAATTATATATATTGATATATAGTTTTTTTTTTCATATTGAATATTTAAAATATATTAAAAATATAACTATAAATAAGTATAATATATTATATTGTAGAGCTTCTATGATCTGGATCATTGGAGAATATGCCGAGCGTATTGATAATGCTGATGAACTATTGGAAAGTTTCCTTGATGGATTCCAAGATGAAAATACACAGGTATTATTTATATCTTTATATATATATAACATATATTATAAACTATTACAATATATATTATAGGTACAGTTACAATTGTTGACTGCTATTGTGAAACTTTTCCTTAAAAGACCCACAGATACACAAGAACTAGTGCAACAAGTGTTATCACTTGCAACACAGGTAATAACTTAAACGTAATAACTATTTCTATTATAATTATATTTAAATATTGAAATTGAAACAGGATAGTGATAATCCTGATTTGAGAGATAGAGGTTACATATACTGGAGATTATTATCCACTGATCCAGCAGCAGCTAAAGAAGTTAATATTAAAACTATGAAATATACTATACTATAATAATATACTATGTTTATATTAGGTTGTACTTGCTGAAAAACCATTAATATCTGAAGAGACTGATTTAATTGAACCAACATTATTAGATGAACTCATTTGCCATATATCTACCCTTGCCAGTGTTTATCACAAACCTCCAACTGCTTTTGTTGATTCTAGATCAGTAGCTGTTCGTAAAATGTTGCCACCTCGTGGTTCAAGGTTTAACTACTAAATATAACACGTATATATAACATATATATATATAGAATATCATTTAAAGATGTTATCATTTGAAATGATTGTTCAGTAAATTTGATAATTGACCTCTTTATAAACAAAATTTCAGACCAGTAACTGAAGTAGCAGCAGTTCCTGAAGCTATTTCAGATGTTCCGACTGCAACTGTTATTCCTGGACTTGATTCAATGACTGGAGATCTCCTCAACTTGGATCTAGGACCTCCCTTAATTCAACCGGAAATACCCGCTGCCACTGCCGCTAATTCTGGTATGTCTGGAATTCCCATGGTTCCATCAGGAGGTAGTCTTATGGATGAAGGTGTAGATAGCTTGGTTTGTATATCTATTGTTTGTGTTATGTGTTATATAACATGGTAATCATTAGATATCTGGTTTTGGTACAAGTGATTCTAATAATGCTCAATCTAGTATGGCCGGTTTATCAGGAATATTCTCAATGAATCCCACATCATGTTTTGTACCACCTCAAGAAGTTAGTATACTCATACCCTACTTCTCCTTCCTCTCAATATCTTCATACATTACATCATATCATAGGTTTGGTTACAAGCTTCTAAAGGTAAAGGTTTAGAAATATCTGGAACATTTAGCAGAAAGAATGCTACAGTATTTATGGAATTAACGTTATCTAATAAAGCAATGCAAGCCATGTCTGGTTTCGCAATACAACTTAACAAAAATAGGTAATATAATATTGTTTATGTAGAAGAATTATTTAACTTTATTTAATTAAACAGTTTCGGTCTAAATCCAGCTCAACCAATGAGTGTTAATAATCCATTGATGCCTGGTCAAAGTATTAATATTTCTCTTCCTTTGAATACTACTGGAGTTGTACAGAGAATGGAACCTCTTACCAATCTACAGGTAATATAATACCTAATCTAATCTATTTTATGTAATCTGATCTAATTTATTACTATTATGTAGATTGCGATAAAGAACAATATTGATGTTTTCTACATGTCAAGTTGTGTACCAGCACATGTTTTATTTACTGAAGATGTTAGTGCTATTGTTACTAATGTTATACTGTTATTATCATTCTTTATTTACTAAAGGGTGAAATGGATAAAAGAGTATTCCTTGCAACATGGAAGGATATACCTGCTTCATCAGAAGTACAAAAAGAAATAACGAGAGTCCAACACAATAGAGATACTTTAACTCAAAAGCTCAATTCTAACAATATCTTCACAATTGCTAAACGTAATGTTGAAGGACAGGACATGCTTTACCAAAGTATGAAATTCTCAAATGATATTTGGGTATTAGCTGAACTGAAGATCCCTCCTCAACCAAGTCCCAACTTTATCGTAAGTAACTACCTCCTAATCTAGCCATGTACCTAATAATCCTCTTGTAACCTTTACAGTTATCATTGAAATCAAGAGCAATGAACGTTTACCCATGTGTTCAAGATATATTCGATATCCTACTCCACAGTGCTTAATACATATAACATATACACACATTCCTTATTGTTATAGTAATTAGAGTGTTATAAAAACTCAACATAGTTAATTAGTCATTATCTTGTATTATTGTTATTAATAATAATATTGATTACATAATAAAATACTGTTTAACAATTAAATTGAATTGTTTTCTTGATTGTTCCACTAAGGGGATCGTAGTGCAGTAAAGAGCCTCCTGTAATCTCTGCTGGAGTACTTTGTATCTTTAGATATCTTCTACTAAATGTCTGTCAAATATAATTATAGTTTTAAATCATAATTAATTTAATATAAAATATTAAATATACAACATTATAGAACATTAACAAAACAAAAAAGTATACTTGCTTTCGTTACTACTATCTTTGTTATAAGGTTATACATGGTCATACAGTGGTACATGTGGCATAAGTTTTGGAGAATTGTACTTTGTTATGCAATACTACATATGACTGCTGATTACAAATGGGTTGGCAAGGCACTATATTTTTAATGTTAACTCCTTTATATTTTCTTTTATCATTAAATCTTCTTAATTTAAAATCTTTATCGAATTGACTCTCTCCTTTAGCTCTTAATGGTTCATTATTCCATGATATATTACTATTGATCTAAACATAAGTTCATAGTATTTTAAAATTAATATAACTTCAAATAATATTAATTGTATTATTAAAATATATTGCTAAGTTAATTGTCTACTAACTGTAGTATTAATGTTCTCAAGTTTAGTTGAATGTTCAAATGTTAACGAACTGAAATGCAAATTAAATTATTAACAGAAAGCTTATTTACATGTATAATTTGAATGATAATAATATTTAATTATAATATTGCACTATCTATTAAATAATATTTTTATTTTATATTATAATTAAATTATATACATTTATATAGCAGTGTTCTATCATTATTTATTATTACTTTGTTATTAATTATACTAACTCATCTTTTAGCATAATAGTTCTAGATGCTTCTATTGATATTTCTTGTCTCTCTTTTGCTGCCTATAGTTTTAAAAAATTTAATAAGAAACAAAAAAACATTAATATTTATTAATTCTAAAAAATAATTAAATCTCATTTTAAATATACTTAATATTAATGTGAAATTGGATAAAATTAATTATTAATCAAATTATGAATAAGTTATATAGTTAAGCTGTACCTCGACTAAAGGCAACATTTGTAAACAATACTATGATAAGGTTCAACTATAGAGGGTGCTAAAGATATCAAAATTATATTGGAATATAAAGTAAATGATTATAGTTTAATATAGAGTATGAATCTCTACATGTATATCGTGTATAAAACATATATTTTATGTTGTATAATAAATTATTTTATATACTAAGCATAATCAAGTAAATATTATAATTTTAGTAATAATTGTATATTGACTATAGTTGTTTCCTATGTGAATAAGTGCAATTCATGTTACCTTTAGTTGCTTCTAATCTATATTGTATAATCTTAAATACAATTACTCAAATACAAAATCAACAAAGTTTATAAATAATTAAAAAAAAATATTTCTAATTTAATATTTAGTTAATAATAATAATTTGAATAATTATAATACAGTACATATTTGTAAATATCAACATTAAATAATATTTATATTAAGAATGTACTTCTATAATAACTATAAGTATACTGTGAATAAAAAGTAATGCATATATGCAATAAAAATACATAGTATATTATTTTATATATATAATATAAATTTTATTAAATAAATAATATGATATTGTCAATATAATAATATAAAATGATATCATAATTATATTAACAAAAAAAAGGTTTTAATCACAGATAAGTGACCTCTAGATTGTAGATAACCTTGAGATAATCGTAATTAGAAGTTCTTGCAATATAGTCAGTGAAGCAATCGATGAGTCTTTCATGTTGTCTGTGGTTGTCTTTAATCTATAAATAGTACAGACGAGTTTTCAATCATTATGCATGTAGAAATATAGAAAAAAATAAATAATATAATTTTTTGAATTGTTACAAAAATTACATTAATATTATAAGTTAATTTATTACTTTTATAATAATTTAAAAGAACCATAGAAAGTATTTATATATTATTCAAAAATAACAATAACAAAGATACTTAGAGCAATGAGACCTAATATCATGTAACCTGTGCATAGAATTCTTGTTCATCTATTAGATCATGCTGCGCTTGCGACTCTACCAATTCTTCCTGAATCTACATGTTTCAGGAGTTACAATGTTAAATAACACTAATATAAATAATATATTATGTGACATAGATAGGACAGGATGTCCGATCTCTATTCCTTTAATGATGCCTTTTGTACGATATACCATTCAGTAGTATATTTCAATGATTGCAAAGATTCCAGATAAAGTTTGAATGTTAATAAAGTTTAAGATGCATACATTTTTAAATCTAATTCAAATATGTACTTGGTTGTAATATCAAAGATATTTTTAATGAAATATATACCAATCATACACGAAATCATGTAATTCGGTTTGTTCATATAATATAAACATCGCCACCTACATAGGTTAAATTTGAGATAAAATACGTTATTTATAATTTCAATCTATATACTTTAAAATGTAAAATATTATGTTTACAATTATTAATTATATAATGAAAACTAAGTGTTCATTATTAATATTAATAAATAAATAGGAGTTTGGTTTTAAATACTATACATGTGGCGAATAAAATATAACTTATATTGCAATTAAATAAATCTATTTCATTGATTTTTATATTATTGCTAGCAGTGTAGATATAACTATTAATAACGTTGTATAGATAGCGAGTGTTATATATTTGCATAGTAAAATCTTAATATTATGATAAAAATCATTCGAGCATAGAATAAGAGTTTTACAAATTATTATTAAGTATATATTAGTCATAATTAATAATATTTGATATGAATCAAGGAATAAAATTAACGGAAAAAAATAACAAGAAAAAAAAATAATGGAAAAAAAATTACAGGAAAAAATATTAGTTATTTATATATATATATATACAAATCAGCTGAGAGCACTTATAACACACACTTATATAGAACAATTAGATTGTAGTAATACATTATTATTATTAATAATACTATAATACTATATTATTAAAATTGTTTATTAACCCAATATAATATAGATATTTTGTATGCGTCATATAAATGAAAGTTTCATTCATGAAACGAAAAGTAAATAAATAAATAATAAAACGAATAAACGAAAACTATACTAAAATTTAATAGTACTAAATGAAATAATAATAAATGAAAGTTGAAGGAGTGTGTGCGACAGTGACTAACCTGTTTCACATGCTTAGACCTGTCGGCGATGGTTCTCTCGATGGCTTCGATAGCCTCGCGATCGGGGGTCACGGGTCGGACGTTCTGCATCTCTAGCTCGTTCACTATCTCCGTCCATACCTCGCCCAACTGCGGAGTTGTGTTGATTACGTTACGCGAGACGCGAGTTTGACACAAGTTCTAAGTAGAGCGTTCACACATAATCCAGCGATAAATAAATATTGTATTAACATTTAAATATTGATGTGAGTAAGTGGATAGTGAATATATGCTTGGTTTGATAGTATAAGGGATCATCATTCAAATCATAAATTTCTATTTAATTTATTCATTCATTTATAGGAAAATTTTAGTTGTTTTTTGTTAATAAAACTACAGAGTAGATAAATAGAAATTACTATATATGTCTGTAATACACTTATACAAATAGGTGTTGTAATGTATATAATGTATGTTGAATACGGCACAAAACAATCATACTGCTCTCTCACACGAACACATGATTATACATGATTATACATGATTTATTACCTTGAAATCGAGGTAATGTTCAATGATCGTAAGAGTGATGTGATCCTCGGTAATTAAACCCGGCAAATCGGTGAAGCCAATTTTCCCAAAAACTAAATTAATTAGTACTTTTATTAGTAATATATTAGTATATTAGTAATAACTCTTTTGTAATGTGACCTTTATTAATTATAAATTTTGTATGGCAATAATCACAGTGGTAAATATTAAACACAATCACCACCCGTAGCTATGCGAAGTATATCAAGTGAACGGTATATCAGAGTTTATGCTGTATGTTAGTTCTCGTATAGTGTTAAAAGTAAACGGGGATTATATTTATATCGAAAGGAATAAATTTAATAAAAAAGCGATTGAACACCAATGAAAGTGATGTAATTATTATTGCGTGTGAGAATCTGGACGTATGTGTGATTCACGGCGTATACAATGTATACTATACATATACACCAACGCGTGTAGATCTTGGCGCGGAGGTTCTCAGATATATCGACGATAGCTTGACTCGGCTGATTCGACGGAAGAGCTACGGTATCGGTGCACACCTGCATCTGGGTCAGTAGGGGTTTCGTCGTATCTAAACAGGGGCAGTAGAAGAGGAGGAGATCAACTCAGGTAATAGTGCTGTTTCATTATGCAGAGTAGTACGATATGTTAATGTAGTATTCATAGTATAGTATCAGTAATATAATTAATATATATATATATGTATTGTAGTATAAGAAATGCAATGATTATTATCAATAGCGCGATGAAGAAATTAAGATATATTACTCTGAAGATATATTAAGCTCACAGATAATTATTATTATTAAAATTGTTTATCAACTCGATAAAATATATATTTTTATATGCATCATATAAATGAAATGAAATATTAAATAACAATAAAGTTACAGATAATCCAGTGTTAAAGTTACGCAATATATACTTAGGATGGTTTTAACCCAGTATTAAGGTGGGGTTAAAGTTCAGACTTTGTCATGGTTTAAATTCTGTTAACTTTATTAACATATACTAAATTATTTGAATTAAAGCAACAATACTGATAACTATTAATGTGATGAGTCAGCAGTATAGGATATCTCGTTATTGATCCCATTAGGAGCTAACACACTTATAATGTTATCTTTGTTCGTTTATAGAAATGTAGTGATTTTCTCAGTTTGCTCGCTAATAAAACGTATAAACTTGAAACATTACATAAATATTATTATTACAAGTAGCCATTTAAATTTGAAGAAGTAACATTTTTCTCTAATTGTTTTGATATATATATATACTAATAGATATATTTATAGGAATTAATTATTCTATAATTACTCTTGCCATGCACATCTAATAAAAATAATAATAATTATTATTAGAAAATTTATGTTTTTGCTATAATAAACAAAATAAAATAAACTATTCCACTTATAATCTCTTCTAAACGGCCAAGACAACCCCTTTCTAGTGCATTACCCCCCCCCCCCCAAGGGTGATCATAGAAAAAAAAGTTTTTTTGGACACATTGCATCTTATAGCTATTGAAATTCTAAGAATATATGTATACTTCAATTTTTTTTTTAGTCATTTTTTACGACACGACATACTGTCAATCTTTTTTTTAGTCATTTTTTACGATTTTTTACATGTACAGTAGACCGGTTCGTTCGATTCAATTTTTAATCCTTCATATAAAATATAATACATATCTATATTTTAGTATAATATGTATTAACAATTTTTATAAAAAAATAGTTACCTTTGGTCACGAAGCATTTAAGATTATTAAAGTTTGAAATATAAATTATTATTTTAAGATAAAATGTATAATATTCTATGTATAATAGTAATGACACCATCTTATTATCTTTGATGTTTACAAATATTTAAATTAATATTTAAAATTAATTATGTATTTGTATTATATTTAATGAATTAATATAATATATGCCATTATTTATATTTATTATTAATATAATATCTATATTTCATTTTTATATCTACAAATTACCAATATTAATGTCTCCTAAAACTCGAGAAAATACACCATTTTACAAAGTATTTATTTCAAAATAATTCAAAAAAATAATTAATTTTTTAAAATTAATATATATAATTATACTTTACATAAATTTGAGTGATCAGATTGTATTGAATTGTGGATATAAGTTAGATATAAATGTCCTTTATACAAATAAAATAAAAAAAATTAAAAAATATGTAAACTTATTTTGTATTTCATATTTCAAATAAAAATCCAAAAAAATTTTTTTTCTAAAAATAATTTTTAATTTTTTGATAATTAATTTGAATTGTATTATTATTATCTATAAATTATATATTTTAATTTTTTAAATTAAATTGTAATAATTTATTTATATTAAATTATACGATTTTTAGATATTTTTTTTATCTAAAATTATTTTATAAAATTTGGGCATCTAGATTGTTATGAAAAATATTTTGTACTGTTAATACTACTTGTTATATATGTTTCTTGGATATATCCATAGTTGGCTTAAAAAAAATCATCCAATTTTATAAAAATTGAATAAAACTTATTTCTATATCTCCCCCATGTTAACTTTTGTATGTATTCAATGTTAAAATAAAAAGGTCTTGTGACATAACAATATTTAAGATATAGGTCTAAAATTTTAAACACTTATTCATCATAGCATACATAATTGTCACAGATGTGAAGGTTTTTAAAATTGCGAAAAAAAATGTAGTACGAACCGGTCTAATGTACAGTGTGTTCCTGTTAAAAATTCCAAGAAATTTCCAGTAATTTTTTTTTTTAATTCTATTTTTTATATTTTCTATTCCATTATTATAAAATAAATAGTGTGTTAAAATTTGATAACAAATTATTCATAACAAAGGTTTCAAATACTTATTTTTTTATAATTTATTTTTTACAATGTAAAATTTTTATCTAACTACATGTTAAACTTCACGAGGTTGTCGTGTGACCTTAGATTAATAAAAATAAAAAAAAATTTGTGTTCTTCATTTTAATGGTATATTTATTAAGAAAAACATAGTACAATGTTAATCTGTTAAATTTCAATTTTCTATGATCGCCCTTACCCCCCCCCCCCCCGTAAGATGATGACAACGACCTTGAATAGAGCCGTCGTGGTCACGGCACACCCCGTGCAGACGTTCCTCTCGTCTCCAGAGGTCACAGAACAGATGGGCAGAGGTCGTGGTTCCGTCGAGCCCTTTCCACGCCAGCACGTGGGCAGTAGACTTGGAGTTCTCCATCATGTCTAACAGGCAACCGAACACCTGGTAGTGCATCGATGCTGGGGCTCTCTGAAGGGGGGCGGGCGAGGGGGTTAACTTAATTGGGGGGTAGCAGGGCTAACTTATGAGGGGGTAGTAGGGCTAACTTATGAGGGGGGTGGCGTGGGTAACTTATGAGGGGGTAGTAGCGTGGGTAAATTATGAGGGGGTAGTAGCGTGGGTAACTTATGAGGGGGGTAGCGTGGGTAACTTATGAGGGGGTAGTAGCGTGGGTAACTTATGAGGGGGTAGTAGCGTGGGTAACTTATGAGGGGGGTAGCGTGGGTAACTTATGAGGGGGTAGTAGCGTGGGTAACTTATGAGGGGGTAGTAGCGTGGGTAACTTATGAGGAGGTAGTAGCGTGGGTAACTTATGAGGGGGTAGTAGCGTGGGTAACTTATGAGGGGGTAGTAGCGTGGGTAACTTATGAGGGGACAGTAGGGCTAACTTATGAGGGGGTAGTAGGGCTAACTTATGAGGGGGGTAGCGTGGGTAACTTATGAGGGGGTAGTAGCGTGGGTAACTTATGAGGGGGTAGTAGCGTGGGTAACTTATGAGGGGGGTAGCGTGGGTAACTTATGAGGGGACAGTAGCGTGGGTAACTTATGAGGGGGTAGTAGCGTGGGTAACTTATGAGGGGGGTAGCGTGGGTAACTTATGAGGGGGTAGTAGCGTGGGTAACTTATGAGGGGGGTAGCGTGGGTAACTTATGAGGGGGTAGTAGGGCTAACTTATGAGGGGGGTAGTGTGGGTAACTTATGAGGGGGTAGTAGCGTGGGTAACTTATGAGGGGGTAGTAGCGTGGGTAACTTATGAGGGGGTAGTAGCGTGGGTAACTTATGAGGGGGTAGTAGCGTGGGTAACTTATGAGGGGGTAGTAGCGTGGGTAACTTATGAGGGGGTAGTAGCGTGGGTAACTTATGAGGAGGTAGTAGCGTGGGTAACTTATGAGGGGACAGTAGGGCTAACTTATGAGGGGGTAGTAGGGCTAACTTATGAGGGGGGTAGCGTGGGTAACTTATGAGGGGGTAGTAGCGTGGGTAACTTATGAGGGGGTAGTAGCGTGGGTAACTTATGAGGGGGTAGTAGCGTGGGTAACTTATGAGGGGGTAGTAGCGTGGGTAACTTATGAGGGGACAGTAGGGCTAACTTATGAGGGGGTAGTAGGGCTAACTTATGAGGGGGGTAGCGTGGGTAACTTATGAGGGGGTAGTAGCGTGGGTAACTTATGAGGGGGGTAGCGTGGGTAACTTATTTAGGGGGTAGTAGCGTGGGTAACTTATGAGGGGGTAGTAGCGTGGGTAACTTATGAGGGGGCAGTGTGTAAACTTATATAAGGGGGTTAGTGGGGTTAAATATATGTGGGGTAATGGGGTTAATTTCTATGGGGGGTGGAAAGCTGTGCGTATACGTATATTTCTCGAAAGCACCTCGATATTAGAGTGTTCATGTTTACCTATTATATAACTGTATTATATATTGTTGATAAATATGAATTTTATTTGTATTCATTATTTATTTTATTATATAAGTAATTAATATAATTCATTGTTAGCTTACTGATATGTTCGTACTTAGTGTGGTATTGTTGTAATGTACTACATATATATATATATATATTGATTTTTATAGAAATAAATAGAATATTAAACATTAAATAATATGTGTATAGATTTGTATAGAATTATGATTAATATTACATATGTAAATATAATATGATAATGTGATTTTTAATATTTCAGAATTAATTGTTTAAATATACAGATATATATAAACTAAACCAACACTGACGTTTTTTATAATGTAACTACTAACTAACCTCCAATAGATCGATGAGTAAAAAGATTCCTTCCTTCTCAAAGAAGTAATCCTCAATCGTATAACTCCCGATAATACAACACCTGTTTATCAACATGAATAATTACATGACAATTAGTATACATTTACATGTAGTAAGGGTGCAAGCTTGCGTTTGGGATTACCATATTAATTCTAGCTAAAACGTTACGGACATATAACTAATAAAGATAATGGAGAAATTATTGTTATTCAATAGATAGTATCCTAAATATAATAATTGATATTTTATAAATAAAATTTATTTAAAATGATGTAAAAAAATAGTTTAAAATAGTTGAAATATTTGTATTATATTTGATTATAAATGAGCAAGTTTATTATAATTTATTTTAATAATATAAAGCATAATATAATTTCATTCATAATATATATAGTATTACATTTTATTCACATAAAGTACAAATTTCAGATACAAATATTAATAATCAAAGAAGTATTAGGCATTTACGTATTTTTACTAAGTGGAAAAAGTAAAAACTTGAGAAAATGACATTTTAAGTATTTTAAATAAATAATTACAAAAATATATATATATAAATGCCTTGTTAATTTCATATAATTTTTAATACGATTGATCTCATAAAACACTTTATATCGATAGAAATACTCAAAACAAATTTAAAATATTTTACAATGTTATAAATGAGATACTGAACATTGATGTTATAAACAAAATTAAAAATTTTAAATATTATACTATTTTAACGCGAGCTTTCACCCTTAAGGGGATGTTAGACTTTCATGAGTTTACATGTAAAAGATAGGGAAAAGGGCTATTGTAAAAGGGTTAACTTTAGTTAATTAGGAATTTATGATTTTTGTTAATATTTTTTTAGTATATATAATAATACTTAGAACATACATTAGTAATATTACATTATATTTACTATTGATTATTTTGTTTTTTATATTCTATAAAAATTTAATATATATACACATTTCATAAGATATTTAATAAAAAAAACTTAAAATAGTGAATATATATGACAATTTTATGGAAATTTACAAATATTAATATATATAAAAAATAATCATAAATAAAAAAGTTATTAGCATTTAAAAATAGTTATTTTTCATATCTTTTATATCCACTTAAAATACTTTATCAAATATTATTTATTATTAGCGCTCATCATCGGGCAATATTAATTATTAATTATATATTTATTATAACATTATTATTTATTTATTATTCTTATCTATAATGAAACTTATCATGTTAATAAAGGGGTAATTAAATATATAATTACCCTGGCATTGCCTAAATCTATAATAACAATAATAATAATAATAATAATACTGAAGTTATTAAAGTCGTAAAGCACAAACTATAATCGCATGATGACTCACCATATAGCGTCTACGACGGCCAACAGTAGTAAGTGATGACCTTGACCTGAGGTCAACAGCGAGAGATTCATGCGCATCGAGTCCACGAGTATATCGACTCCTTCCTCGCCGAATAGCTCCTGTTAGTGTCGAATGTATAGTATTGTATATTACCATGATATGATACCCCCCAATATTGTATATAATGGAATCGTCCAATATATTGTTACGCACGCACGCAATAACTTCTGCGTTGCATATGCATTAGTGTCTATGGTTGACTGAACATCTAGGGCACGTATGTATATATAAGACAACGTATATGGTTTCTATTTTCAATACAATACATAATAATATCATTCCCCTCTTCTTTTATATTTATATATATATATATATATATATATATATATATATATATATATATATATATATATATATATATATATATACACTATAAATAGATAGATACATATGAATCGTGTATTAAGCATACACATAAGAGAATGCGTGAGAGAGTCGGTGGTGATCACATTGATTGTCTGTGTAACCTTGCGATGAATGTCTTTCTCACACATGATCGATAGTATGAACAGCATGTTCGTCTGTATTTCCACGTCGAACTCGTCTTTGTGGTTCTTGTTCTGCATGATCTTCAATATGCCTGAGTAGGTGATCAACGTTAGCAACGATGCTATCTGCTATTATATAATACTACACCCAGTAGTATACTAGTAGTAGTATTATTATTATTATTATTATTATTATTTATTTAAATACAGTTAAATATATTGAAATATATTAATGATGCTATCTGCTATTATATAATACTACGCCCAGTAGTATACTAGTAGTAGTATTATTATTATTATTATTATTATTATTATTATTTATTTAAATACAGTTAAATATATTGAAATATATTAAAATATATTTAACTGTATTTAAATAAATAATAATACTAATAATAATACCACCAGTATACTACTGGGTGTAGTTATTATATAATACCAGAAATCATCGTTGTGCATACATTAGTGTACACACTAGTGAATAACGTATGATTGGTGGTGGACTCGATGCTACACTCTCGAGAGAGATTACAATTTCATATTGAATATAATTAATCTAATGCAATGTTAATTTCCCCGCCGAGTGATCACACACCACCGGGCTACTTGATAAGGAGTACTATCCTAGCACTGCTAGTGTTACCGCTAGGGTGGTGACCTGTGAACTGATGAATGGCGCCCTGGTCTGTGAGGTCGGCGTGTATAGACTCGTCGCCCGTAGCAACCATGACCTGCAGCAGACGAAGGCAGTGTCGCATCTGAGCCTTCTTGTTGCCCCGGCCGCCTCGCCCGTGGTAGCTGTTTCCATCTCCTCCGTAGTTATCTACACGTGTGTGTGTTTAGTTTATCTATTTATAGATTCGAGTGAGAGTGGAGTAATTGTAATTTTAGAAAAATTATCAAAATATAAAAATTATAATTTTAAAATATATAATCTATTAAATTGCATTTAAATTAGGTAAAAAAAATTATTAATTTTATAATCAAATCTCATAATAATAATGTTTACTATCCACGTAAGATAACATTTTAATAATATATATATTTAGGTTAGTTTACATTAAAATATTGACACCCATGATAACCCCTATTTAGTGCTGACCTGCTTCCGAAACACACCACTCCAACAGCAGCAGTAGCCGGGTGGAGCCCTGACAGAGGATGTAGTCGTCCTTGAGCTTGGGAGACAGGGTGGCGAGGGCGGACAGGGCGTGAAGCTGTAACTCCTCAAACTCAGATTCCGTCCAATCAGCTGAGGTCGTCGGCTTCGTTCGTCTCTCGTTGGGCCGTACGTACGTGAACAACGATAGTAGAACGTGTTCTTGTTTGTATATCTGTACGTACGATATAGTGTTCGAATGTATGAATCATGTAGAAGATTATATAACACGTATTGTCAATAATAATGATTAATTATTTATTTGAGGTAATTTTATAATTATATTTATAATTATTTAAGAAATATATTTTTATTATCATAAACATAATAATTATGTTTGATTATTAATGGTCTGATTCCTTTAAGATTATGAAGTAGTGAATTAGAAAAGTGTTAGCAAATCAGTGAATAATGTGAACTCCGTATTTCATATATTTAGTTATAAGAGTGATTAGTATATTCGAGAAACTAATTGATCGGGTTGGTATCTTTTGTGATAGAAAACTGTATAAGTTGGAAGTAAACTTGGTTATGAGAATTATTGAGTAAATATAGTAAGTATACTATATATAGTCATAAATTTCAGTTGATATTTGTTCGGGTATTAAGTCAATTAAGTTGAATAGTTATGTAGTCATTAAACTCTACAAGTTAGTCATTTACTGACTACATATTAAGTCCAATAATATTTGGGCCAGTTGATCGGATAAAATACTTATCCTAGGATTATCCTGACAATATTTAACAGTATGGTTCCATGTCTCGAGATAGCTAAGGATTGTCCTTACATTATTTTATCAGAACAACCGCCACCTGAAGATAATGTATAACTTATTCTGTAGATATATAGGACGGGGAAATCATTAACGTAAATGTATTATTTCTAAACTTTAATATAACAATATTTACTTTTATATTGAATGCTAATTCATAGTGATGTACAAATCTATAAATGGATTTGAAAGCTTCAGTTTGCGATTAAGAGGCTAGCTATGTAACTCCACTTATCGTACGATCACAGTATTATCACACTAATGCTAGTAAAACCTTAGCAATATTAAATATTGAATTAATACTTCAGCTATATTTGCAGAAAATATTTATAATTTATACTTTCGTTAATATATTTCGATTATGTATACGGCTTAAATAAATAAATTATCAATCAACAACAGAATACATACACTAGACTCTTAAACTCTTATAAATAATATTATTATTATTATTATTATTATATATTGAGTATGTGCAGTGTGTACGTATTCGCATATAGAGCCGCTACTAGTGACGCCCCCTACTTACCGCGAGAACTGTATTGTCTTCGCTCAACCTCACCACCAGGTTTAGCAGCAGTTTCTTCAGCTCAAAGTCTTCAGGGCTCTTCGTCAGCTTGAGGTGTTTCACAAGAGCGTTGTGGTTTTTCACTGATAAGGTAATATCAGTGATATTAGATTAACTAGAATACTTAGCTAGCATATCTATATTGTTATTGTTATTGTTATTTTGGTAGAGACTTTCATCCAGGAACTTATATGAAGTTTTAACTTATAACCATATATGGCTCTAATTTCCCTTCAAAGCCGCTCTCAAGTTAATTAACGTAAGGCATCCATGGTTTTAACGAGAGCCGATCATTTTTATAGACAATTATATAAGATCACTTCAAAATAATATTTTAAGACCCATGTTGTGGGTACGGCAGGGACTAGAACCAAACTATAGCAGGCTGAGATAACCATCTAATTATTTATAAATACATATGAATATGTGTGAATATATGTGATACATGTATGTGTGTATATATCTATATCTATATGTAAGATTGTATATTTAAAATTAACGAATTTAATTAGAAAAATTATAGTGTTAAGTGAATTGAATAATATTTATAAAATTGATGACGTTGACATATACATACCAATCTTAACACTTCGCTATGAAACACTCAATAAAATTAAAAGTATCATCAAATTACTAGATATAGATATATTATAGAATGCATTATTATAATAACTGAATGTAATGCAAACATAGTAACATTCAGTATAACATCAGTAGTGTTTCAATAACAATACACAAAAGTGATATATCACTAGTGTTATATAACTATATAATACTATAATAAACTATACAATATATAGTACAATATAAATATTACAATACTATATATAGGTATGCCCCATTATGTTGTCACTATGGTTATGCCCCATTATTATGTCACTATTATTATACCCCATTATGTTGTCACTATTGTTATACCCCATTGTTATGTCACTATTGTTATACCCCATTATTATGTCACTATTGTTATACCCCATTATGTTGTCACTATTGTTATACCCCATTATGTTGTCACTATTATTATGCCCCATTATTATGTCACTATTATTATGCCCCATTATTATGTCACTATTGTTATGCCCCATTATGTTGTCACTATTATTATACCCCATTATGTTGTCACTATTGTTATGCCCCATTATGTTGTCACTATTATTATACCCCATTATTATGTCACTATTATTATACCCCATTATGTTGTCACTATTGTTATGCCCCATTATTATGTCACTATTATTATACCCCATTATGTTGTCACTATTATTATACTCCATTATGTTGTCACTATTGTTATGCCCCATTATTATGTCACTATTGTTATGCCCCATTATTATTTCACTATTGTTATGCCCCATTATTATGTCACTATTATTATACCCCATTGTTATGTAACTATTATTATACCCCATTATGTTGTCACTATTATTATACCCCATTATGTTGTCACTATTGTTATACCCCATTATTATGTCACTATTATTATACCCCATTATTATGTCACTATTATTATACCCCATTATTATGTCACTATTATTATACCCCATTATGTTGTCACTATTATTATGCCCCATTATTATGTCACTATTATTATGCCCCATTATGTTGTCACTATTATTATACCCCATTATTATGTCACTATTATTATACCCCATTATGTTGTCACTATTGTTATACCCCATTATTATGTCACTATTATTATACCCCATTATTATGTCACTATTATTATACCCCATTATTATATCACTATTATTATACCCCATTATGTTGTCACTATTGTTATGCCCCATTATTATGTCACTATTATTATACCCCATTATGTTGTCACTATTATTATACCCCATTATTATGTCACTATTGTTATGTCCCATTATTATGTCACTATTATTATACCCCATTATGTTGTCACTATTGTTATACCCCATTATTATGTCACTATTATTATACCCCATTATTATGTCACTATTATTATGCCCCATTATGTTGTCACTATTATTATACCCCATTATTATGTCACTATTATTATACCCCATTATTATGTCACTATTGTTATACCCCATTATTATGTCACTATTATTATACCCCATTATTATGTCACTATTATTATACCCCATTATGTTGTCACTATTGTTATACCCCATTATTATATCACTATTATTATACCCCATTATTATGTCACTATTATTATGCCCCATTATGTTGTCACTATTATTATACCCCATTGTTATGTCACTATTATTATACCCCATTATTATGTCACTATTATTATGCCCCATTATTATGTCACTATTATTATACCCCATTATGTTGTCACTATTATTATACCCCATTATGTTGTCACTATTGTTATACCCCATTATTATGTCACTATTATTATACCCCATTATTATGTCACTATTATTATACCCCATTATTATGTCACTATTGTTATGCCCCATTATTATGTCACTATTGTTATGCCCCATTATTATGTCACTATTATTATACCCCATTGTTATGTAACTATTATTATACCCCATTATGTTGTCACTATTATTATACCCCATTATGTTGTCACTATTGTTATACCCCATTATTATGTCACTATTATTATACCCCATTATTATGTCACTATTATTATACCCCATTATTATGTCACTATTATTATACCCCATTATGTTGTCACTATTGTTATACCCCATTATTATGTCACTATTATTATACCCCATTATTATGTCACTATTATTATACCCCATTATTATGTCACTATTATTATACCCCATTATGTTGTCACTATTGTTATACCCCATTATTATGTCACTATTATTATACCCCATTATTATGTCACTATTATTATACCCCATTATTATGTCACTATTATTATACCCCATTATTATGTCACTATTATTATGCCCCATTATTATGTCACTATTATTATGCCCCATTATGTTGTCACTATTATTATACCCCATTATTATGTCACTATTATTATACCCCATTATTATGTCACTATTATTATGCCCCATTATTATGTCACTATTATTATGCCCCATTATGTTGTCACTATTATTATACCCCATTATTATGTCACTATTATTATACCCCATTATTATGTCACTATTATTATACCCCATTATTATGTCACTATTATTATACCCCATTATTATGTCACTATTATTATACCCCATTATTATGTCACTATTATTATACCCCATTATTATGTCACTATTGTTATGCCCCATTATGTTGTCACTATTGTTATACCCCATTATTATGTCACTATTATTATACCCCATTATTATGTCACTATTATTATACCCCATTATTATGTCACTATTGTTATGCCCCATTATGTTGTCACTATTGTTATGCCCCATTGTTATGTCACTATTGTTATGCCCCATTATGTTGTCACTATTGTTATACCCCATTATGTTGTCACTATTGTTATACCCCATTATGTTGTCACTATTGTTATACCCCATTATTATGTCACTATTGTTATGCCCCATTATGTTGTCACTATTGTTATACCCCATTATGTTGTCACTATTGTTATACCCCATTATTATGTCACTATTATTATGCCCCATTGTTATGTCACTATTATTATGCCCCATTGTTATGTCACTATTGTTATACCCCATTGTTATGTCACTATGGTTATGCCCCATTGTTATGTCACTATTGTTATGCCCCATTATTATGTCACTACGGTTATGCCCCATTGTTATGTCACTATTGTTATGCCCCATTATTATGTCACTATTATTATGCCCCATTGTTATGTCACTATTATTATGCCCCATTATGATGTCACTATTGTTATGCCCCATTGTTACGTGACTCATGGTCTGACCTTCCTGGAACGTGGAGATCACGGCGAGCTGTTTAACGAAGCCGGTTTCGACGAACGGAACGTGGCTGACGTCGGTACTGTGCGCCGCCACCAGGGCAAGTATCACGAGGATGTCGTTACGCAGTTGGTGGTCGTAGTGCGAGTAGCCGTGAGATAGTTGCGATAGGAACGCATCCCTTAGGGTTCTGTACGTGAGGGCAGTGTGTCATCGGTTATTATTTATGACTCATTAATTATGACTCATTAATTATCTCATTAGTAATCGAGTATACTGTGTACTATAAAATATTATTATACTGTGATATATATATATATATATATATATATTTATATATAATAGAGTATCATCAGATAATATGTATTATATTATTCGATACAGACTTGAGAGCTTGCGTATATTGACTAAATGAAACTAGTGTTCACTTCAATATTATTCGTATGATCGCATTGTTATAATGGTAGTGTTGTGCAACAATGTTTCAGTGGATTAACATGTCCTATTGTTGATAATACTCTATAACAATTATATATAATAAATATAAATATTATATAATATCTTATATATATATATATATATATATATATGTATATATATATATATATATATATATATATATATATATATATATATATATATATATATATATATATATATATATATATATATATATAATAATAATATCAGAATTTAGACATGACCAAGGTAATCGAAATATACTACTATATATATATATATAAGATTTCTCAAGTGTAATATTAAGTAATATAATGTAATACATCGATACACAATGAGACACTATACAGACTATTGTATCGATACACGGAGCATTACGTTCAATGTTACCCTAGCATACGAGCTACCTATCTAGATACGAGTCATTCGGGATGCGTAACCCTATACAGTGCATTGTACTCAGTTGTCTGGACGCCACTTCCGAGTCGCCGCTCTCTAGAATGTTCCACAGAAGTTCCGTCGAGTAGAACATCAGAAGGCCGGCCTTCTTTTCGTCGTTGAAGTGGTCGCAGATCTTCACGAGTAGATCCTCCTCTAGCATCTTGTCGCAGTTTGCCGCTGCAATGTTTACGAGCGTGTGTGTGTCAGGTCATGTGATCAGCGATATGAGCTTCATCTAAATTAATTACGACGTTTATTTATTATTTTGTACTTATATTTGTATAAAATAAGTATTTATATACTTTGAATATACTAATTATATTCATATATATATACACCTATGACACAGTTGAATTTTAATTATCATTATATTGCTGATATTAATTTTATTGCATTTCTGTTTTAAAATTAATATTTATACAACGAACTCGATAGCTACAATTATAATTAACAGCGTGTTATAATACGGACAAAGGTATCGTACATAAGTTGAGTGACAGGTAGGGGGGCGTGTCCGGAGTGACAGGTAGGTGGCGTGTCCGGAGTAACAGGTAAGGGGGGCGTGACCGGAGTGACAGGTAGGGGGCGTGTCTGGAGTGACTAACCGGAGTCCTTGGAGAACAGGCGCAGAACGTTGAGAACTTGAAGACGAAGACCTGCGTCGTCTGCCCGGAACAGACCTAGACTCTTCACCAAGGTCGCGGAGATGTCGCTTTGTTGGACAATCTCTCGGTTGAAGCTACGCACGGTGGTCTTCAGATCTGTGTACGACGGTAGTCATGGTGATAGTGGGCTTCAGATCTATGTATGACGGTAGTAGTAGTAATAGTGGTTTTAGTGATGAGTATCTCGTAGGTTATGTTTACAAATGGGATACATATCGATCTGGGTTATTGTTGTTATTGTTATTTGGTTGAGTCCTTTCATCCCATCCAGGAACTTAGATGAAGTTTTCACTTATAACCTTATATGTCTCTAAACTCCCTTAGAAGCCGCTCTCATGTTAAGGCATCCATGGTTTTAACGAGAGCCGATCTATATTTTTACCGATCTATTATTTATACACAATTATATAAGATCACTTCTAAATAATATTTTAAGACACATTTTTAAAAATTAATTAAAGGTCTGGACAAGGCTTGTATTCACGTCCTACTGCTTGTGGGTTAGAGTAATAAGTATACTTAAAATAAATAAGCTATTAATGGATTAACTCATATGGACATTATTATATACAATGTTAGATATCATATTTTTAATTATATATGAATGAATGAATGAATGAATGAAATCAGTTTATAGACAACTGTCTAAAGAGGATCATTGAAAGCTATAAGTAGCTTTATTAAATCGATACCTCCATAGTATATGAATATAATAGCTTTAGGACATTAATACAATAATAATAAGAATTGTGTACTAGAATTCAATATATTAATAGTTGAGTAATATATAAAAAAAAATAATAATAATTATAATAATATTGTTCCTCCTCGTATTTCACCATATTTCAATCCATTATCTGAGCTAATAAAACAATAATAATACAAAAAGTGGGGATAAAATAATATATCAAATTATTAAAATGTGATAAAACATCAAATGACCTAAATGGTATTATATAAAAATATTTAAAACATTAACGATGATTAAAAATATTAAAAATTATTAAAATGGTAAAATATAAAGACAACATATTAAAATATATTATAATAATATGATAGTAAACAAAAGTGTACATTATTTACTTCTAATATTTATTTAAATAGTATTTCTTTAATACTTTTTTTAATTTGTATATATTATATACATTATAATATTTTAATAAATTATTAATCATTAAATTATTATAATATTTAGGACCTTAAAAAAAATTGTGTTTTGGAATTGTGTAGTTTTTATTAATGGTAAAATAAATGTTGTCTTTATTAAAAATAAAATGTTTTCTAGATTAATGTTATAGTTATTATGTAAGAGGTTATATAAAAATAATATTATTCTAAAAGTTATAAGTTCATTCAATTTTAAAATAGAATTATATTTAAACATATTATTAGTGTGTAAATTTGAATAGTTCTGTTGTACTATTAATACAAATTTGTGTAATCTATCTTCATAAACATTACCCCATATTTCTATTCTGTATGACATTTTTGATAAAAATAGTGAATTATATAATAGAATTAAATTACGAATATTAAGAAATGTTAACTTCCGAAAAATATATATAATTTTAGATATTTTATTACATAAATTTATAATATGAAGCGAATATGTTAAATTACTATCCAATATGATACCTAAAAACGTATATCTATCTACTATTTCTATGTTCGTATTATTAAAATTTATATTATTTATAATTTTTGTCTTAAAATAAGGTAATATTTTAGTTTTTCCAATATTCAATTTTAATTTATAAATTATATATAGGTAAGGCCTACATTTTTGTAGGATTTATATATATTATCAAATGGTATTTTAAATCCCTATCCAAATTAATATATCATAATTGAACTCATAATAAATTTATATATAAATTAATATCTTTAAAAGAAATATTATATAAATAAAATATATTAGTTTGATGAACATTAACATATGATGATAAAAATAAATATTAATAATTATAAAATTGTATGTGCGGTTACAAATTATTACTTTCAATCAAAATATATACTTTTATAGAAATATCATATGTTTGAATGAAATATCTTATCTTTGCATGAATGACACTTTTCTTGATAAATTAATAAAATTACACCAATGATTTTGATTGGATATTAAACATATTATATAGGTCATTTATTAAAACAGTTCAATTTTCGTCGAAATAGATAGAAGTAACTTATATCTATATCTATAGATTTAGATTATATATGTCAATAAAATAATAATATCTAATTAAAATGCATTTAAATACATAATAGTAGTTGATATATGTATTTTATATATATAAGTATTATTTTTAATAAAAATAGTACATTAAAATTAATTGTAAATATCAATATAAATATAAATAAATAATAGTAATTTAATATTTTCTAGGTATTTTATTGTAGGTTTCGACTGCAGCGCCTCTATCGTAAAGTGACATGCACTACATTCAATTGCTTATCCACTTTATTAATATAGGTACACACTATACATTGTAGAACAATGACCTCTACCCTTTGCATTCCAATCTCCCTAGGGGTCTCAAAGTGCTTGTGTAGCTAAGTTGACTAAAGCGTCAGACATGTAGGACGCATGTTCAAGCCTCGTACGGACCATTAAAATAGGTCTTAAAATAATATTTACAAGTTATCTTATATAATTGTGTATACATAAATGATCGGCTCTCGTTAAAACCATGGATTCCTTAACACGAGACCGGCTTCGAAGGGACATTATAGTCGTATGGTTATAAGTGAAAATGACATCTAAGTTCCCCGATAAAAGGATAAATAATAATAACTAACTGTTCACGAGTTTTCCGCATCTTTTTGAGCCTTCGTAGAAACAGATGAGAATATTGCAGACAGACTCCCTCATCTCCACGCTGTTCACCCTCATCAGAAAACCTGGTTATGTTTACCTCGGTTAATCAATGTTAATCGTATGTTATATTGTCATACCACGTAATAACATGAAATATTTATATAAGTATAATTGAAGTATAATATTTGTATAAGTATAATAGAAATATACTTTAGCATTCGTAAAAGATAACGTATGAAATAAAAATAATATATTTATATAAAAATTATATCGACGCGATAAATAAATTCGATCGGCTACAAACAAGTGCATTCGATAAATTAAGTATTCGATAATTAAGTTATACGCTATTCACTGAAATTAGTAATATAATCTTCTACTCTCGTTATCTTAATAAAATAAAATCTTAATCGCACACATATCGATATCAACATTAGCCGCCCGAGCAGACTCTCTCTCATTAGCCACTTCGCAGACCTAGTTGTGAGATAGCCTCTTGAGCGATCTGCTGGTAACAGATGTGATCGGAGGTCCTCTCTTCGAGGAAGGGTAGGGCGCAGGGTTCCAATAGGGCGAGCATGGCCGGCATGTAGGCGGGGTAACGCGGGATACGGTCCGCGGAGATGTTTAGGATGCGGAATATCACGACTAAGTCCTTCAATAACTGGGGTGAGGGTATAGGGCGGGGTAAGTGGAGACGGGGGGGGGTCTTACGGGGAGGGTATGCGTATAAAGAAGGGGTAAGCGAGGATGGGGGTAAGCGGGGATGGGGGTAAGTGGGGACGGGGGTAAGTGGGGACGGGGGATCAAGGAGGGTATGCGTATAAGGAAGGGGTAAGCGGGGATGGGGGTAAGCAGGGGTAATGGTGAAGGTGATACGTATACTATAATAAAACGCTGCTCTAACTATAGGAGACTCATGCGTTACGTACTTATAAGTTAGACTTATTATATTTGTTGTCAAAATTAAAATATATCCGACGTTTAAGTTAGTATTCGACATGTATTCAATGGTTATTTGAAATGTATACTTTCGTAATAGTGTTTCGTGTATAATTGAAAAATTGACATTATGAAATAAACTTCAATATAATTTATTTCTATTCCAGTATATATATATATATATCTGAAAACTATATAATGATTATATATATTATTCTAAAACTTTATAATATTCACAATTTGTATCCGGAATATCCCTCACATAGATGTACTACCTTATCGTAAGTTACGTAGTTACAAATCGTAGTTATGAGTCATAGTTCCATGCTTACGACTCATATTTACGTAGTTATGACTCATAGTTACGTAGTTATGACTCATAGTTACGTAGTTATGACTCATAGGTACGACTCATAGTTACATGGTTATGACTCGTAACCAGTCTATGACTAACGTATCCTTCAGAGTAGTAGTTAGCGATCTTCATCATGGCATCGATGTGTCTGTCGTACAGATGGCAGGAGTGCTTATCCGTCAATAGTTTCACGATCTTGTGTAAGTATTTCTGAGCATGGTGGTTCTGTAGAAACATGTACAGTTTTTATATGATATTCGATATTTAATTCTGATCATAACAATTTTGTTACGAAACCATATGTATATATATATATATATATTATTAAAAAAAGTAAATAAATAAAAATAAGGTATACATATATATATATATATATATGTGGTTGTTATGCACTAGAGGTGCATGATATATATATATGATTAATAGTTTATTCGATACCGATATGCGCGCTTTCGTAGTGGAGATTGTCGACCCGATATAAGATATATATAAATATATACGATATATCCGTACCGTAATTAACTAGGTGATTTGAAGTCGCGATGAGTCATAGCTAAGTTTTGTGTATTCGTTAAATACATACATATGCACATATATATATATATATATATATATATATATATATATATATATATATATATGTTTATGTACATAAATGCATACACACATACATATATACATAATATAAACTAGAGGCGGAAGTTTCCACTCATAAAATTACATCACCTAAACTATTAGTCATATATTAAATATATGACTAATATAATATTTGGCGCCTATATATATATTATCTTATAGTAATTATTATTATATAATATTATATTATATTAAATATAATAAAATACATAATAAAGATTCGTATATAATATATATATATTATAATAATATTATATTTAATATAATAATTATATTAATTTTATAGTTATTAATATAAATTATATATAATTATTATATTAATATAGTTCTATTTTGATTATAATTAAATTAATTTTCTCTATAGAATTATTCTAAGAATATGACCCCCGTTTGTTTTGATTACGATATATGAGGTCAGAATCCAAATACTCGTTTCGTTATTTGACACTATTCTACATGATAACTTTATAATGAAAATGTATATGTAGTATTATTAGTATATTTAATATAATATTTATTAAATAATTTAATATAATATTATAATAATTATTATAATATATTATTATAATATATAATATATAATATTATATGAAATATATAAATTAGTTGTTATACTAATTTTATAAGTATACATCTATGGTATAAATCAATCTAGGGTATAAATATATAAAAAAAATGTGACCTCGGCAATCATAATAAAAACAAACAGGGCCATATTCGGACATCAATGTCCGCCGAATTGTTACGTTGATCGTAAAGTTCATTTAATCCATTGATATTAATATTCATTATATTGTATTATATATTATAATATATATATATATATATATATATATAAATTATACACTATTATTAATATATATATATATAGTATATTAACAATTGCCCAAATAAAATAATAATATGTAATAATTATATAATAATTATTTTAAACTTACTGTTTTTTCGTTTTCTTGATCTGCTATAATATGATCAATTATTGGTATATTTTTTCTATTAATTGAACTAATCTCTCTTTTATCCATTAAAGAAGTCATGTTTATCTGTATTAATATATCAAATTACGATTAATATATAAATGAACATATAATATTAAATTTTATCATTATTAGTGAAAGTATACATTATTTATTATAGTTGCTAAGTGATATTCAAATTTAACCCGAATTTAACCCCATATATAAATTGGAATTATACATAGATACCAGAGTGCTTTACATATGAATTATAGAGATAGAGAGAAAAGTTTCTTGCTCTATGATTTGAATTTATAGATTTATAGTTTGTTATAGATTTATAGTAATAGCAAATCTGTGTTAATACAAATATATGTAATAATATATGTATGCATTATTTACATTAATGGGTATTACATTAAAATAAAACTGAACATAAAACCCTGTGGGTACCTTTGTTCGGTGGGGTAGGTGAATAGTATTCACTGAATACATGGTAAAGATTTGCTGTTATGTTTAGCCAGCTGATCTTATTCGTGTGTTTGCTCCCTTGTACCGAGTATTCAACGCGATCACAACACGTATCATGTGTCAGTATATATCGTGTGCACAAAGATTTTGCGAAGCAAAGATATAACACTCCCTATGCATGCAACGTAATTTAGTAATAGCCCCAACCGCTGCTAGCAGTAGTATCGAAATCACTGAAATAGATTTAGGTTCGGCTCTGTTTGCATACAACAATGTTGTCATTGCTCTATTAAATTACATGCAATATAAATTAGCTTTTACTCACTAAATATATACTTATAGCATTTAAAACATACATATCATATTTGTTTGTTATATATTAGTAATGAACACTTAGTTTTCATCATATAAATATTAATTTAAAGCATATTATTTAACATTTTAAAAGTGTATAGTTAAATACGAATTTACATTATAAACAACGCATAGTTCCTAAAAGTAACCCGCTATAGGTGGCACCAGGGTATTTTGTATACAAATTCGAATTACACGATTTCGCGTAAGTGTTATATCTTTCCTTCGGAAAATCTTTGGTGTGCATATAAATATATATATATATATATATATATATATATATATATATATATGTAGTGATGAATCATGTGATAACTAGGCAGGAGAAAGTAAATATTATGTAATATGTATAAATTCGACTTTTGTATAGTTTTAATTTTATATGTGAAATTATTCCTATTTGTAAATCGTTTAAACTTTTTTTCTTGTAAAAACGATAGATGGTAATATTAAAATTACACTGATCTTGTATATTTGTTAATTTCTTGTTTCTGTAATTGTAAATTGTAGGCGTAGTTTATAATTGTATTTACTAAAATAATAATGTTATATTTTAGTAATGTTGTTATAATTTGATATGCTTGAATAATAAGTGATCGGAACCTTAACTGTTAACTTCAAGATTGTAGACAAATAGTATCCTCCCGTATTAGAATATAGGTATATACTATATACCTACACTAGGTATATAGTAGGTATATACCTATAGGTATATATATATACTATATACTATATACATAATATACATCTATATAATTTCGACGTATTGTCATACACTATACATATACAAATTGTATAATACAATACATATTGACTACCTATACGACCAATGAGTGACACGAGTCTACATTTATATATATATATATATATATATATATATATATATATATATATATGTGTATATTTTATTATTTAAATATTATAGGTAATATTATTTTCTATAAAATGAAATATTTCCGATGTGTAATGCTACTTACTTGTTACTTGTAATCCCGTGACTCGTAAATAGTAGGGGGAATCAATGACGCCAGAGTAACACATATTCTCTAGTCGTCTCGTTCATGCATATCTTTTATTAAACAATTAACATCCTTCTTTGTCTATTTAACAATGTTATCTATCCATTGTTGTTTTGGGCGACCTCGATTTCTTGAACCTTCAACCGCTCCTTGCATGATTGTTTTATACAAATTATCATGTCTGGATATATGTCCAAACCACTTTAATTTGCGTCATTTTATTGATTGCAGAAGCGGCTCGTATACGACCTATGTCTACATATTAATGTTATCATTCTGTTACGGACGAATACGTTTTCCTCGCTTGATATGTAATACCGATTAATTTACTATGCGATTTATTTTCAAAAGCTTGTATTTTCTTTTGCATGGCTGCATTTATCATCCATGTCTCGTAACCATAAGTAAGGATCGATAATACAATTGTATTATCTCTCTTAAGAGAACGATAGAGATTGTGCTTTAATTTGAAGTTTATTTGTTTGCTGTTCCATATAGGTAGTATATAACCTAGTATATAACTGTACCATTGCGGATGTAGCAAGAGCTATTCTAATTGTGATGTCCATTTCATATGATCCGTCACTTGTAAGTATACTTATAGTATACCTATAGGGTCGTTACAGGGTGATTAAAAGTGGGGTGGGGGATATCTCTGACTCATTAATTATAATTAATTATTACCATATAATTTGTAATAAGATAAATCTATAATATAACTTGTTCTCTATTAGTATATATATATATATATATATATAATGTATATTATAGTTAAATTATTATAATTTAAGTAGACAAATTAATTGATAAAGATGGCTTAATATGATTGAATTATTTTGGGCTGAACAATATAAATAAATGTTGGATATAATGATACTAAAAATACTATAAAGAGTAGAAATATAATATTTATTAAGAATAAAATAATTTGTAGATATTAAAAGTGGGGGGTATTATATATTATATCCCCCCACTATTACAAGTGGAGAGGACTTGTACCCCACACCACCCCTACCTTTTATGACACCCCTACTTTTAAGGGTTGCCCCCAGATAGAAAAACGTGTCAACTTCTTCAAGCTTTTCTTCATATCTGGTAATATTTTCATGTATAAAATTGTCGTTAACGTTTACTTTACTTTTTCTGTACTTATTACAATTCCATGTATGGTTGCATTTCTTGATACTAGCTGGGTCTGTGAGTTCTTGGAGCTCCTCGTTGATTCCGGCAAGTAAATCGATGTTATCAGCGTACTTTAGACTACAAAGTGGTCCACCTACTTAATTAGTTGCTATGAGTTTCACTCATAATTTCTTCAAGGAATAAGTTGAATAATGTTGGTGAAAAGAGACAACCTTGACGTACATCAACTGAAGTTTTAAAGAATTCTCCTTCAATATTATTTAGTAGCACTGCGCAAGTATAGTTTGCATATAGTGATTTGATCATCATGATTATATCGTTCTGAATTCCAAACTTATATAACGCTGACCATAATCCTTCATACTATACTTGGTCAAATGCATTTTTAAATTTATGAAATTATGGAACATGTTTTGTTGGCAGTCTAGATGTTTTTCAATAATATTTCTGCAATTAAAGACTTATTCTACAGTGCTCCTTCCTATTCGGAATCCAGCTTGTTCCTCCGATAATATTTCTTCTACCTGGGAGTTTAGTCGTTTAAGGATTATAGATAGTAGTATTTTGCTGGAATGGCAGATTAAACTTAGTATTCTGTAGTTTTTGCATTTCTTTAGATCACCTTTATTGGTAATATAGGTGACTTGGTCCACTGAGATGACCATACTTTACTCGACCATGATTTCTAACATAGAGTTGTAAGTATTCTTACCATTGCCCCCATGTTTGACTAGTTCACTTGGTATGTTATCAATACCGGGTTATTTGTCTTCATTCAGCATTTTAATCGCTTCTATAACTTCAGACTCGAGTATAGACAATTCTTACTACATATCTATGTTATAGTTTGCGTTACTGTTTAAAACACTACTCTCTGGGTTACTCTGGTATTGTAAAGTTCATTGCAGTATTCCGTTCATCTTTGTAGAATCATGCTATCTTCAGCTAGTGGCACATCCTTGCTATCTTAAATTATTGAGGTTCTTCTGGGTGTTGTCTTGGTAAGCGTTCTAAGTATTTCATAAGCCCGATTATTGTATCTTCGATGTATCGTGTCATCATCTATAGATTTACACTGACATTGTATCCAATCATCTTTTCTTTTTGCATCTTTTCGCGAATCGTTGAATTTATCTCCATATAAATATTTTCTAGATCAGATAGTTGCTTCTTTTTATACTAAAATATTCTTCTCTCGTCGCAAAGGTCGAGTATTTCATCTGTAATCCATAGCTATTTTTTACTACAATATTATCCAATTATTTCTGAAGCAGAGTTTCTTTTAAATTGTTCAAATTTTGTGTAGATTTCAGTCGGGTTACAGTATTTTATAGTCTTTTCTAGCTAATTAAATTTTACATCTACATTTTATGAGTATACTTTGCATATTCTTGGGTCCTTTAATTTATTTAAATTGTAGCGAATTCGTTTATTTTGGTGGTTTATTTGATCATAATTTTCTTTAGATTGCATATTATGAAATCATGACCACTGTTGATACCTGCACCTGGATATGTTCTTGTTGAGCTTCGTATGATACTTAACTCGAATCTTTGAGGTGTTAATATATAGTCTATTTGATTGCGAACTAGTCCATTGGGTACCCAAGTTCACAATCAAATAGACTATATATTGTGTACTCACGTGAGTTCCATATTTTTGTTCTTGAATTGTTATGCGGATGTAAAGTATTAGCTATAACTAATGAGTGCCTTTCAGCGAATTCAAGTAGTCTGCCCTCTTTCATTTATATTTCAGAATCCAAATCGTCCAATATATGCACATCCATTCCATATTGTATCTTTTCCAACTTTGGCGTTCCAGTCACCTTGTACTATCAAAAAGTCTTTCTTCGGTATGTTAGATATGATTAGTTTCTATAGATTAATAACATTATTCTATTATTTCATCTAAGTGACTTGTTTTTGGTGCATATACTTGGATTATTGTCATATTTATTGGACTAGCTTTTATTGGGATAGAGATAATTCTGCTTGAAATTACAGAGTTAATCACATCTTTTGCTTAGTTCATTTCTGACTATAAATCCAACGCCTGTGTAATGCTAAGTACACGCGAAGTGGAGCATGCGATGATGTATATTGAGTTTTAACAATAAGTAATAACATATAACAACTTGCTCTTTTCATTATTTAAATTCAGTTAGTTTATAATTAATTGACATACTCTATAGTATCATTAAGAATATTTTTAATTTTAGTTTTTATATATTTCATCATTTAAATGCCATATATATTATAACACAATATTGCATTTAAATAGGCATAGTATGCATTTGTATATTTTGTAATTAAAAGTGAAATCTATATAATAGAAATTTAAAAACTATTATCTATTTCAATAACAAAGATCATAACTTATATTATAATATTTAATTATAGAAGTATATAATTCATAGATATAGAGTACCATATGGTATATGGTACTCTAAATCTATGACATAATTGCACAATAATATATACATATTTATGTAAGTAGGCCTATGATTGATCAAATATTGTATTGTAATATCAGAGATTGATAATATATGTGCATCTTCCAAGTTATCATAGGTGATCTGAAATACCAAGGTACCTCAGTGAACCCGTGGTTCTTCAGCTGAAAAGTATCACTAACTACAGAACCTCTTCACCTATATATTACGATATATCGGATTCTCATTACGTAATTAATCAGCTGAAGATACCTATACTACTACTACTACTACTACTACTACTACTACTACTACTACTACTACTACTACTACTACTACTACTACTACTACTACTACTACTACTACTACTACTACTACTACTACTACTACTACTACTACTACTACTACTACTACTACTACTACTACTACTACTACTACTACTACTACTACTACTACTACTACTACTACTACTACTACTACTACTACTACTACTACTACTACTACTACTACTACTACTACTACTACTACTACTACTACGACTACTACTACTACTACTACTACTACTACTACTACTACTACTACTACTACTACTACTACTACTTCTACTACTACTACTACTACTACTACTACTACTACTACTACTACTACTACTACTACTACTACTACTACTACTACTACTACTACAACTACTACTACTACTACTACTACTACTACTACTTCTACTACTACTACTACTACTATCCATCGATCAACACGTCTGTCTACTATACCAAGTATAAGAAGTGTATAAACCATTGGTTTACAGGTTTACAGGTTTACTACTACTACTACTACTACTACTACTACTACAACTACTACTACTACTACTACTACTACTACTACTACTACTACTACTACTACTACTACTACTACTACTACTACTACTACTACTACTACTACTACTACTACTACTACGACTACTACTACTACTACTACTACTACTACTACTACTACTACTACTACTACTAATACTACTACTACTACTACTACTACTACTACTACTACTACTACTTCTACTACTACTACTACTACTACTACTACTACTACTACTACTACTACTACTACTACTACTACTACTACGACTACTACTACTACTACTACTACTACTACTACTACTACTACTACTACTACTACTACTACTACTACTACTACTACTACTACTACTACTACTACTACTACTACTACTACTACTACTACTACTACTACTACTACTACTACTACTACTACTACTACTACTACTACTACTACTACTACTACTACTACTACTACTACTACTACTACTACTACAACTACTACTACTACTACTACTACTACTACTACTACTACTACTACTACTACTACTACTACTACTACTACTACTACTACTACTACTACTACTACTACTACTACTACTACTACTACTACTACTACTACTACTACTACTACTACTACTACTACTACTACTACTACTACTACTACTACTACTACTACTACTACTACTACTACTACTACTACTACTACTACTACTACTACTACTACTACTACTACTACTACTACTACTACTACTACTACTACTACTACTACTACTACTACTACTACTACTACTACTACTACTACTACTACTACTACTACTACTACTACTACTACTACTACTACTACTACTACTACTACTACTACTACTACTACTACTACTACTACTACTACTACTACTACTACTACTACTACTACTACTACTACTACTACTACTACCACTACTACTACTACTACTACTACTACTACTACTACTACTACCACTACCACAAGCACCTGAAGTTATTCATTTAGGCGATTACATTATTAATACTAAAAGGTTTAATTGAAAATATCCACCTAAGCGAAATAAAGTATACATTATTAATGTGTTACTTGTATTAATTATTTTATATTGATTTATTTAAAATGTTAATCGACAATTTCAGAATTTATTTCATTTATAATCTGGCATTGTAATTGTTAAGATGCGTTTTCAAATTAATAAAAAGGTAATTTATATATTAATATTTTATTATTTTATTTAAACTTTGTAATCAGTATATAGTTATTAATATTTCATAAAGATTATATTATTAAAAATTATTTGAATTGCATAACAAATTCATAAATTACAAATTAAAGTAATTTAATTATTTATTAAAACACTTATATATAAGTAGTCACACTCATATACTATAGTATACGATAATATATTTAATTATTAACAAATATTGCGAGAACAACATTACAAACAGGTATGGGTAATATTGTTAATGGAAGCTATGCTAAAGATACTCGCCAGGCCTGTAATGCAGGGATACGTATGTCCACTATACTTTGCGGCAGATGAAGGTATTTACTATGTGGGTTTAAACAAAAGCAACCTTAACAATATAAGTTACAATGAGCCTGAATTGTGGAACACTATCGAAGGAGAGGGTTAGTTAATATACGATAGATAGTCTATTATGTTAATATTTATATTTCAGTATAATAAGTAATACAACGTATAGTATGTATATTAAAAACTTACTTTTAATTTATATTATATATTATATAATACGATTAAAAATTGTAATATCATACTATAGTAAAATATAATATATAAAGAAAATAACTATCTGTTTTACTAAAATCGGATATATCAAGTATAAGGGTTCCTACCTATTCGTATAGGTTTTAAAGTGATATTCAATAATACAAAAAAATCACTTATAGGTATATCACCTATAACTGTATAACTATATAATTTAACATATTATAATATACGTATATACACGTATATATATAGTTAGTAGGTTTACATTTAGTATCATTTAGTATCATTACATTTAAATATTATGATTAACTATATTTAAATAATTATATACACATAATATGCATCTACATTTCAGTTGTTGACTCATGTCAATAATGATAACACCGTTATTTCCGTATGGGCGTATTATTTTCACGTCTCGCCTATCAGCTACCCAATATAACATCACTGTAATGGATCCAGGGAGCAACGGTATTCCCGTTGAATCAGGTATACTATTTATGTGATCTATATCGATTACTTTAGGGAACGTATGTGTATTTTTACGGAAGTGCCTTTTTAAAGGATATTTTGTTGGCAATTGTCCCCCACTGTTATTTTCCCCCTCGCTTTTAATGTTTTGCCCAAATACAAACTCCGTATTTTATCATAATCAATTATATAATAAGCATATTTATGTATAATAAATGAGTATATGTATTCTATTATATTTTTGTTATATTCAATTAAAAACAAAATTATTATTTGAATTATTATTGAATTTGCCCACCAAATTATATTTTCATATGATTGAGGAGGTATTTGGTTTCATATTCAGATATTTTTTTCATAAATTAAAAAATGTAATAAAAGTTTATTTGATATATCAGCATTATATTAAATAATTAAAAATACTTTTAATTTATACTATTTAAATAATTATGAATATTGTATTCTTTAAATTTGTTTATAGATGTATATATAGTATCCGTAATCGAGAACTATCCATAGTTGGACACTTTCCACTATTTAAATTAATTTAATAATTTGTCTTCTTTAAATAATTATAATATTTATATAACTCAATATTAACCTTATTACCATAACATAAACCGTATCAATAGTGAAGCATACTTATAATTGAAATTATTTATTTATTTACATTATTAAATATATTTACTGATATTTTATACCAAATCAATATCGAAACATTTTGTAATTATTTATATATTTTATCAATTCAAAATATTATCAATATTGTCATAAACAAAAAATTAATTATAATACATATTATAAAATCTATTGTTTACTACATTACATTAAACAAAACATAGTATTAGAAATAATAGTATAGCTATAGTATATACCTATAATTATATATATATATATTTCGATAATGATATAAGAGTATCGTTGATTACAAATATGATTATTAGTTTAGTTTACATTATATACAAAGTAACATTCATATTTTCCTAAATCGATGAAAAACTATGTAGTAACGTGACGTAGATTTACATCTCGAATATATAGACTTACCATTATACCCGCTACCTTTATATATATATATATATATATATATATATATGTGTGTGAGTGTGTATATTTATGTATATACATAGAATTAACATTGTATAATATCATCCAGTCACTATGAACTTGCAACATGAAAACTCTACAATCCCGGTATTGATGAGTGTAAATTGTGTGTTATTCGAAAACTCGGCTCCATTGATTATACATTGTTACAGTGAAAAATACGCATACGAATATACAATATACACTTTCACTAACATATACACTATATTCGAGATGAAATTCAATCCTCTGTCTTTCTTTTTTAGAAATTCCAAGTTAGTATGATGTATATTAACTGTTCTGGTGGGCTCACTATATTATTAAGCTAGAGCTTATTTATTTATTAAATTGTGCAACATTATTGTATTATAGATAATTATTTACATATACTTACATATATATATACAATCATATATGATATAGATACTTATATTAATTTATAAATATGTTATAAATATGTTATAAATATGTTATATATATATACATGACTAATGCATTTATCATGTAGATATGCGAAACAAAATAAATAGTAACCTCACCTACACATACCCCAAATAATTCAAAACCTTTAATACAAAATGATATGCTATAATTTGCGTATATTATTATTTCATAAAATAAAATCAATTCTCCGAGATAATTATTTTTTACAGTGCTTTAAAAGTTATAAATTGTAAGTTACAACTTTTAAATTGCAAGTTATAAGTGATGTATATTTTGAGGAAATATATGTCTCCGGACATTAAAATATCAATGTATACATTGATATTTTGTATTTTGTATACACATATATGTATCAACGAGACATTCAAATAGTAAACTACGGAACAGCCAATTATAATATATATATATAAACTAGTTTATATATATATATATATTATAATTGGCTGTTCCTATATATATATAAGCTTATATAATTATGTATACATAAATATTTATTGATCATATGATCGGCTCACGTTAAAATCATGGATGCCTTAACATGATAGCGGCATTAACTATGAAGGGATATTATAACAACATGGTTATAAGTAAAAGATTCATCTAAGTTCCTGGATGGGATGAAAGGACTCTACCGAATAAAAAATAACAATAATAATAGTAATTAATCATCGATATTGTTGTACAGTTGATTGCTTCCTCATTTGTAGAAACTATTAAAATAGGTATTTAAAGAAGTCTATTATTATAATGAATACATATTAATTTATCTAGTAAATCTTAATCTAAAATCTTTATTTTCTTGGTTAGAATGAATTATGCATTATCATATATACTCTATGGTTCTACATATTTTCCTTGGGTATAGTTTAGTTAATTTAGAAAGTCCAATAAATCTTCTTTCATTTAGTTTCCTCCAATCGATAGGATAATTATTGAGATCAGGATTATCATATTTTATATATAGATTTATTCCATCATCATCCTGTTCAATTATAATAATGATTTAGAGGTTAGAGGTATGCTATGTTAACAATGACATATCGATGATTATATTTGAGAATAATAAACTAAAAATTGTATAGATATTATTTAGCGGATTATATAAATAGTCTAAAATAGTATTTTTTTATTTTTTAATAATTCAAAATGTTGCTGATATATCCAATAAACTGATTTTTATATTATGTTATTAAATTTATGAAAAAAATTTCAACTCAAAACATTCTCAAAAATATACGTATGTATCGATATAAAATAAAACTATATTATTAAAAATAAAGCATTTTAAAAATTATATATATAAATTCTATATTTGTTATCAAATATTCATTAAATTAAAATCATATATCTAGAGGTTATATAAATCCCTAATACGGACACTATATATGTATTAATACGGACACCCTATAACCAATCAGCGCGCAGCGTATGAACTATTCTGATTTTCATAAAAATAGCGAGCATTACATATTAATACCACCAATAAAGCTAAATCTAATATTTTATTATTTAGATACATAAATTGTATTATTAACTAATTAAATTAGAATAAATTATTCATAAAATTAATTATAAATAATGTAATTGGAATTTGTCTGATTGATTCATCAATAATATATAGTTTATCTAGTGGCCACAGGTATATATATACCTTATAAGGTTTCCGTATTATAATACAGGATGTTCGTATTCGGACATGGGTACCGAATACGGACACCATGTTATCTATGGAATTAAAAGATTAAATACTATTTTAAAATCATAATAATATCTATATTCATATAATATTAATATATTGTAATTTTTGAATACAAATAATAGGTCATAAAATGTTAAGACCATTTATTGTTAAAGTGTCCGTATTATGTTACTTTCCCCTATATATATAATTATGTTGAAATAATAAAATATCAATAGTGATTAGGAGGTACATCTGTAATATATTATAATTTTTTTTTTAATACTATAATTTGATGACGTTTTTCGGAAATATATCATTATTTTATGATGAAAAATAGGTTTACTAGTGGAGTTTATTAAAATTACGCGACATTTCATTTATAAATAGCTATATTAATTAATAAAATACATGTATATTATTATAATATTCTAGGTAGATTTAAATAGATTATTATATATGTTAAATATTAAATATTAAATATATTAACAATATATTTATATTATAGAAGAATTATATACGTCATCAATGAATATCCGAACTATGGCCTATATTTGATCACGGACAACTCTATCGAATTGATAATGCAATTTAATAAATCAGCGAATGGCATAGATCACATAGATTTTTCTCGGAATATTGTATACTGGACAGTACGAGGTTATATATTTATCTTTTTTAATTTGTATTGAGAAAATATATGATTGAATTACTTTTAAGAAAATATTTCCATGTCAATTTAATATTTTTCTCTTTAGAACATGTTTGAAAATTCAATGTAAAAAGATAGGGATTTTTATATTTTTTTAATTGTCAATAATTATAACAATTATTAAGATATTACAATTCTTTAAATGCATATTGAAGGGAGGAATGCTCTGCTTTACTCATTTTTTGTATCTAATATAATATTTTGGTTTACTATTACTATCATAATTATATATATATATATATAATATCATTTAAGTATGTGAGACAGTTGATCTATAGATCATAAACAATATATTTTGTACATATATTGTATACGGAAAATATGTGTCTACTAACATACTAATAACTCTCTTGCTATTAATTGTAAATATATTATATTTGATATTATAATGGTTTATATTATTATTAATTATATACAAATAATATACAACGTTATGTTATAACAATAAATTTACCAACTATATATGATTAAGTTATGAAAAAAATACATAAAAAGAATAATAACTTAAACTTAAATTAATATTGAAAATAGTATAAATACATTTAAAATTATAATGTAATTATGTATTATTTTAAAAATTTGCAAATTTTTATTAATTTATTGTATTATTAAAGTAATTGATTTTGAAGTTTAATTACAAATAATTAAAAAATTTATTAAATATATATGAAAAGATCACTAAAAAAGATCACCTATATATAGAAAATTGTCTATTATACACCTATACTTACTTTGAGGATGATCTTGTTGATCTTCTACTCGAACATCAGTATTTGACAACTCCCACCAGACACCTCTATCTGGCATGCTGGTTCTTATCTCTTGCTTTTCTAGGAGACCAGTGTCTTTTCTTAACATATCCACATAGTTTAAACGCCTGCGACCTCTGCTAGCTTTACCTTGTGTGGGTTCCCATAAAATGAGCGGGTGTGATGATAGTTCAGGATGCCGTATAGTGTGTCCAGACTTTTTCATCCTTCTGGATTTAATTTTCGAATAAACAAGAGGTAATTTACCATACAGATTTTTGTTTGTGAAGTGTTACTTCCAAGATATGTAGGTTTTACGAAGCATTCACGTGTATGTGCCATACAGTCAGTGATGGGCACGATCACGATCGTCGATCGTCGATCGTCGATCCCGATCGCGATCGTGATCTTGATCGCGATCGACGATCGTTTGAAAATGATCGAGTAAAATGATCGACGATCGACGATCGTTAGAAAATGATCGAGTAAAATGATCGACGATCGTCAGCAACTGATCGCGATGATCGACGATCGTGAAAAAAATTAGATATATATAGGCTAGATATATATATATATATAGTCCTATATATAATATCATATTAGATAGAATGAATTTATAACTTAAGGTAAGGTAATTAACCCTAACATATTCTTTGAAATCTTTATTGTTAACAATACTAATTGGAGTCATAGTATTTATTAGAAATTTTAGTAGTAATTTGTCAGTTTCTATATGTGGTATTGTAGTCGATTGCTCGATTGATAATTGAACCAATGAAGATTGTTTAATCTTTTTAGTATAGGATAGTTCTGAAGGTTCTTGGAGTTGTCTTTTTTTACTATTCTCATTGTGTTAACATTTTACTCTATCATATTCATCTAATTTAGTATGATGTACAGTTTTGTAATGACGTCTTAAATTTGATGATGACGAAATCCCAGCTATTTTTTTTTCTATAAATCTTGCATGATGCTTCAACTTTATTATTAATTATTTTTAAGTCATTAAAATAAATATTTGATTTAATACAGGGAGAATTTATCCAAGACATTGTATATCCTAGAACTTATAACTTATAATGATCTAAACTATTAATAAAGTTATAGTCCTATATAATACGCCTACAGGGAAATTGTCGGTTTGACTCATTTTTGGCGTAGATACTCTATAATAGAGTAGATAATTAATTGTTTGATCTTGCATGTCTCGCGCGGTAAAATATTACGATTAGGTATTAGTAAAACATTAGTAAAAAAGATACATTGGTATATATATAAATATATTTATATGACGGCGTGAATGGATGAGTACTCGCGAGTACTGCGTGGATCATTAGTGGTTCATGCAGCAGCCAGGAATTCATATTCTTATATAATAATACGATCGAGATCCACGATCAAAATAATTACACGATCTACGATCGACGATCGACGATCGTTAAAAAATGATCGAGTAAAAAGATCGACGATCGACGATCGTTAGAAAATGATCGACGAAATTGATCGACGATCGGCGATCGTGAAAATTCGTGATCGTGCCCATCACTGCATACAGTGATATCTGCTGTGAAACGTTCAGTGTCCATGACTCAGACCCATATAGTACACTTTCTACAGTTACCTAAAATAGTATTGTATTAAGTAGTAAGTTTATCTTAGACTTCCATATAATGTGCATGCTATGTAGTGCGTTCCATGCTAGAGCCTTTCATACTTTAATATCCTTTTCTGATGATTTGATCCAAGAACCAAGGTATTTGATGTCTTTTTCGACTTATAACGTTTGATCATCAGCTGTTTTTAATACTATTGGGTCAAGTGTGTTAAAAACCATTATTTTAGTCTTTTTTGTATTCAGACTCTAACCGTAGCAATAATTCCTAGCTTGATATTTACAGTATTGGATAATAAGAAATATGAATCAGCAAAATCTAAATATCTGGATACGTGGATACAATGTTCGACTTTTGCGCGGGACAATGGTACATCCCATGTCCTCTTCATGTCCGTTGATTGCTTTTCTAAGTGCATAATCTAGTACAATAATATATAGGTAAGGTGATAGAGTATCCCCTTGTATAACTCCTGCTACTAGATCAAACTCTGCAGATACGCCTTCTGGTGAGTATACTTTCGCTCTAGTATTAATACTAATTAGCATAGCTCCCATTTATTTCATTAACAAGCTTTTCAGGATTCCATATGATCTAAGTACTTTAACCATCTTATCTCTATATATATATATATATATATATATATATATAGAATCAAATTCCTTCTTAAAGTCAATACATGTTAAGACAACTGTTAAATTCTTATTCGTAATTCCTTCCAGTATACCAGTATACTGATATATCCTTCTTATTGCCAATATCTGACCGACCCCAGGAAACACATACTTTTCCAATACGTATTAGATCCGGATTGCACTGGATTAATTTCGGATCAAGATAAATGTATCCGGATCCTGATTTAATCCGGATTAAATTTGAATCATAGGATCCAAAAATTTAATTTTATATAAAAATTAATTATTTTTACTATATACAAAGTTTGCTGTTTTATAAATGAAGATTATTATATATTTTATAAATTAAATATACGAATATATATTATATTTGAGATTATATAATCTCAAAGTTGTTTAATAATTATTTGATACAGATTAGATCTATATTTGATTCGAATAAAATGTCGGATTTAACCTTTCATTTTGATTCAAATTCAATACGGATTCGATCCGGATTAAGTGATACGGATTTAATTTCGATTGTTCAATACGGATACTTATAAAATACTTATAAAATAATTAAGATCATATAAGTATTTAGGGATCATACTTATATATTAGTGTACATATATAGGGGATATATCATACATGTAACATATAAGTATAATATTATAGATCTATAGTTTCGCCAACATAAAACTGATATAAAATCAATATATAAATGACTTCTAGCCATAATATAGATAACAATATAAATTATTAATTTTTTTTTTATAATTACAGTAATAAAATGTTTATTATCCAGGAAATCTAATATTAATCCGGATCAAAGTCGAGTATTTAGTCTACTTTGAAATACGAATTTAATCCGGATTATAATCTGGATTCAATCTGGATCATAATCCGGATTCAATTCGGATTTCAAAGTAGCCTAAATACTCGACTTTGATCCGGATATATAACTCGGATTGAATCCGGATTAATATTGGATTGTGTTTCCTGGGACCGTTGATCTCTTCTGTCTTAATCCATTTTGATTGGGCCTAAGTATAGGAGCAAATACTGGACGTATTCGATTGAGTATCATATGATTATAAGTGTTGGGCATTATAGAAGTGAGACTATAGTCTCACTTGTTGAATTATAATTCCACGGTAGTTATCAGCTTTGATGAGATTTCCCTATGTAGGTAGGTACCTACTGGGACTATTCTAGAAATGTTCCATAGGTCAGGCTGTTCACGGTGTATATTATAATTATTTATGATATTAAGCACAAAGTCATCAATTAGAACATATTTGAGTGGCCTACTTATGGAAGTATACCATCTTACCCAGCGCTTTTCCCCACATTTTATTGATTTTTTAGCTTTCTTATATTCATCAAGTGTAAATATGTCTTCTTTTATATGTAAGTTTTCAAAAACTGTAAGTATTTCTTTATTTTCATCTGTCACTTCGGGTAATTTCCCGAGAAGTTTTCTGAAGTATTCATACCATAGAACAACTCTATCCTCTGCACTATAGTGCATATATTAGTAATATTAAAATATTAACATTTGACTATGATGATTCGGTACTTTTTTTGCAATTATTTCGTTGATCAAGTTCCAACTTTCTAGATATCTCATACCCAGATCAGCTTGCTCAATTACAACAACTTTATTTTCCAATTCTTCGTCATTAATTATATTATACATGTGGAACATCTCTATTCTATTTTGATTGTTTAGAGTATGATTACTTTGACATTTTTTCTTCTTACCAAGTGCTTTATTTGCGGTAGTTATAGCTTCTCGAGCATTAATAATTCTTGGGTCTTGAGAATTCAAATTTCATTTTAAATGTTGGGGCTTGTCTCATGCATCCTACCTCTGTCACATTGCTTCCCCCATACTTTCATAACGTTCGGACATTGTTTCTTCATCTAGTCGTTAAATGTTAAATGTATTCCTTACTTCAACTGCATACCTCTCTTGTAGTTTTTCTATGTCCCTTAGATCACTACAAACATGTTCAGGTCCATAACTTGCTTATTTTATTGTGAAAATGGTGAGTTAGCTACTAATAGCTGGTTTTCTTTTACATTTTTATGAGCCGACTTTTATTATTATTTGTTGATATGTTGTAAGTATTTTCCACATCTTCTGGTCCCATCCTTGCATTCATGTCGCTTAATATAATCAAGAAGTTATGAGATGGTACTTGTTCAATAGTTGTTCGAAGTTGCTCATATAAAATATTCTTGACTATTTCGTCTTCATATTCACATGGTGCATATATCACAGTTTGAATACCTTGACAGTTAGCTATCATAATTTATAGTAACTCGTTTTATATTTATTAGAATTTTACTTGCCTCTTTTCAAATGATGATCTATACACCATATTAGCATAGAGAAATCAAGACTAAGCAGCTAATGATGGCGTGGGTATACCCACGCCATCATTAGCTGCTTAGTCTTGATTTCTCTATGCTAATATGGTGTATAGATCGTATCCAGGGTCAACATCGTACCGACTAATTTATTGTTCCCTTTCTGCTAGGTGTATTTTTCTGTATTCTTGTATACCGCATATATATATTAATATATATATATATATATATATATATATATATATATTATACTTTCGCATATTCGATGTCATCTCTTCTTTTTTTGTAGTACCTTATCAACTTCTTTGACAAACAGAGTACTTTTAATGTTGATATTTTTATATTTTTTTCTACAATGTAATAATTTCGCCTTAGCATCTCGGCAAGTCTCAATCTCACCCCTCCCCGTAGGGTTTAAAGGTGCGACGTCATAACATTATTATGGATGTGCGTTGGTTACCCTAACTGGTATCATGCTGACTCCCGCCGATATGCCTATATGATTTGTTGTTGTTGGTATATTCATACTTGTGCTATTCATTGCTAATGGGTACAGGTGCACCCTAACGAGGGTCGCTACTCCTCTCGTCAGGTTTGCGGTGAGTTTTCCTTCTCATTCATTACTCATTTATAATCTTTTCACATAACCCAGGGTGACTAACATATACTATGATTTTCCAAAGGGCAACCTGGATTTATCCGGCACCGTTTATTGTATATTCACAGCCTACCATTAAATCTTATGGCCGTTCCTCTAACCGCAACCTGGGTCGCCGGTGGATTGGAGTCGTCATCACCACATTACCATATCAATTTACGGATATAGGTGAAGAAATGTGGGCGTAGGATCATACGGAAACTGAGATATCCTCCAAATGTCCACAATATACACCAATATAACAATAACAATAGACCCCGTCGAGAGTGATGATCATTAGTAGGAATAAACAATTATTATTTCATGAAATACAACAGTTGATATAAATATATATATATATATATAAATACCTATATATATATATTTTTTAAATTAAATCTTTTTATATCAAATTATTGCAATTATAAATTATAATAAAATTGGTTTGAATACAAGTAATTACTTATATTATTTAAATTACATTAAAAGTTATGTTTTTAAAAGCTTATTTTGATAGTAATATATTATAATAGACGTAACACATCGATTGCTATATCAATCTAAATATAACATATAATATTTTATTATATCACAAATAACAAAATATGAAATTATTGTTATGTAGGCATCCTATACTTTTGTACTATGACCTCTATATTCTGCGTACTAATTATACCTTGGCAGCTGAGAAAGCACTTTGTTACGCTCGTTTGGACTATATTCTGCACCCATATACGATGTTAACGCTTGACCAGGAACCCAAATGTATTCTAATGGGAATGGGGCAACTATATATCATGTGGTACGACAGCCAATCAAAAACGTTGGTAGCATGCTTATGTAACATTCACTACGAATATCTATAAGTCAGGTCACACGGAAAATAGATAGTGAAGTTTTTTATGACTAATAAAAGAATGATTCATACATGATTTGTGATAAAATACGTTTATTTTTACTCTATTAACTAGATATCAAGAATACTTATATTATGATTAATATGGAAATCAGTTTAAGGGCCGAAACTTTCGGATTTCGATTATGAAATACTTTCGTTTGTAATTGTTATCAATCAAATATTTAATTAAAATATTACAATTTGTATAATTATCTTTAAAAAAATATATACGTATATACTTTAATAAATGACTATAGGTTTTAAATGTATTAAGTTATCATTATAATCATAAGCACTTAAATTGGTATGCCAAATAAAACTTTAAAAACGTATATCTCTGTAGAACTTTTTTTTAAATTATTTATTTTTTTAGAACTCCAATAATAATGTGTTCATACACCTATACAACTTTATTATTAACATAGTATTGATAATAATGTCATAGATAAACATACTACGGAATGATGCTAGACTTAATGGTATTTTTTATATATCAATATAATTAACTTATTTACATATATATATATATATATAGGATATAGGGGAAAGCCCCCGATTACCGACCACTCCTAATACCGACCCCCTCTTGTATCTCAGTAACTATAAGAGATATCAAAAAATTATATTTACATAAAATATTAGTAAATTAATGATAAATATGAATAAGTATTTTGTTTTAAAAAAAATTCAATTATACAATTGTTATTTGATAAAATGAAATATTCTGTTTTTTCTTTTTAAATATTTGAATAATAATTTTTTTTAAATCATTGGGGTATTTATTTGGGGTAATTTTTAAACCAAACCAACCCTATTTATTATAATTTATTATATCAATATAGGTACTAGTACATTTATTTTAATAAGGTAACCCCATAATAGACCTAACCTAATCACATTCATTTTCCTACATAAATATATATTCTATATATATATTAAATAAATAGATTTAACTGCAGGTAAATTTTATATATTTTAAATTGATCTTAACAAATATTCTATTCGAATAGATCTATTTATTTGACCGATCCCAATTGTTGGGTTTTCTCGTGATACTACACTAGTATGATACTACATATATATTGTTAATACTAATCCTATAGTATATATTATATATACATACTAACATATATGCAGTACTTTACTTGTGTGTTCAAACGCAACAGTATATATTAGCATAATATGAAGTATCATTTTAATAGGTTATATTTATAAAAATGTGTTATATATGACAAACTGTTATCGATAAAAATTCTATGGAAGTTTTTTTCTATGAAAATATTTCAATAATATAGCAAAAATGCATATAGTATAAATACACATTATCTTAGTGTTTAACTAAATTAAAATTCCATACTACTTTTGTACGGGCAATATACTTATAATTGCAAGCATGTTAAATTATATATATATTTAAAGATTACTAATAAATAAACATTATTCTATTACATTTTAATAAAATAATATTAATAAAGGAAATATATAATAATTTAATTAAAATATAATAATTAATTAGTTAAAACTAATTAGTTTTGAAATTATAATTATCATAATAATAATGTATTATTAATTTTTTGATATTTAGACAATATATATGTACTATATTTAAACTATTATTTAAAGATACAACTGATAAATATAATATATATTAAGTATACTTATATATATATATACAAATGATATATTTAAAGTTAAAATTCAATTTAAATATGTATTATTATTCTCTGGATAGTATTTATTATGTAGTAGTATTTCCCGTTTTTTAAAAACATTTTTAATAAATTTTAATTACACTATAATAATTGTTACGGTTATTCTTGAACTAATTGTAAAGGTTAAATTTCATTCACCCATATAATATATGGGTGAATGCAATTTAACCTTTACAATTAGTTCTATATGGCATATATAGGTATATATAAATACCTATTATATTATATTATTTATTTATATATATATATATATATATATATATATATATGTTTATTTATGTTTATATTAATATATATATATATATATATATATATATGTTTATATTAAAATATTATATTTATAATGGATAGCAATATATTTTATAATATAGTTGTAAAATAACTTACATTAATAATATTTTAAGTATATTTGTTTTATAATTGATATTATCCTATAAGTATGTAACATGTATAAATATATATATATATATAGTATTAAAATAAATATACGTATGCATGACTTATATTAGTGGGTCTTATATTAAAATAAAACTGAACATAAAATCCTAAGGGTAGGTGAATCCTACCTTTGTTCGGTGGGGTAGGTGAATTCACGTTCAAGATTTGCTGTTATGTTTAGCCAGCTGATCTTATTCGTGTGTTTGCCCTTGTATCGAGTATTCAATGCGATCACAACACGTATCATGTGTCAGTGTATCTCGTGTGCATATCAATATATATATATATATATATATATATATATATATATAGGGGATAGCGGGGCAGGTTGAGCCATCTCAATTATTTCTGCTATTAATAAATATTTTAATGTAATTTTTAATACATGTATACACATCTATATTTAGCATTATTATATCAACTCAACAATTATTTATTTTAACTATTTAAAATATTATTTAATAATTAATATTTTATGAAAAACTCGTTGGTGGGACAGTAAGTTTAAATTTGATATTATTAATATATTTTGTAATAACATAGCATTATTAATGGTATATAAATAAAGTATATTTAATATACTATATATTATAAAATAAAAAATTCAAAAATTATCATTCACAAATTAATTAGATAGGATTAGATATACTTTTATATATACTAGTGATATGGGGCAGGTTGACCATAGCAAAACGGGGCAGGTTGACCATAGGGTAAATATGCCCCGTATATCATTAAACATATTTATTTATTAATTTAATTAATTAATTAATGAATTATTTAAATAATAATAATAATCTAATTAATAAAATATATAATTGAGTAATTATTTTAAATAATTAAATAATTGGTTTATATGCTGGATTAAAACATAAAGAATCTAACCTCTCTCCTAATATAACCTCTCGCCTTAAAAGTTTAATTAGTTTTGATATTAATCTTGGTGAATATAATTGTTAATTAACTAATAAATATAAATATATAACTTAAACTATGTTTATTTTTTAAATATATCTTTAATTTTACATTTTTTCTATCTGGCTCAACCTGCCCCATTAGACGGGGCAGGTTGAGCCAAATTAAAAAAAAATTATAATGTAATTATTTATCATTACACTGATTTATGAAGGTTTTTTATTGATCATAAATTATATGTATCTTATTAAATTATATTCATAACATTATTAGATACATGTGTTTTTTATAAAAAACCGGCTCAACCTGCCCCGCTCTCCCCTATATAGTAGTGAACCACTTCTAGTGGTGAATCATGTGATAACTAGGCAAGGAGAAAATAGATATTATGTAATATGTATAAATTCTACTTTCGTATTATTATTAATTTTATGTAGGTGGTTATTTGTCTAAATTTGCTAGCAGATATGGCATGGAAATCAATTCAGAAAATAGCAAGGCAATGGTATATAGTAATGACTCCTCTCTTCATGCTGACATCACACTAAGTGATAATAAACTGAAAGAAGTCAACAAATTCTGTTACTTAGGAGCAACTATGTCAAAGGATGGTTCATGTGAAACTGACATCTGAATACGACTAGCTCTTGCGACTTCAACCATGATACGACTATATGTTATATGGAACAGCAGACACATACATTTTAAGCTAAAATACAATTTATACCGTTCAATCGTCCTTTCTATATTAACTTATGGATGTGAGGCCTGGACCATTAGCACAGCAATGCAGAAGAAACTGCAAGCATTTGAAAACAAATCACACAGAAAGCTGCTGGGCATAAAATATCAGGAAAAAAAGACGAATGTGTATGTAAAAGAGAAGATGATAGCAATAAGCGGCAAATTGCCTATGATCCTCTGTTACACATGATCAAACGACGCAAACTAAAATGGTATGGACATAGGCACCTATACCCAGACATGATGGTCTCAGCAAAGCGATAATGCAAGTTATTGTTGAAGGTTCGCAAAAGCAGGGTCGTCCGAAGAGTCAATGGTTCAACAATATATCTGATTGGACTAAGATGGACGCGAACCAACTATTGCACAAAGTTCACGATCGCGATGGCTGGAGAAAGTGTGATGTTAAGGCAGAAAGGACTACATTGATTCCCCCTGCGATTTCCGAGTCACGTGACTAAAAGTAAAAGTAATTATTTGTAAATTGTAATGAATATTTGTTCTTATAAAACCTATAGATATTATTTAATAAACTTAAATTGATCATGTATAGGTATACCTAGTTGTTAATTTCTTATTTCTGTAATTGTAAATAATAGGCGTATTTTATAATTGTATTAAATAAAAGTGTTATACTTTAGTAATGTTTTTTATAACTCGAACTTCTTGAATAGTACTTGATCAGAACCTTCGTTATTAACTGTTGACAAGAGGGAAGATCAATAATATCCGCCCGTATTATAATACACACTAGGTAGATACTAAATACACAATATATATATATATATACCATTCATGGCTGGTAGTTATGTTAGAACCGTCATTGTCGCAATTGTCCATGCGTAAGTAACTACCGGTTTCCTGGGCAGATATTCGAGTCCAATTGCAAAGGACGCGTATCTGAAATAAAGATTGCGGAATCAATCTTATCTAGTGTGTGATAAGGACTGGCACATGGATTGCATACTGGAGTGAACAGTGCATCACTAAATTTATCGCTAACTAAGCCTAGCCGACAAGGGCCCCATGTTATAGGTGTAATATCTGAGGGATATTTAGTTGCTCTTTGGCACAAGGAGTCGTAAGATGACGGCTTGGATTAGACTCCAGTTTGGAACAGGTTAATCCACGACGCGCTCAATACATATAGATGTATACATCTATATCATTCTCGGCGTATTGTCATACACGATACATATACACTATATGACCTATATGTGACACGAGCTTTCATTTATATGTGTGTATTTTATTATTTAAATATTATATTCTATAAAATGAAATATTTCCGTTGTGTAAAGCAGTGTAAGTGGAGCATGCGATGATGTCTATCGAGTTTTAACAATACGTAATAACATATAAAAACTTCCTCTTTATAGTATTTAAATTCTGATATCTTTATAATTAATTTACATATTAGATAGTATCATTAAGATTATTTTGTTTTTAATCATTTTTATACAATATATATTATAATACGATATTGGTAGTAAATAGCCAGATGCTTTTGTAGTTTTAATTTAAAATTGAAATCTATGTAAAAGAAATTTAAAAACTATTAACTATTTCAATAACAAAGATCATAACTTATATTATAATATTTAATTATAGAAGTACATAATTACACAATAGTATATACATATTTATGTAAGTAGGTCTATGATTGATCAAATATTGTATTGTAATATCAGAGATTGATAATATACTGCGTATCTTCCAAGTTATCATAGGTGATCTGAAATACCAAGGGTACCTCAGTGAACCCGTGGTTCTTCAGCTGAAAAGTATCACTAACTACAGAACCTCTTCATTATTATATATTACGATATATCGGATTCTCATCACGTAATTAATCAGCCAAAGATAACTTCATATTCTATAATATCTTTCGTTTGAATCTAATCAACCTACATTATTTCCAAATTATGGATACACCGAAAGAGTCTTCTACCAGATTGTGATTTCCAATTTTGCAATGATTATTCTTTATATCTCTTACAAATTAATTATTAACACTCTACATTTATATCCCCTATTTACATCCCACCCTAACTAATACAAATACGTCTTATCCGCATATTAGTACTACCAAAGATTTTCTGAATGAAAGATATTGCACTTGAGTAAATTTGTGTAACCTAATTTGATATGGCCATCTAGTGTTAATATTTATATAATACTAATTTGTTTATATATAACAATAATTGACACTAATTAGGTACATTTAATATAAATAAATTATAAATAGATTGTTTATAAATCATAATATTAAAAAAACTACATGTATTATGTTATATTGTAATGATTTTAAATGTATATATAATTAGAAAACAAGAAATTATACTATTATTTATATATATCATTTATATATATTCAAAAAAACTAAATATATTTTATTAAAATTTGTATTATATTGTAATGATTTCAAATTTCGAAATAAAAATATAACGTGATATAACATTTCGCCATCTAGTGTTAATATTTAGATTACATTTTGAGATACTATAGATAGAATGGGAGTGCAATATCTTTGCATTCCAAAATCTTTGGTATTACTTATTTTCATTGGTTATGTAAACACATAATTTGTCCTCCTATATAACCTATTCCTAATACTCCCATCAGCAATAATTTAATTAATTCATCCTTAATTGTAATCGTACATTAATATTGGTATTTATGTACAAGATATTTAATTATATCTTCGTTTACCATATCCTGGTATCTTCTAATTAACTAATATTATATACAAGACTGTATATAAATGTCATATCATTAAATATCTTTCCTAATTTAATCATTTATTTATAAAAATTTCTATTTCCTTTTGACTGGCATACACGAGGAGGGGAGGTTGTGCTTCTGTAAAAGTGGAGTACAAGTGTAGTAGAAGTAGTAGTTGTAGTGGTAGTGGTAGTGGTAGTAGTAGTAGTAGTAGTAGTAGTAGTAGTAGTAGTAGTAGTAGTAGTAGTAGTTGTAGTAGTAGTAGTAGTAGTAGTAGTAGTAGTAGTAGTAGTAGTAGTAGTAGTAGTAGTAGTAGTAGTAGTAGTAGTATTATTAGTAGTAGTAGTAGTAGTAGTAGTAGTAGTAGTAGTATTAGTAGTAGTAGTAGTAGTAGTAGTAGTAGTAGTAGTAGTAGTAGTAGTAGTAGTAGTAGTAGTAGTAGTAGTAGTAGTAGTAGTAGTAGTAGTAGTAGTTGCTACAACCAAACACTGTTTAAAAATGGAATACTATAGGATATCGATTTGTAAACAAACTCACATTTTTAATGTAAATAATACAAATGTTAACATCATATTATAATAAATAACCATTGTAAGTAGATGCATACTGTATATAACTATTCATTAATATGTATAGGATACATACGTTAATTATTGTTCTATGAATTTAAAAAATATAAATTAAATATTTCCATTAATATATACAAATTGCTATAATACTATATATATATATATATATATATAATATATGTTTATAGGTATTACTGAGGCAATACATTAATACCGTTATCTACAGTATGAATATCATTATTGATTAAGTTTTGCTTTCACTGGTAAGTCATTGTAGTAAGTATCGAATGATATCAATATTTTGTTTGACAAATGTATCATACTAATAGTAATCACAACTTCCAAAAGTCGTCCGCAGATTCAATGACGTTACAAGGTCAACGCTTACGCTACTCTATCATTATATGTGCGGTGATTAAGGGTAGGCGCTGGAGTTAAAATGTGTTAAATAATTTAATTTTACCAATATTTTTTTATTATGTATTATCCAAGTTCTGTATTTTATTTATAATATCCTAAAATATTTGTTAATATTTTTATCCCAAACTTTTTCGGTGGAGCTATAAATAGCATGGTGTAGATGAACTCCAGCGCCTGCCCTTAAGGTGGTGAATAAAATGTTATATTGATTACCCTTCTGTAGATTTCGTCTTGATCATATTTCTTAATATCGTTCAAGAGAATCATGCCCCACGTCGCCGTGCCAGTCATCTCGTTATCACCCGTTTTCAGATAGTATTTCTTGAAGAAAATTTGTTCTTCCGTTTCTCGCTGTGTAAACAATTCAAAAGTTATTACGCTTATTTTTATAAGCAAAAGCTACATACTAAATACAAGAAATTAAATATTAATTTGAATATTAGATATCAACGAGAGAAGTATGAATGTATAGTACTTTTGAAATTCATCCATCGCATTTTAGATTTGAATATAAAACTATATAAATCAAATATTGACAAATTTGAGGCAAGAAGTTAAAATATTGAAAATTATGTTTTCGAGAAGTTTAAATATTTAAAATGATGTTCGTGAATTGTTCAAATATCGACAATATAGTTTACAGTCATATCCTATATATATAATTATATATTTATAATATAAATTAATATTACTTTACTCATATGTATACCTAGTTGATTATATACATTTTAATAATAATATTACTAATCAATGGAATAGTATATCTATAATTCAAACTCATATTATTATAATATTATTAAAAATAATATATACTTATGTCATAAATATTAATCAATAATATATACTATATTATATTATATTTAGCATATATATTATATAAGAGTAGGATATAAGAATATAATAAATTGAAATACATTCGATATATGTATAAATTAATATAAATGAAATATATATTACATACTTATAGTAATTATATTATATTTTACATATATATATATATATATATATATATATATATATATATAATATATACAATTAGATATAATTTATACAATTAGATATAATTTATATTAGTATAATATATTTTAATTTCATAATATAAAGAATTAATCAAAATGCATATTATAATATTATTTATTATTAAAATTGATTAATTTGTTGCACATTTTTGATCATAACTAAATAAAAATATGAAAAAACCATAATATGACTTGAATTATATAATTTAATAATCTGTCCAATGATACCACTTTTATAATAATATCTACAATATAACATCTTATGCTGATACCTCAAACATTATAACACATACACAGCATTCAGTTCACAGTTTGTGGCTGATTTGTTATGTCCCAGATTTATATTAATTATAATTCTATATATATATATATATATATATTGTATTGTATAATATTATTAATATTTATGGGTTGTTAGTAATATATATTAAGTATATATATATATATATGAGTTATATTAATTATAATAATATCATATTATAATAATATATTAAATAATAATTATTATAATAGGAAATATAAAATATGAAATTTTGAATCATATTTCATTGATTAGTGATACTATCATTAACATTTATATAACAAAATAGATATATATAAATATTATATAATGTACTATTGTAGTATATTACTGTAATCCTAATTTAATTTATAATAAAACCTGAAATACATTCAAATTGTTATGTAAACAAATAAATTATCTATTAAATACATATAAAACTATGGTCACATGAACCTACAAACAATATTTCGGAACATGGATGTTTCACTACAAATTGATGAATGCCTATCTACCTAATTATATATCTGTTATTAAATAGTGAAATTAATTATAAATAGTCTACATTTAATAGTGTTTTCAGTGGCTGATTAATTATTTTTTAAATACGAGTAATTTTTGAATTATTCGTATTCGTTTGTAAATTATTCAATTCATATTCGGTATTCATTATTTTTGAATTTGTATTATTCAATTCGGGTTAAAAATACCAATAATTCAATCCTGGTATTCACTATTCGGATTCATTTACATCGTCACTCATATCGATATATGAAAATAGAAAAGTTTATAATGACATATTTACCATATATTGATCAAGAATAAAAGTTATTGTATCGTGTGAAAATGTAGCATATTTATAGGTCTAATTAGGGCTAGTTATAAAAGATACTTCACCATTGACGGCTCGCGTTGTCGCACCAGATATGAATACAACAGAGTGACATCTATTTAACTAATAGTAGTACTTACGTCGTATTTCTCATAGTACTCGAGTTCGTACGATAGCTTATTCCGACAGCGTAAACTGACCTCTCTTAGCTCGTCGCATAACTCAAAGTCTGCACACTACAAGTATGCAATCATCTCATTAGGTTAGAGAACGGAATAATGGTGATGTTAGGGGTCACGATGTGTTACTAACGCGCTGTAGAGAGACGAAGATAAATTTGCAATACAACAGCAGATTAGGCGGAAGATATATTGAATTTATCATCACGATCAGCTGTATGCATCTCCTTACCAACTAGGATAGTAACAACAGTAATAAGAGGAGGAGGAGTAAGTGGAGTGGGGAAGGTAGGAGGAGGAGGAGGAGGAGGGGGATAATGAGGAGAATACCAACTAGCATAATAACAACAGTAATAAGAGGAGGAGGAGTATTAGGGAGAGTAAGAGGAATACGTGGAGTAGGAAGGGTAGGGGGAGTAGGGGGATAATGAGAAGAAGGAAGGAGATATTATTTGCACGTAGAATGCAATAGACAATAGTAATAACTTATAATAAATGTGCGACTATGCTATATTCACTAATAATCACTGCGAAATATAGTCCCCTATCACGACATCCGACATGGTATATTGTTAATGGTGTAAGTAGATATTAATAAAGACAATAGTACAACGATGTCACATAGGTTCACATGGATATTAGAGAGTTAGTAGTATCATTACTATTGTTTGTGGATTATGTGGTTTCATCCCGTCCAGGAACTTAGATAATGTTTCGCGTATAACCTCCATTGCTCCGATGTACATTAGACATCCATAGTGGTAACCATTCGTAAGCACAATATATTAGATCATTTATGAACATTATTAAGACCGATTGTAATGGACGTAATGGGGATTGAACCCACGCCCCACTACCCTCACCCTACTACCCAGGTCCTGCTACCCTCACCCTACTACCCAGGTCCTACTACCCACACCCTACTGCCCGCGCGTCTGATGCATTAGCTCGCAGAGCTGCACAGTCAATGATGTAATAACTATGATGTAATAACTATGATGTAATAACTGTGATGTAATAACTGCGACGTAATAACTATGATGTAATAACTGTATCGTAATAACTGCGACGTAACTTACCGGAGATTCTCTATTCATCGCATTCTCCAGTTCCATTTGGAACATGACGAGGAAACGGTAGTCGTCGTTTATCTGGAAACCTAGAGGGACGGTTACGCTGATTAGATAGATAGAGAGTGAGATAGATAGAGAGTGCATTGTTTAGCAACGCGAATATAATTAAAATAATAGTAGTGAGTTTTAAAATAAAGCGAAACAAACCGACACGAAACAAGAAATAATAATAAATATATTATAAAATTGGTACAAAAAATTGATTTAAACGGGCCGTGTACAGATGTTCGCTGGTTTGTCTGAAATAATAAACTTAATCTAGATAAACATTACAGCTTACTTACTCAATCTACGAATGCACAGATATTCAATCTTATAAAAATACGACCATACTTAAATAGAAATACTACTAAACTACTGACTCTCATACTTTCAACTTACCCTATAATTTACGAAACAAATTAAAACATAAACCAAGCACTAGACTTTTACGTAATAACAATTCCATTAAATTACACCAACCGATTATCCATTGCATCAAATACGAAAGGAAAAATTCACCTCAACATCATCATTTATATGGAATAAATTACCCCCTTCTCTTAGAAATAAAAATCTAATGATAAATACTTTTAAAAAGAAATTAAAACAATTTCTTATCGCCCAACATTGATGTTCGTTTCGCATCGTAATATTATCGTGCGAATTATATACATTCGCTATTTGTATCTATATGTGATATATTTTGTTCTATACACATTATAGAATTATTATTATTAATGATGTGTTTAAATAAATACTTTAAAAACAACAAAAACATATACATACATACACACTCATATGCATACATATATTATTTCATTGTCCCCAAATTCATATTTCCTACTTTAGTTCTCAATTTCACTGACATATAATTTCTTAGACGCGCGCGCCCATATTTTGTTGTTTTCTATTTTGTTGTTGCTACTTCGTTACTTATAAGAGAAAGTGGAGTGTGAGATAGATACAGAGAAATATAGAGAGATAGATAGATAGAGGGGATATAGAGATAACATAGAGAAAGATAGATATATATGTGGAGAGAGATACGGAGAGAAAGAGAGATAGAGAGATATAGAGAAACATAGAGAGATAGATAGATAGAGGGGATACAGAGAGAAAGAGAGGTAGAGAGAGATAGAGATATAGAGAAAGTGCAAGAGAGAGAGAGAGATAAACAAGTATAATACTAACGTTGGAAGTTATCTGTGTCTGTTGTTGACATAGAAATATGTCCGAGGTTCTCACTATTGAACAGTGGTTAACAATGTTGAGAAATCAGCACATCAGTATGAAATATTGCATTCATTTAAATTTTACATATATTTACATAAAATATCATATTATATAGAGATATAAAATACACTATTAAAATCTATATATGTATATATTATATATATTAAAGTTTATATTATAAACATATAAAACTAATATATATGTGTATTTTATACATCAATGTAAATTAAATTGATATGCAATTGATGCACGTGATAAAAATATATTTATGTGAATAACACTTTTAAATTAACGATAAATTAAAAAATCGGCGATTTTGATTAGTCATATTATATCATAGAGCTAGAGAGAAATAGAGTGGTGGTAATACTCAATGCCTGGCAGTGTAAGTCAATGCGGAAAGCGGAAATAAAAAATCAGACATCTTTCGATGATCAAATATTAAAATATAATATTATTTTGATCATAACTTTTTTATTATTAATTATATCAACAAAATTAAATATGAAACTTATATTACCTTTTTATTCTCTTTCCAATGGTATTAATAATTGTATTCTAGCTAAACAATAAAAAATCAGCCATTTTCCGGTGACCAAATTAGATTGACGCTTTCCGCATGTCAGATATCTTGTTTACTACTCTATTTCTCTATAGCTCTATGTATTATATAGATCAATTAAAATTTGAATTTTAGCTGAAATAGATAGAAGTGACTTCTTCTATATTTATGGATTTAGAATATATATTTCAATAAAATAGTACGATATTTTCAATCCGGATACATTTAAATAACAAACACTAAACAATTATGAGAAATGTTTGTATTTTATATATATAAATATATATAACTATTATTTTTTGTACATTAAGTGGGGAGGCGCGCGTTCATCTAACCAATGCTAATTTAGCTCTATCTAAAACGCTAAGGATAAATAACTAATGGAGATAATTACATAATTTTTTTTGTATTCAACTGATTTCCTTCATCATAATGGATCTGTCTTTTTATAAATGTACTTAATTTAAAATATTGTAAACAAATAGTCTCAATTAATTAAATATTTATTTTTAATTTTTTTCATTAAAATGAAGGTTTATCATCATTTATTTAATTATTATAAAATATAATAATAAATACAACAGGATTCCTATAGATGTAAATGTTTTATATTTATAGTAAAAATTTCAGATAAAAATATTAAAAATTAAAAAAGTAGTAGACATTTACATGAGGTTACTAAGTAGAAACTTAAGAAAATGACATTCAAAGTTTTGTTAAAATATATATATATATATATATATATTACGTTTATATATATATAAATGACAAGTAAAATATAATGGTATATAAACAACACTGAAATAATAAAAAATAGTACTAATATAGAGTAGTACTCAAATATATATTATAATTAGATATACAAATAAATAAATATATGTATAGAAGTTATAAAATAGAAAAATATAAATTTATTTTTATAGTAATAGTTTAATAATAGTTATAAAGTATTATAAAAAATAAATAATGAATACTATAAAATAAATACAAGAATATAACGTCTTGACTAGACAGAGCTAATTATAAAAGAACATTTCTAAATTTTCTGTTTGGAAGCGTCTCTTTTAACCAATGATATCTTGTTATATTATTATTATTATTAATATTATCAGATTTAGGAAATGCCAGGGTAATTATAGAAGCAGTGTTGCTTATCGAGACAATTACCCCTATACATAAGTGATTTGTTTATTAATTATATTGGAATGTATCTATAATCTATGATTAATGTAAAAATATAAATTTGTTTATTAAAATATTTGTATACGATATCGAAATATACAATTAATGTGACAAGTATTTACAAAAAATCCTGTTAATTTCAAATAATTATTATATTGATTACGCTTATAAAAACACTTTATATTGATATAAATACTCAAAAATAATTAATGAAAATTTACAAATTTATAAATAAGATATTGAACATGGATAATATATAACACAATTTTGTTGTTAAAATAAAAATATTAATCATATTTTAACTCGCGCCTCCACCCTTAAACTTAATCATAATTATCAATACAACGATGCGACACTAATCTGCCAGATTTGATGTGACATATAGATGTGATGACTAACATTTCTTCACTAGTAGAGCTCTGTTTAAATGTGGAAAGTGGCATTAGATTTATAATACAAATTGTAGTTTATTGATACCAGTCCCTAATGTAGGCTGCCACTAATGTCATATGTCACTATTGTAAGCTGTCACTAATGTCAGCTGCCACTAATGTCATATGTCACTAATGTAAGCTGTCACTAACGTCATTGTCACTAATGTCAGCTGCCACTAATGTCACTGTTACTAACATCATTTGAGGTATATGATTCCTCAGCGGGAAAACGTTCCTCGATGACCGGAATATCAAGATTCCTACTAAATAAAGAGTTAGGTTAGGTTAGCTTAGCTGTGAGATAAAGAGTTAGGTTAGGTTAGCTTAGCTGTGAGATAAAGAGTTAGGTTAGGTTAGGTTAGCTGTGAGATAAAGAGTTAGGTTAGGTTAGCTTAGCTGTGAGATAAAGAGTTAGGTTAGGTTAGCTTAGCTGTGAGATAAAGAGTTAGGTTAGGTTAGCTGTGAGATAAAGAGTTAGGTTAGGTTAGCTTAGCTGTGAGATAAAGAGTTAGGTTAGGTTAGCTTAGCTGTGAGATAAAGAGTTAGGTTAGGTTAGCTGCGAGATAAAGAGTTATGTTAGGTTAGGTTAGATGTGAGATATAGTTATGTTAGGCTAGCTGTGAGATAAAGAGTTAGGTTAGGTTAGCTTAGATGCGAGATAAAGAGTTAGGTTAGGTTAGCTTAGCTGTGAGATAAAGAGTTATGTTAGGTTAGCTGTGAGATAAAGAGTTATGTTAGGTTAGCTGTGAGATAAAGAATTATGTTAGGTTAGCTGTGAGATAAAGAGTTAGGTTAGGTTAGCTTAGCTGTGAGATAAAGAGTTAGGTTTGGTTAGGTTAGCTGTGAGATAAATAGTTAGGTTAGGTTAGGTTAGCTGTGAGATAAAGAGTTAGGTTAGGTTAGCTGTGAGATAAAGAGTTAGGTTAGGTTAGCTGTGAGATAAAGTTATGTTAGGTTAGCTGTGAGATAAAGAGTTAGGTTAGGTTAGCTTAGATGCGAGATAAAGAGTTAGGTTAGGTTAGCTTAGCTGTGAGATAAAGAGTTAGGTTAGCTGTGAGATGTGAGATAAAGAGTTAGGTTAGGTTAGCTTAGCTGTGAGATAAAGAGTTAGGTTAGGTTAGCTTAGCTGTGAGATAAAGAGTTAGGTTAGGTTAGCTGTGAGATAAAGAGTTAGGTTAGGTTAGCTTAGCTGTGAGATAAAGAGTTAGGTTAGGTTAGCTTAGCTGTGAGATAAAGAGTTAGGTTAGGTTAGCTGTGAGATAAAGAGTTAGGTTAGGTTAGCTGTGAGATAAAGAGTTAGGTTAGGTTAGCTTAGCTGTGAGATAAAGAGTTATGTTAGGTTAGCTGTGAGATAAAGAGTTAGGTTAGGTTAGCTTAGCTGTGAGATAAAGAGTTAGGTTAGGTTAGCTGTGAGATAAAGAGCTAGGTTAGGTTAGCTTAGATGCGAGATAAAGAGTTAGGTTAGGTTAGCTTAGCTGTGAGATAAAGAGTTAGGTTAGGTTAGCTGTGAGATAAAGAGTAAGGTTAGGTTAGCTGTGAGATAAAGAGTTAGGTTAGGTTAGCTTAGCTGTGAGATAAAGAGTTAGGTTAGGTTAGGTTAGCTGTGAGATAAATAGTTAGGTTAGGTTAGGTTAGCTGTGAGATAAAGAGTTAGGTTAGGTTAGCTGTGAGATAAAGAGTTAGGTTAGGTTAGCTGTGAGATAAAGTTATGTTAGGTTAGCTGTGAGATAAAGAGTTATGTTAGGTTAGCTGTGAGATAAAGAGTTATGTTAGGTTAGCTTAGCTGTGAGATAAAGAGTTAGGTTAGGTTAGCTTAGCTGTGAGATAAAGAGTTAGGTTAGGTTAGCTGTGAGATAAAGATTTAGGTTAGGTTAGCTTAGCTGTGAGATAAAGAGTTAGGTTAGGTTAGCTTAGCTGTGAGATAAAGAGTTAGGTTAGGTTAGCTGTGAGATAAAGAGTTAGGTTAGGTTAGCTGTGAGATAAAGAGTTAGGTTAGGTTAGCTTAGCTGTGAGATAAAGAGTTAGGTTAGGTTAGCTGTGAGATAAAGAGTTAGGTTAGGTTAGCTTAGCTGTGAGATAAAGAGTTAGGTTAGGTTAGGTTAGCTGTGAGATAAAGAGTTAGGTTAGGTTAGCTTAGCTGTGAGATAAAGAGTTAGGTTAGGTTAGCTTAGCTGTGAGATAAAGAGTTAGGTTAGGTTAGCTGTGAGATAAAGAGTTAGGTTAGGTTAGCTGTGAGATAAAGAGTTAGGTTAGGTTAGCTTAGCTGTGAGATAAAGAGTTATGTTAGGTTAGCTGTGAGATAAAGAGTTAGGTTAGGTTAGCTTAGCTGTGAGATAAAGAGTTAGGTTAGGTTAGCTGTGAGATAAAGAGTTAGGTTAGGTTAGCTTAGCTGTGAGATAAAGAGTTAGGTTAGGTTAGCTTAGCTGTGAGATAAAGAGTTAGGTTAGGTTAGCTGCGAGATAAAGAGTTAGGTTAGGTTAGCTTAGCTGTGAGATAAAGAGTTAGGTTAGGTTAGCTGTGAGATAAAGAGTAAGGTTAGGTTAGCTGTGAGATAAAGAGTTAGGTTAGGTTAGCTTAGATGCGAGATAAAGAGTTAGGTTAGGTTAGCTTAGCTGTGAGATAAAGAGTTAGGTTAGGTTAGCTTAGATGCGAGATAAAGAGTTAGGTTAGGTTAGCTTAGCTGTGAGATAAAGAGTTAGGTTAGGTTAGCTTAGCTGTGAGATAAAGAGTTAGGTTATGTTAGCTTAGCTGTGAGATAAAGAGTTAGGTTAGCTTAGCTGTGAGATAAAGAGTTAGGTTATGTTAGCTTAGAAGCGAGATAAAGAGTTAGGTTAGGTTAGCTTAGCTGTGAGATAAAGAGTTAGGTTAGGTTAGCTTAGCTGTGAGATAAAGAGTTAGGTTAGGTTAGCTGTGAGATAAAGAGTTAGGTTAGGTTAGCTTAGCTGTGAGATAAAGAGTTAGGTTAGGTTAGTTTAGAAGTGAAATAAAGAGTTAGGTTAGGTTAACTTAGCTGTGAGATAAAGAGTTAGGTTAGCTTAGCTGTGAGATAAAGAGTTAGGTTAGCTTAGCTGTGAGATAAAGAGTTAGGTTAGCTTAGCTGTGAGATAAAGAGTTAGGTTAGCTTAGCTGTGAGATAAAGAGTTAGGTTAGGTTAGCTTAGCTGTGAGATAAAGAGTTAGGTTAGGTTAGCTTAGCTGTGAGATAAAGAGTTAGGTTAGCTTAGCTGTGAGATAAAGAGTTAGGTTAGGTTAGCTTAGCTGTGAGATAAAGAGTTAGGTTAGCTTAGCTGTGAGATAAAGAGTTAGGTTAGGTTAGCTTAGCTGTGAGATAAAGAGTTAGGTTAGCTTAGCTGTGAGATAAAGAGTTAGGTTAGGTTAGCTGTGAGATAAAGAGTTAGATTAGGTTAGCAACAGGATAAAGAGTTAGGTTAGGTTAGCTTAACTAGACCAAAGTTCACTACACTCCTATTGGTTACTAACATGGCTTCGCAGCTAGGACCGGCATCGTCTACCTGTTCACAGTCTACATAGTACACATTACGGTCTACCTCGACTGGGCTACCTTCTTGTTCGCTAATAATCATTGTGTTATTGTGTTATGCAACTATAGTTTCCATTGGGGACTACACTAATATGGCTATCACTGATAACGCTGATATTCTATTAATACTAGTCTCATATAATACGTATTATATAATAATAAGTATTATACTACAACTATATACACTACTATACTGTACAATGTACACTGTGCATTGTACAGTGTACATAGTTTGAATTCTATATACGCTAGCTATATAATAATACTGTTTGTAAGGAAACTAACTGCTCTATCTCAGAAGCAGTCTCCTGTTCGTCATCCATCGATGCATTGTTGTTCTTATCCACATCTTCCTCAGATGTATCATCGGTAACTCTACAAATAAGAACATTTCAATAATTATAATTACTAGAAGGTTAATTACAAGATTTGTAGGATATACAAATTTATCAAACAATAATTATTCATCCTATAAAGAGAGATTGCAATATTTTCAATATTAATCACTTGAATTTATTAGATTGAAAATATATCTAACCACAATTTAAAAATTTGAAATAATTCTGATTTCTTTGGTATTTAAAATTATAGATCTAAAATTAATTAATTGAATGTAATAATTCCTATAATTCTTTATTTATTTCAAATACGTATTGTGTCGTTAAAAATGTAAGGTATTAAATATTATAATCAATAATTTAGTAAGCAACACATATTGAATGTTTATGTATATGAATTCATTATATTTTAATATTATATATATATATATATATATATATTATTTATGAAATTTACAATTATAATTAAATATAGAAAGTATAAAGCTATGCCTTTAACAATGTGTCGGTGACTACATACAATCAGATAATTATATAATTTATATATAATTTAAATATAATATAATATAAATATAGTAATCTGATTGGCTGAGCCGGTCACATGACGTCAACACAGCAGCGATACCGCCACTAGACTAACTGTGGTATCTTATGCGTGGGATGTTTGTTCATAGCAGTGGTCTCCTCCTGTACGTCCTGTACAAGTGCATGCGAATAGTTGCGATGGTTAACAATGAATAGAACTACAACACATACTTATTATTTGTTTTACGTTTAAAACGGCGAGTTGAATAGTAATCGATATATGTGGAAATAATTGAATATGTATATTTATCTATGTGTAATCGTAAATAGAATTATAAATAATCACTAAAATACGTATTATATTAAATGAATGTAGCGATATTAAATTACATACTTATTGATTACTCTGCACACTCGCTGCACACAACTAAAGCATATACGTAGTGCATAATGGTAGCACACATAACTTCTAGATGTTGGTGAAATGAAAGAGAGCTTATTTTTAACTTTTAAGAGATTATTTCTACCATGGTTGTAAATCTGAATTTAACTTTTTTTATTGAGCAGTTAAAATTGTTAATCTAAAAGATAAACAATGCATGTTTCTCAATCTGATTCTAATTTATAGAACCGCAGTGATTCTAATATACTTATAATATTGATTAACACAAAAATAGAACATCTTAAATTCGATTACAATAGAAATAGAATGCTTATAATATTCTAGAATAAACTTCCACAATACATTCTTATAATCAATAGTAAATTAAATAATCGGGGCAATGTAAAACCTCTTTTAGATATATTTATTTGAATTTTTATACAAAAGAGATATAATAATATTGAATCTATAAGAGTATGATTATGTTATTCAAGGTCGCATCTACTGACCTTATCATCGCCATTGTCCATCATATCTTCATCTTCGCTCATGAAGATACTTGCGTCTGCATCTGTATATATGTGTACGTGCGTGTATGTAAGGTGGATCTATCTCAATATCCGCAATAGAAGTAGTGTTTATTATCTGTACATTTTAATTCTAAGCAACTTGGTATACTTTATTTTTTATTTAGTGATGCGCTAATCAATTTTATAAAGTTGAATTCATGATTTTAAAAATACCAATTTATCCTTCGATCATGACATTATAGCATTTCCTCTTGTAAAATATTTAAAATTGACCTAGTTATTTTATTTTTATCATCAATATAATGAAATTACGCAATAATTCTCACTTTAAAATAGCATATGGAGTATCCAGAATGACTATTGGTAAATAACAAATATATATTTATGAAGGGAGGCATTATTTGTATATAAAGAAGTCGAAAAAGAAGTCTACAGATTACATTTTTATTTGATATTTTTATTTGTAAATTTATAATTATTTTACAGCATAATTTGTTGAATATGTATTATAAAATTTAGTTAATAACATTTATACTCTGTTATTTGTACATTTATAATTGTTTGATATACTAATTTGTTCAATATTTATAATATAATTTATTATAACTATAGTTACATTTATACATTGTTATTTAGACATTTATAATTATTTATATAATTATTTTATATCATAATTCGTTCAATATGTATTATAAAATTTAGTTAACTAAATTAATGTAAATTAAATATATAATGTTAACATATACAAAATTAAATTATTAACAAAATTATATTTGTGTGACAAAATCAGTTTTTTCTAAATGTACCTTAAAAAGTTGTAACACTACTTTGAAAATGTAATTTTATGTAATAACTCATAAATAAGAGAACATATATATTCAAAGAAACTAAAAAAACTGTAATATAAATTGTCCAGACGTCCTAGAAATATTGATTATTAAATGTTTTGTAATGATGTAGAGTCACTTTTTATAGAGTATGCTTATTTATTTATTATAAATAAGATTACTATATAGTTATTAGATAATCTTAGAATATTAAAATATATAATTTTTTTAAATAATTTTATTGTATGCCTGGAAAATATGATTTTGATATTTTAATGAATTTTTTTTTGGAATATCTAGGAAAAATCAAAAAACAAATATTTTTTAATTTTGTAATAAATTAATATTATCCATTATGTACATATGTATTGTATCTAACATGTCAGTGATGTTCCTTATGTATAAGTAAGATAAATACATGATTTAAATTATCCTTATGTACTCTTGTAAAATTTCCTATCTGCTCCAAGTTAAAATTCTAGGTGATATCGCTTGGGTTTCTACTATTCAGAATTCAACAAAATTTCAGATTCTGTTTTATATACCATTATATTATTAGCCGATACTACTTCTAATCACCATTTATAATTCACCAATTTTCCAATTCAGTTTAGTGTATGTACGGCACTATTGAGTGTAGGTGATTTATTATCTACAATGACTTACTTATTTGTAATCATGATATATATATTATATAATTAATTTATATTATAAAAATTATAAAAATAGGGCAACATGGGACTTCCTCCAGCACCTAGTAATTTAACATGGGAGAGATATAATTTCAATAATGGGGTACAGATTAAATTAATATAACTCATAATTAGTGTATATTAATAATATTAAAACTACAAAAATAATCTTATAACTAAAAATAATTCTTATTAAATATATATTGTAATTGAATATTTCATTATAAACGTTTATATTTTTGAATTTCTTCGATTTTTATCATTTACTTAGAAGAAATTTTTATTTCTTTCAAAAAGTTAATTTATATTCATCTGGACACATTTTTAATCAAGGTGATATATATCATGTGATATATAGAATGTCATGTGATATATAGAATGTCATGTTATAGAGCAGGGGTTCTTAAACTATGGGTCATGACCCAAAAAAGGGTCATAGGTGTTTTTCAAAGGGTCATGGGGTTTTTTATTAATAATATTAAATTTTAAAAAGAAGATTTCTCTGAAAATTCCGTGTAATAGTAAATCTCAATTAGTATTATTATTGGTGAACAATTACATTCTCAATATTTAAATGATATGTTTAGAATCAAGTCAGCTATTCGACGAGTTAAATTTTCCTGCGAGCCAAAACAAGTAGCAATTATAAGATTTCCTCTATAGAGCATTTATACGCCTCTCTACTGTACGCCCCTCTATTGAGTTTTTCAAGTTTAAAAAAACTCAACTTAAACGATCACGTTTGGACAATGATTCAAGTGTAATGTTTCAATCAAGTAACGTTACAAGAGAATCCTATGAAATAGCGCTTCTTATTGCCAATCAAAAAAGCATACACAATAGGAGAAACTGTATTGACACCCTATGGTTTCATTGTATAATTAAAACTGCCAAATAGCTTTTGGAATAGAAATATGTATACATATTGAGTCAGATTAGTTTATCCAATGATACAATTAAAAATAGAATTGATTAAATGTCAGAAGACATTAAATTACAAGTAATAAAAAACATTAGAATCTCACTTCTTTTTTTTTTACAACTCGATGAATATATAGATATTTCTCACATCTCACAGTTATTAGTATATGTACGTTACATTCGCGATAGCAAAGTTGAAGAAGAATTTATATTTTGTAACCTTTAAAAACAACGACAGAGGCTATTGATATACCTTATCTTACCAGGTCGAGCTTGCTCGGCATTAAATTATTGATATAATGAACATATTTTCAGAATTTTTCGAAAAAGAAGAACTATCTTGGTCAGTATTAACTGGTGTATGCACAGATGGAGCTCCAGCAATGCTAGGATCAAAATCAGGATTTGCTACTTTAGTAAAAAAGAAGAATCCAGATATCACTATAATTATATATTGCATGATTCATCGAGAAGCTTTAGCGTCGAAAACTCTTCCTATTATTATGAAATCGGTTTACAAACATCAAAATGGTTAATTTTATTTTAAAAAGTGCACTCAATACACGTATTTTTCGGCTTTTATGTCAAGAGTTGAATTCTACTAACAAGGACCTTCTTTATTATACGGCTGTCAGATGGTTTTCGAAAGGTAATGTTATAGCACATGTATTTGAGCTCATGGATTAATTAAAAATCCATTTTTAATCTCAAGGTAAAAGTACAGAACATCCGTTTATTATAATTATGGATTATACATTTCCTATTCCTGAGGAAATGGAAAACGAATTTCTTAGTTTAGTAAATAATACATCCATGAAAAATGTATTCAAACAAGAAGAAAACATATCAGATTTCTGGACAACGATATCTTCACAATATCCAAAATAGGCCGAAAAAGTGCATGCGAATACTTTTACTATTGTCATCAACGTATTTATGCGGAAAAGGATTTTCTACATTATTGAATATAAAATCAAAAGCTAGAAATAAACTTTAAGCAGAATGAGAACTGATATGCATTTTAAGCAAGACTTTGCCGAATATTTCAAATTTAGTATATAAAAAAACAAAGTCACAAATCATGAATGATTCAATGAATATTTTAAGCAAATCTGTTTTTTATTTTCAAAATAATTGTGGGTAATAGTAACATTTTATTTTATGAAAAGGGTCATGACAAAAAAAGTTTAAGAAGCCCTGTTATAGAGTATACTTATATATTATGCGTCAAAAGTAGCTTTATAAGAGAAAGTGGAGAGTGATAGAGAGATAACAGAGAGAAAGATAGAGATATATGTGGAGAGAGATACAGAGAGAGAGAGGGAGAAAGAGATAGAGAGAAGGTGCAAGAGAGAGAGATAAACAAGTATAATACTAACTTTGGAAGTTATCTGTGTCTGTTGTTGTCATAGAAAAATGTCCGAGGTTCTCACTATTGAACAGTGGTTAACAATGTTGAGAAATCAGCACATCAGTATGAAATATTGCATTAATTTAAATTTTACATATATTTTCATAAAATATCATATTATATAGAGATATAAAATACACTATTAAAACTCTATATATGTATATATTAATTGAAAATTTATATCTATATAAAGTTTATATCATAAACATATAACTCTAAAATATATGTGTATTAATGATAACTGTGAAATAAAGAGTTAGGTTAGCTTATCTAGACCAAAGTTCACTACACTCATATCGGTTACTAACGTGGCTTCGCAGCTAGGACCGGCATCGTCTACCTCTTCACAGTCTACATAGAATACATTAATGTCTACCTCGACTGGGCTACCTTCTTGCTCGCTAAAAATCATTGTGTTATTGTGTTATGCAACTATAGTTTCCATTGGGGACTACACTAATATGGCTATCACTGATAACACTGATATTCTATTAATACTAGTCTTATATAATACGTATTATATAATAATAAGTGTACTACAACTATACATATAACATACACTATTACATTGTACATATACACTACTACACTGTTAAATATACGGTAGACCGGTTCGTTCGAATCAATTTTTGATGCTGCATATATAATATAATACATATCTATATTTTAGTATAATATGTATTAACAATTTTTATAAAAAATAGTTAGATTTGGTCACGAAGCATTTAAATTTGGAATATAAATTATTATTTTAAAATATTCCATGTATAATAGTCATTCCACCATCTTAATATCTTTGATGTTTACATTTAAAATTAAAATATTTAAATGAATATTTAAAATGAATTATGTATTTGTATTATATTTATTGAATTAATAAATAACAAATGATGTAATTTATTTTCTAAAAATAATTTTTAATAATTAATTTCAATTGTATTATTATTATATATAAATTATATATTTTAATTTTTTTAAATTAAATTAAATTAATTTCTATATCTCGCCTATGTTAAATTTTATATATACTAATGTTAAAATAAAAAGGTCTCCTGAAACTATTTAAGATATATGTCTACATGCTAAACACTTATTCATCATAGTAAACATAATTGTTATAGATGTGAAAAAAAAAAGTACGAACCGTTCTAATGTACAGTCTACATTGTACATATATACATTGTATACTGTACAATGTACATAGTTTGATTTCTATATACGCTACGCTATATAATAATACTATTGTAAGGAAACTAACTGTTCTATCTCAGAAGCAGTCTCCTGTTCGTCATCCATCGATGCATTGTTGTTCTCATCCACATCTTCTTCAGATATATCATCTGTAACTCTACAAATAAGAGCATTTTCATGAACAAGAACATTTCAATAATTATAATTACTAGAAGATTAATTACAAGATTTGTAGGATATACAAATTCACCACACAATAATTATTCATCCTATAAAGAGAGATTGCAATATTTTCAATATAAATCACTTGAATTTATTAGATTGAAAAATAAATCTAACCACAATTTCAAAATTTCAAAATTTCAAATAATTCTGATTTATATGGTATTTAGAATAATTATAGATCTAAAGGTAATAAATTTAATGTAATAATTCGTATAATTCTTTATTTATTTCAATAACATATGGTGTAGTTAGAAAATATTTCACCTTTATAATTTTGACTATATAATTTTTTCTGAGTTACATTCTCATTGTAAAATAAAAAATAACTAATCATTGATATAAAATAATGAAATATAGGTTTTCATATTATAAAAATGTATGGTATTAAATATTATAATAAATAATTTAGTAAGAAACACATGTTGAATGTAGATGGGGGGTTGAATGCACTGTAGTCGGTGAATTCACTGTAGCTGGCACTAGGTGTGGCTATATCAAACATACTATATACACGCTAATTCGATTATATAATATTTATTTTATTTTCATGCATGACTTCTATGTATTCATACAGACATCTAAATAGAAAGGTGAAAATAGGTGGTCTTGTAAAAAAAGTTACTGGTCACTGTATATTTTTAATATAATATATTCACGATATTAACTTAAATAATGTAGATACTCAACTTAAAACTATAAAATTGTTATAAATTAAATAGATTATTATTAACACTTACTTTATCTTATTTTTAATATAGATTAGGTTCATTTTAGATTTTTTAATAACAATAATACATTAGAGCTCTACATTTTAATATACGTAGTCTTAATAAGAACTTTGATAAATTAAAATTTTTTATCAATAATCAAAAAATAAAACCAAATTGTATATGTCTTACTGAAACTTGGTTAAATGAAAGAAATAATAAAAATTTAGATATATATGGATATGAACTAATACAATTAAATAGAGAAAATAAAAATAAAAAACGTGGTAGTGGTGTCGCTATATATATTGACATATCATTAAACTATATCATTATGAATCAATTATCAATAAAAATTCAAGACTCAGTAGAAATACTGACTATAAAAATTGTAATAAAAAACAATCAACATTTACTATCAACTATATACAGAAGCCCATCATATAATGTAGATACATTCATAGATCTATTTTATAATACCTTTAATAATATAAATAACAAAATATTTATATTAGGTGACCTCAATATAAATATACTTTCTGACAATATATATACTAACAAATTTAAAGATAATCTAGAAATACTTGGTTTTAAATCTATTATTAAAAATTATACAAGAATCAATAAAAATAACAATAATACCTTAATCGACCTATTATTAACTAATGTAACTAATATTAAAACATCTGGTGTATTGGTAAGTGATATCACTGATCATTTCCCGATATATTTTCAATATTCTATAAAAAATCAATGTAAGTTAAAAAATACTATCAAAATATATAAAAGACAAACAAAAACAAAAAATATTAATAAATTAATAGAAATATTAAAAATGAAAAATGGATAGATGTTTTACCCAAATGAATCTTATGCTAAATTTATTAATATATATGAAAACATTTTTGATCAATCAATGCCAATAATAGATAAAATTATTAAAATAAAAACTGAAAATAAGTGGATGACTGGTGATATTAAAAGAGATATACACACTAAAAATAATTTATATAAAATTTATATAAAAAATAGGAAAAATGATATACTGGTTAAATATAAACATATAAAAAATATCATTGCTAATAAAATAAAAATTGCTAAAAAAAATTTTTTTTCTAATGATATCAAAAATGCAAATACTTCAAAAAAAAAATGGAAAATAATTAATAATAGGTTAAATAGAAAAAATCACAATACATTACCAAATAATTTTATAAATACAAATAACAAAGTACTTAATAAGCCTTTAGATATAGCTAATGGATTTAATGAATACTTCATAAACACTATTGAACAATTGAATAGTCAATTCAATCAAGTAAATAATAATTCTGTTTTAGACAGTATAAAAACTAACAAAAATACAATATTCCTTACACCAGTTACAGATAAAGAAATAATTAATATAATTGCCCTAAAGGAACATAAACATTCATTAGATATAAATAAAATAAATATGTATATTTTAGATATATCAAAATCATATATAATTCAGCCATTAAAACATATTTTCAATCTATCAATTAATAAAGGAATTTTTCCTGATAAAATGAAAATAGCTATCATAAAACCTATACATAAAAAAAAAAGTAAAAACAATTTTGAAAATTACAGACCCATATCACTATTACCACAAATATCAAAAATACTTGAAAAATTAATATATAATAGATTAGAACATTTTATAAATAAACATAAATTAATATCAAATAATCAATACGGATATCAAAGAAATAAAAATACTATAGATGCAATAACTGAATTCTATACAAACATATTAAATAACAAAGAAAATAATAAAAAAACAAATACAATATTTGTAGACCTATCAAAAGCATTTGATATGTTAGACCATAATATTCTATTTAACAAATTAGAAATATATGGTATCAGAGGTCATGCCTTAAATTTAATTAAAAGCTACCTATTAAATAGAGGTCAAATAACTTCTATTGATAATAAGTTATCTGATATATTAATAAGTAATATAGGAGTTCCACAGGGTTCAGTTCTGGGACCATTGCTATTCATTATTTATATAAATGATATAACACTATTAACAGAAAATGATATAAATATAACCACTATTTTATTTGCTGATGACACATCAGTTAGTGTTTCAGCCAATAAAATAAGTGTTTTAATAAATGATACAAAAAAAATATTAGATAAATTAGAAATATGGTTTAAAAAAAATAAATTAATAGTAAATACTGAAAAAACCAAAATAATAATTGTTTTTAAAACACGTGAATTTTCGAATTTTAATATTGACTACGCTATATACAATCAACAAATACAAATAATAGATAAATATAAATTTCTAGGTATTATAATAGATACTAAACTAAATTTTAAAACACATATATTATCAATAACAAAAAAAATCTTACAAATAACTTATATGATTAGAAAATTTTCTAATGAATTACCACATCATATTCTTATGTTACTATATAATTCACTTTTTTTATCTAATCTTCATTATGGGATAGAAATATGGGGCAACAATTATAGTAATATAATAAAACCTCTATATAATATACAAAAAAAAATACTTAAAATAATATATCTTAAAAAAACTAATACAACCTATAATTCACAATATACAAATAAAGATATACAACCCCTACCCATATACACAAACACACTTACTATAAAGCAAATCACTGAATATAAAACATTATGTTACATGTATAAAAATAAAAATAGATTCAAAAATAACATTAATAAAAACAATAACTATAATCTAAGAAATAACAATGAATATGAAATAAAAAATTTACTTTAACAAATAATAGTTTATTAATAGTTGGAATTAAATTATGGAATAAACTAGATGAAAATATAAAAAAAAGTAAAAACAATAACATATTTAAAAGAAAAATAAAAAAAATACTTATTTCAGAGAATAATTAAAGATATAAGATGAAGAGAAAGAAGAGGATGGCAGCCTTTATAAAAGTCGATGACTTACTGGTAGCCTTTTGGAGAAATTTTTGTTTTTATTATAGCTATTATATTATTATTATTATGATTTGTTAATCAAACATATATGTAATACTCCAATAAATTTGTTTCATATTATGAATATATTTTATTAAAAATTAATTAATAATATTTAATATTCGGATGCCATTAACTTTTTTACAAGACCACCTATTTCCACATATCTATTTACGTGTAAATATCTATATATAGAAAGATAGATAGATCAATATTTTATTGTATTACTGGTTATATATAAAAAAATATAAAAATACCATATGATTATATAACATATAAACAAAATATGTATACATAGAACACGAGTCATGCATGCAAATAAAATAACTATTATATAATCGAATTAGTGATTCAAATTAAATAAAATAACTCTATAAAAAAACAATCTACAATATTATATAATCGAATTAGCATGTATGTATTTGGATATAGCCACGACTATAGTGCCACTCCTTGTGAATTCACCTGTTACAGTGTCTAGTAATCACGTTGATGTATTAGTTATATGTTAGTATTATATAGTGTTGTGAGTTAATCAAAAATATGTTTTAAACAAATAATAAAAAACCAAAAAATAGAAGAAAAAAACAAGACATTAATTTATACATATATGCATTTAATCGTTAATATTTAAATTTGATTTGAGGATAGTAGATGTTAAGCGCTGTTCATGAGCAATCTATTTTTGCAGTAAAAATATATACATTTGATGAACATAAGTTTATTATATAATCATAAAGTGTTAATATATATATATATTCATAATTTAATAATTATATAAGGAATTTTATATTATAATTATAATTATTAATTATTTATTAATTATTAATTAAACGATTGTTAACGATTAAATAACATAATTTTAATCAATTATAATCGTAAACGATTATAAATAGATTGACCTCTAGAAAGGTAAATACGTATGCAATAATACTCGTCAGTATACTTGTGCGTGCGTTTATTTACCAATTGCATACATTTTCACAAAACTAGAATAAATTAGAAGGTTATTAATAAAAAACACAGACTGTCACATTTTGGCAATTTTTAAGAATTCCATTGTGAAATTGCTGGAATAGATTGCTCATGTGAACAGCACTTTTGTGTTCAAACATGTGTTCAGATTATAATTGAAATATGAATGATTATTTATAAATGTGTAAACATATTATTATAATAATAAAGTAAAATTAGATTTATTTTATGTCTAAATATAAATTGTATAATAATATATATTTCAAGTTTATATTATTAATAAATATATATTTATATTGTTATTAATATATTTTATATACATTATATATTATTATAAAAGTTCATAAAGATTTTTTATATAATATTAAACATAATATATATTATTATATAATTTATTACAATTATTACAATTTTTATCAAAACATAAAATAAATCTAATTAAAAAAGAAATATGAAAGTTAATTTAGTTTTTTTTATATAATATTAAACATAAATATCAAAACATAAAAGAAATCAAATTTTACTTTATTATTTATAATAATTTATATATTTTATAAAATAAATATGAAAATTCATTTAATTCAAGTTTTTATAATATTAATTATATACAAATACAATGTATACATAGATACAATCTCCATGTCTATAACATTACATAATACATAATTACTCTTTATGTTGTGTTATATTGTAACAAAATAAATATTATAAGAATTATAATTGTATACTAATGTATAGTATGACAATATGATTAAAGGCCTTAATTATTCTAATAATACATTTAATATATTATTCAAATTAATAATCATTAATATGTACTTAATTATTATTTAACAACATATCTACTTTATTTAAATAATTTTATTTGTGTTAATCTATTACGAAATTTTTCGTTTATTTTATTTAACAGTTTTATTATAATATAAATATAGTAATCTGATTGGCTGAGCCGGTCACATGACGTCAACACAGCAGTAATATCGCCAGTAGACTAACTTTTGTATCTTATGCGAGGAACTTGTGTTAATAGTAGTGGTCTCCCCCTGTACGTCCTGTACAAGTGCATGCAAATAGTTGTGATGGATTAAAACGGTGAGTTGAATAATCGATATACGTGGAAATAATTGAATATATATATATATATATATTTAGCTATGGGTAATCTTAAAAAGAATTATAAATAATCATTAACATACGTATTTTATTAAACGAATGTAGCGATATTAAACTAAATAAAGCCATACTTATCGATTACTCTACACACTCACCGCACACAAATAAAGCGTAGTGAAAGAGAACTTATGAAAATATGTTTAACTTTTGAAATTATTTATACAATGGTTGAAATTCTGATTTTTACTTTTTTTAATGCGCAGTTAAAATTGATAATCTAAAATATAGAAAACGAACGTTCCTCAACCTGATTCTACATTTATAGAACCGAAGTGATTCTAATATACTTATAATATTGAATAACACAAAAATAGAACATCTTAAATTCGATTAGAATAGAAATAGAATGCTTATAATATTCTAGAATAATTGTCCACAATACATTCTTATAATCAATAGTAAATTAAATAATCGGGGCAATGTTTTACATTTTAAAAAACCTCTTTTAGATATATTTATTTTAATTTTTATACTAAAGAGATATAATAATATTTAATCTAAAAAGTATGATTTTATTATTCAAGGTCGCATCTACTGACCTTATCATCACCATTGTCCATCATATCCTCATCATCGCTCATGTAGTAACTTTCGTCAGCGTCTGTATATATGTGTACGTGCGTGTATGTAAGGCTATCGAGTGTATGTGATTTGTATTATCTACAATCACTTACGTATTTGTAACCATGATATATATATATATATATAATTAATTTATATTATAAAAATTATAAAAATTGGGCAACATGGGACTTTCTCTAGCACCTAGTAATTTAATGATGGGGTACAGATTAAATAAATATAACTTATAATTTTTGTATACTAATAATATTAACACTACAAAAATAATCTTATAATAATTCTAAATAATTCATATTAAATACATATTTTAATTCGATATTATATTATTAACATTTATATTTATAGAAATTTGTGTATTTTTGAAGTACATTTTATGGTATGATTTTTTATATTATTAAAAAATCTATATATTATGTAATGTATACATATATGGAAAACATAATATAAAAATTAAGACTAATAATAATAATATATTAAAAAGGTGGCGGAGGAAAACTGTATCTTCTAAAAAATGTAGATTGTAAACCTATTATATTAATTATATGTATAAAATAATATAATTAAGATATTCATTTGTTCACATAATTTCAATAAATATGATTTCAAAATCATGTCAAATGATAATATACATTTATTTCAATGATACAATATAAAAACATATGTTTTTAGTATATGTTTTTACTATATAGTATTGTTTATAATTTTAAATTTAGTAGGTATAACATGTCAAATGTACAATGTTAATTGTACATTTAGTAAATACGATTGTATACTTAATATGATGAACGGGACTTAATTATTTGATTATAATTTTAAAATGTATAAAATAACTTAGTCTAAAATATAATTAAATCGCCAGGTATATTAGATGGAAGTACGACAAAAATGTTATCAATAATTTTACGATTTTATCTAAATTCATCGTATAGAAATCACTACCTAAATTCACTCCATCTTAGTGTACGGGTACGTACTTCTACATATAGTATGTGTCGCATACATCTTCGATAGGTGCAACAGTTTATCATTGTTATAGTACAATAGTATACTAACACATAAGTTCAGTCGTTTCATTCTCTTCAACTACCGGTGTTTGTGGTTTCAGTCGCGTAAATAGTGTTTCCTAAATTAAATAATTACGAAAATAATGCCTCACTCGACAACGTCTCTTAATCAGATAATAAGTTATTAGGATATAGGCTAACAAAATAGTCGACGCGTTCAATGAAGATCTAAACAAAATATAAGAAGTCAAGATTATATATATATATTATCGGACGACATCATAGAAAAGATATCGATCTTAATCTGAAGCCCTTTAGAGGAAATAATAACATAAATAATTATATATTTCATACTGAAAAAGTGTAATTTAAAACTTCACATAAATATTTATTATTATTATTATATATACTGCTACTATTGAATACGAAGCGCAATGAATGAGAACCTTGTTGACTGATGCAGCAGCAGTGGAGGCAGCAGCGGAAGTCTCACCGGGTATAGCAAAGCTAACGCGACGCCGAGACAGATGAGAGTCGAGCGACGGGTCCTTGAGTATAGACACGACAGCTGCATTTATTTTCGAGCCTGACCGATAGGGGGGATACGTACGTTGATTACGGACTAGAGTGGCGGCACTCGACGTTAAAGGTGATATATTCGATTATTCGGTGCCGCGTTAATGCGGTGAATGATGTGGTAGGGAGGTGGCAACGGAGGAAGTTAGTAACCGTACTATATGTATAGAATAGTATACGTTATTAACTATTGCGTAAGGACGCGCTTACGATGAAACGCGTTAGATGTTTGTGAATGCCGATTTCGAGAATACGCGCGCATTCGGCCTCAGCTTATATTAGCGTATTTGTTTCGTGTTACTAAGCTACACACGTTATATATAGCTACTGAACGTATCCAGCAAACAGTAAGAGCAGCATAATATACTTTTAAAATTAATAGCAGCATAATATTAGCATAAAGGCAGCATAATAGCTGCATAATAGAATGACAAATTAATAGCAGCATAATAGACATTTAATAGCAGCATAATAGCACAATGTAAACATTTGAGGCTCTAGCGTATGCTGTTATACTGCTGTTATGCTGCTCTTACTAATGTTAACTCTTAGCGGATACACGAATAGGTAGAAAAACAAACAACGACGGGTAACAGCCGGTGCCTCCTCGTTATAGACGACACTCGCGGCCACCTGGTGAGGGTTTCCGGTCGTCGTCGATGGGTTCGATCCTTCGGCCTACGTGCGGGTGTGTTAGGGTAATGGGGTTGTAGCGTAGGCTGAATAAGGGTGTTAGGGTAGTAACGGGGTCGTAGCGTAGGCTGAATAAGGGTGTTCGTATCGGAGTCAACCATCGTCGATGGGCCATCGATATTGCATTTTAATTGTATAAGTAACTTGTTCGTAAAATAAATATTCGACAATTATCTATGTATTATATAATGAAATACGTTACGTACGATTTATAATTATAAATAATGTGTAGCGATTAGATTTTTCATTTAAAATAAATATTCGATAAATAAGTAAACATGTAAACCGCCATTCGTGCTAATAAACATAGAATGAGCGCTATGTTGATGCTACACTATGTTAAAGTAGCATGATTACCAACGGAGGTGTAGGGAGAATTGATTATTTCCAGGAGCCCGTCATTGAAAAACGGGTTGGTCCGTTTTCTGTGGTATTTTTTCTTGTATTGTTCGTAAGGGTATAAGTTTAGTGCGTGCATATTGGCTCTGGTGGAGTGAGTAGGAGTGTTAGGGACGGGGTGGGGATGGGTTGGGGGGAGTGTTAGGAGTGGGGTGGGGGTTGTTTAGTAGCAGGTATGGGATGAGGGTATTAGGGGCAAGGAAGGGAAAGCATCATGGGTACTGGTAGGGATGATTAAGGGACATAGGTGGGTGGAGGGAGAGATGTAATTTATACTGGGTTCCGGGAGGGTAATGGTAGGATGCTAGTTAGGAGGGGGTGATCGCCACTTTGAAAGTAATCGATAAGTTATAAGCCAATCGGAGTGGTTCTAGGGTGATTAATATAAAATTTTTGCCAAAGGAAAGATACCACTCCCTATATTTAACGTGAAATTAAAATATTGCAATGTTTAGGCCTACCATCTTAGCACTACTAGTTATCATTCATATAATATATAATTATATTGCTATACATAAATTATAGAAAAAATCCACTTTTAGATAATAATAAAAGAAAAATATATTTTATTTTATTTAATTTGGTCTAATTTATAATTACTTAAACAATAATAAAAAACAATTCTTTGCAAAACTTTATAAATTTAATATTAATTTTATTGATTTTAATGATTTCAATTATTATTATAAAAACAATTCAAATTATTTGTTATAATTTAATTAACTATCATATTATAATTTATATTATCATAAATGAATACATTAATTTTATAAAATATAAATTAATTAATAATTTTAATTTATATATAAAATATATTTTAAATGTATAAATGAATACAAATACATATTATCCTATTAATCGTATTTTCAAAGTAATTGATACATGCAACTACTAATGCCACACGACATTATGTCTACATTTCCATATATTAATAGAACAGAAAAGATAGGAAGTTGAATATCGTTGCTTCGCGAAACGTATGTGAATGTGAACTCTGGTAAAGAGTTACTACAGTAACCAACCTCTCCTGTGATCCGTAGAAAAATACGGCGTATGAGTTCTTACCCACATGTCTGTCGATCTGTGAAACGATGATATTACGTTACTTTCGTATGTGATACTTATAGTGACGTAACGTCGCTGACGTTCCATTATTCGATGTATGCGCAATTCATAATATAATACCTAATGATATCTCTAATATACCTATCACTAGTGATGTTAATTAGTAAAGTGATGATACTATTGTGATTACGTTTGTTGAAAGATATTATATTTTAGTAACTTATTAAGGGAAGGAGGTACACCTATATTTGTACATGTTAATGAAACGTAAATGATTCCTCAAAAGTGTATATATAGAATACAAATAATAATAATGACAAACAATGAATACCATTAATAATAATAAAATAAACTGTAATAAGCCGTACGGAAATTAAAAAATAAAATAATAATGACAAACAATATTAGTATTTCAGGTTCCCACCGGAGATCAATTGGTGTATATAGTTCACAAATGAAATGTTCTACACCCGAGATTACTACACCTGAAATAGCTGCACACGTGTATGTAGTACACTCGTATGTGTGTACTAACTCTAGCAGGCCAGAATGGAAATCCCTTCATCTTAGCGAATATCAGGTCACCGGGCGTGAAAGATTTCGTGGTTTTGTTTCTGTTAAGTGGGGTTAATTGAGGTCAGGCAGGGTCATCGGCAGTGATTAGGATAAAATTCGCGGATAAATAAATAAATAAAAAAATTAGCAGTGGTTTTATATTTTAGTACTTTATTTATTTAATATAAACATTAATTTAAATTCTATGTATATACATATTCTAAGTTATATATTAATATTAATAATATTATATTATTATAAATTATTATATTATTAATGAATTTATATTAGTTAAATATTTAACTGATATTAAAAATTATAAATAAATTATATAATTTGTATGTTTATAGTTTTTAACTTTTAAAAGTAAAAAAAATTAAAAAAATAAATAAAGTCAACTCCCGATAAGTCGGACTCGCACGGGACCGAGAAAAATGTCTGACTTAGCGAGATGTTCGACTTATCCGAGATTCAGAAGTTCATGCAAATAAGACATGCGCCGCGCAGCATGAATTAAAGGGTTACCGAAATATGGAATTATGCAACAATCAACTACATAAAATGTTGTATTCAATAATATTACTTTACAGTAAAATTATAATATACATTATTTAAAAGTAAACATTACTGACAATTTATTAAAAGTCAGACTTATCCAGTATAATAATCATAAAAATTACAATAATGTGTCCGATCAATTTAATCGACGATGTCCAAGTGAAATTTAAATCTGCAAAAACAACATATCAAAGACTAACTTCAATTTTATTCGGTTGAGCTATGACAAGTATCAACTTGGCTTCATATGCCGTAATAAGTTAGTAAAAAATATATAATATTTAGTAATAAACTAATTTCTAATAATTTTTGTAGCGTTGACATCTACATTAGTCGGGTTCGGTTAAACTACGACAAGTATCAACGGGTGAGCTGACTTCTACTTTATTATTACGTAATTGTTAGTCACGGCCCTAAAGATATCGTGGGCGTGGCGAGACCGATTGTGGGCGTGGCTTTATACCACTCGCCAGCGAAGCGAACGCATCGAGGAAATTAGCTAACGTATTCATAGAATATAATTTAATAAAGATACCTGTAACTTATATGTTGTTGTTTATATTATTTACATAACGTAGTAGTAGGTCACACACACATATATATATATATATATATATATATATGAACTTGATAGTTAAAATAAATTATAAGTATTATACATATTATTGCAATGTGTATAATGTATGCAATTCAATTTTAAATAATAAAATAAGATTTTAAAATTATTGAAATTTTCTTATATATTATTAAATTTTATTTTTTACTATAATTTATTTTCTTTTGTAAATTTGTCAAAACTAAAATACAATTATATTATAGAATTTAAATTGGTAGTAATGTTGATCGTTTTTTTATAAATATAAATATATAGATACATATATAATAAATATATGCCGTTAATTATATTACAAAGTAGATATTATTGAAGTATTCATCATCTAATATATATTATAAATATATTAAAACACACATAATTCCTAACTTAGTTAGTAACACTGTAAAATATTTTTTTTAAATGATGAATATTTTTGATCATAACTTTTTTTTAATAAAAATAAAAAAAAACTAAGATATGACTTCTATTATAGAATTTAATAATCATCCCAATTTTAATACAATAGCATCATTATAAAAAATCTCATTCTCGTACCCAGTTACTTACTAACTTTATAATAACGAACGCGCTATTTAAAATATGGTAGATTGTATTATAAATATTTAAATTAAATTAATATTTGAATTAAATTGTAAAATAATTTTATAAAATTAATATTTGAATTAAATTGTATTATTTATTTTTATTTTCTAATTAATCTAGAATTTAGTTTAAAGTTATTATTTTTCTAATTTTTGATCAGTGAAAAATCGTTACGATATCGGCCAACATTTCGGTGTGCATTGAGCTTTATATTCATAAATTTGTAATTGTTTGACCTGTAACTCATTTTTATTTGTCTGATTACAAAATTAATATATGAATATTATATTATGTCATCATGCTCTTATCAATGGTACGAATTATTTAGTCTATAATTAATAAAAAAAATATCTCTTTGTTTACATAATATTGATGATAATTATTATATTTATAAACATGTTTTAGGTTATAAACATGTTATATTATTAAGATTATATTTTATAAATATGATTTTAATATTTAATTTATAAAACTAACTTCATATCCCTATTTGTATAAAATATATGTACTTTATATACCTAATTAATAAGAAAAGAAGACTTTAATATTGAAATTTATTTATTTAAATAATATTTGTTGGCGGGTAAATAGTGATATAGCATGCATTAATAATAGATTTATTTATGGTAAAATCCACAATCTAAAATGGAGAACCAATAATCATAATATCCATAATATAAAACAAATTGTTGCACTTGAATCTGGCATATATATACAAGACCTCCTATAACCTCTAAGGTTATAGGATGTCTTGATATATCCTACATATATATATATATGGATATATTTATATTAAAATATTAAAAGGGTAATATTAAATTAAACAAATTTGAATATTATATATTGACTTTATACCATGGCCTCCTTTAGCTGAAGCTAAAGGAGGCCATGTTTATACCCGATTATAGCAATACCTCCTATAACCTCAGGCCCAGGTTATAGGAGGTTATCGAAAATTGGTATATAGTGATATATGAATGATAAGAATATATATATATATATATATATATATATATATATAAATAAATAAATAAATCAGATTTATTATTTCATGTTGTAAAGCATGAAATAATGGAGAAGTTAATAAACAAATGTATTTGTTTTTGCGAGAACTTCCCCAATCATCATATTCTATATAAGTTAGATTCTCATGAGTAAAAAAAAATGTAAATATGAATAAATAAGATGTAAAGAATAAAAATATGTATCAATAAATCAAGTTAAAAATAAATTATGTAAAGAATAAAAAATATGTATCAATAAGTCAAGTGTAAAAATAAAATATGTAAAGTTATATACAAAAATCACCGAAACGAGTTGAATTCTGAATGCCGAACTATAAAAGAAATAGAATAGCTAAACAATATATTGTTTATATATAAATGAAAAAAAAAATAAAAAATAAAACAAGCAATATGAAGGTTTAATAAATAATACCAGTAAACAAAAATAAAATTAGATAATCAATTGTTTAATTATTTTCATATTTTGATAAAAGATGTTTTTTTAATATTTTTTTAAAGTTTTTTATTTACATTTTTGTGAATAATAATTTATTTAGACATCAATTATTCCATGATTTAGGGCCTTAAATGATAATGATTTATGATGACGGCTTGATTTTACATAAGGTAATTTGAAATTAGGAAAAGTATTTTTGTATACATTGTTATATATTGGAAATAATAATTATATTCTGCTTGGACATTTCTTTAAATGTACATTGTGCATGAATACAATATTTTTATAAGTTATTAAATCTTTAAATTTTAATATATTAGAACATAAAAATAAATTGTTAGTATTAGCAAAGATTTTGCGAAGCATTAGGATCACTTCGGAAAATCTTTGGTATGTTATTAAAACCTATTAGTCAAAATAAATATATTATTGACAATTTTAAAGATATTTTTATTTACAATTCGAACAGCCTTTTTTTGTAGAGTTGAAATACATTGAAGGTTATTATTAAAATTATTTCCCCAAATTTCTAAACAATACATGATATGAGGCAAAAACAAAGAATTGTAAAGCAGCTTTAAAATATAGGTAATTACCTATATAAACCTATATTGGTAAGTAGCTCAGCTTTCTTAATATATATAACATGTGATAATTTCAATTGTATTTTTCTTATGTGTTCTTTAAAATTTAAATTATTATCTAAAATAACTCCAAGAAAAGTATAACTTGATACTAAGCATATTTCAGTTGAATTAATTGATATACTATTAATAATATTTGCATCTTTATAAGGTAGAACTTTTGTTTTATCAATATTTAATATTAATCTATTATTAGTGAACCATTCATGTACATTTAAAATAACTAAATTTAAAATTTTGCATAGAGTCTTATTACTTGGTTCACTAATGCTAACCGATGTATCGTCAGCAAAAAGTATAAGATTAAAATTTATATTTAAATTATGTAAAGCCATATGAATTTTAAGGCCAATATATATATATATATATATATATATATATATATATATATATTTATTCACAAAAGTTATTTACCAACTTTAATATTTCTTCCCTCAAATGAATTATTTATAAATTATTTTAATATGTCATCTATGTCTAATTCTTCCAATTTTTCTTTGTGGATATTGCAAATCATTATCGCATTTAATCTTCTCTGCTTCATGATATTTCTTAGCTATGTATTTAATCTTCTTAACGCACTGAAAGACCTTTCAGCGTCACACGAACGTGCATGTGATACCATAAGTAATTTTATAGGGTTTGAATTTCTGGAAAAAATATTATTACTTCGTTATAACAATGTCTATAGACATAGTTTTACAATTTTTTATAATGTCGTTCAGATTCATGTTCATTTTTTTAAAACGTTTTTTATAACATATAATTTCGGCAATCAAATTTTCTTTACATAACTCTGGGATATCTTTTATTATATCAATATTTTGTTCTATAGAATTGTAAATAGTTGTTCCATTTGTTAGTATATATTAATATATGCTGCATTAAAATATGTATGTATTGACTCAATTGCCTATCAATAATTCTATAATAATCTCTTCGATAAAATTCTTCTATATTAATATGTTGATTGTTATCCTTTCGCTTTATTTTTCTTGGTAACATCAATTCATCAATATCATTATCGTCAATAAATTTGTTAACTCGTTCTATTATGTCACTAAATATGATTACTTCTCTGCATTCTTGTATTTTTTGGATGACAGATTTTGAAGATGAAATCATTAAAATTACAGTAATAATTTTACTTTGTATCATTACATTAAATTTCTCCAAAATTGAAATTATTGGAAATACCATAGATATGCCAATAATAAATAAAGGTGATTTCATATTAGCTAATTAGCTAATATATTAATATACCAGTAGATTTACTTAAAGCCATACCCTTTTTTACAATACTCATCCAAGTTGTTTATTATATCAGTATAGGTAGTTATTGATACTACAGGATATCTCTTGTCAATAATCTGGTTGGACAACGGTTTTATAACAGTATTGTCATTATTTTGAAATAATTGTTTAAACTTTCTTGACTGATTGTATAATGAACCTCAATCTTCTAGAATTTCTAATTATAATTGATTCATTGACGGCTTAACTGAGAAACATGAGTTCCACAGTATACGTATAGAAAATGAGAAGTTTTTAATTTGTAATATTCGTATTCTATATATAAACTAATATGTATATATATATATATTTATATATATATATAATGTATATATTATATACTATTTAATATAAATAAATATATAATGTATATATTATATATTATGTAATATAAATATATATTTATTATTTCATTTGAATTGAATTTTATTAATTCATTTGAATTGAATTATATAATTATTTTTTGAGCTGCATTATATCCCGAAGTGAGCCTATAAAATATTGTGAAGAGTACATGATTGGTATTTGATTTACAAGTATGTACCTAAATCAGTGCGGTTATATGTACATTGTACAATGTATATTTTACATATAACCGCACTGATTTAGGTACATCATTGTACAATCTATTATGCTACATACGTCGTATTTTATATATATATATATATATATATATGTGTGTATATATAATAATTTGTTAGGGAGGATATCCCCCCACTATATTATCAGGGGGTATACTTCCCTCCGCCCCACCTAAAGTTTCGCCCATGCATGCATATATATATATTATATTATTAAATCATTAAAATTGTTGATCCAAAAATACGATACCAATAAAAAGATATAGCCAATGGTCCACGACCTGAAGGTAGGTCCATTATTGGGTATTCTCCCCTAGTAGATTTAGATAACATACAAGTGGTATACCACTATATCTAAGTTATACTATATATATAGAGTATATAGAGTACTCTATAGAGTATACTAGATTATACTAGAGTATTATATAGAGTATACTAGAGATATAGTGGTATACCACTTGTATGTTATCTAAATCTACTAGGAGGATATACTATATATATTAAGATATATACTATAAGATATATATATATATATATATATATATATATATATATATATATATATATATATATATATATATATATATATGTCTTTATATCGGTACATAATATAAAAATAGATCGAATATCACGCAATATTATATAGTTTATCTAGTGGTATACATGGTGATCGTATTATAACACAGGGTGTCCGACGGAAACTGTCCGTATTCGGACATGGGTACCGAATACCGACACACCCGTTATGATAACGGCGTTATATATGGAATTAAAAGATTACATAAAATTTTAAAATTAAAATAATATCTATAATCATATATGATTATATATAATACATTTAATATATTGTAATTTTCGAATAAAAATAATGAGTTATAAAATATTGAGACCATTTATTGTTAAAGTGTCCGTATTAGGTTACTCTCTCCTATGAGCAAAGCCTCTAATTGGCTTTGGTATAATTTATATAGTTCGTCATGCATCAATGCACATCAGCGTCGGACTATATAACGGCATCCCTATCGATGTTACGGCAGTCTAAATAATAATATACTAAAGCATTGCTTTCTCTACAATAACATAACAACATATGATAACATATATGATAACATACATATTGTATAATATATAACAGTTTCATATCATTGATAAAGTGGTTGTATTAAATATATATATATATATATATATATATATATATATATGTACTATTACAGTTTAATTATATTTAGGTTATTTCGAAGGAAATGTGTTTAATTCAGGAATTCCATCTTGTATACATATACAATATATATATTAACATTTTATTATATTTTATAAATTAATAGGTATATTAAAAAATATTTAATTATGTAACACAAAATCAATAGTGTTGTTAATTAAAATAAACAAATAATAAAATTTGATTTAAAAATAATTATTTTGTTTTTACAATTTAATTATATTTGTAACATATATAAGTAAACTTATACCTAGAAAGATTAAATAGTGTTAAAAAGGTAATACACAAATGTATAATACGTATTCATACATACACATATACATATTCATATATAACTGGCTGTGTGGCTCAGGCGTTGAACACACGAGTATTAGGACACTGGTTCAAGACCCGTCCACTGTCTGCGACTGGTCAATAGGTATTAACATAATATTTAGAAGTGATATTATATAATGTTGTATAACAAAATGATCTACTATCATTGAAGCCATGGATGCTATGAACCATTAGAGCCACGTGGTTATCAGTGAAAAACTCATCCCTGGATGGGATAAAGGAAAATATATATTTAAACAAAAATACTACTAAAATAATACTGATATATACAATGATTATACTTTGTAACGATCTAAATATACCCAACATATCGAGTGTTACACCACATACATTAGCGTACCTTTGATACACTCGTAATTCTGTTTAACTCAAGTATAATAACATACCATTCCTCCCTTTATAACTAATAATCATACCTATTAATAGTAAAGTTAATATAATTGTTGTTAATTATAATATTCATTAAACGTTAATAATATGTAGGATAAAGTACACGTTATATGGTAAACAACCTTATATTAATATATAGAAATGTCTACATATCCATTAACTATTTCCTATCTAATACTACTGAATATAAGAAATATTCATAATATATAGGTAACCACTAAATAACATATCTCGATAGCGAATGTAACTAACTTTATGATTTTTTATATCGTATTTCTATTTACGCTTATTTGTACAGTAACTGTACAAACTTTACATTCTATAGAATAGTATATATACTTAGTTTATTTCGTTCTATTCTTTGTTATTTCAATAAAGTATGTTAACGATATCAAATATATATATATATTTCTATATATATATATATATATATATATATATATATATATCTACTATATATTTGCTTAATAAATAAAATATCAATAAACTAATACGGTTCACAGTTAACATGGAATGGTCTCATTGGTATTGGATACCTATAGTGTGTGTTACATTGTTCTTTTTAAGCGGCACTATTATTAGTGGAATAAAATATAGAAGGTATTTTAAAAACCGTAATATTAGACCTAGTATCCAATCAGCGTCGAGAGAAATGTACCAAATTGTCGGTGCTAAAAATGCGGCAACTAATACCGCAAAAGAAAGTTTTGTACGTTCAATCCGTAACGGCGAAGCGTCCAGTAATTCAGACATTCCAGGCGGGGCCTCGTCGGAGTCAAGACGAGACAGGTTAACGGCTAAGAGAAATTCTATTGCGAATTACGATAAAAAAACATACGATGCATTGACAAAAGATATAATAGAATTTAAGAAAATGTTGGCAGAAACAACGTCGAAACAAAGTTGGGCTAGACAATTGATCGACACAAGCAGCGAGCAAAAGATCAAAATTAATCACATTAATATTTTGAAAGATATTCTAAGACAAAAAATTGAATATTCCACAGCGATTAAAAATAATTATTATACAAATTTTAATCACGAAATATTAAAAAGAAAACTAGACGAGTAATAAATAACTATAGTTATTATATATAATAAACTGTAACAAAATGTCTTTCAAGTAATTTTTTTTAAATATTTATTATTTCTTATATTATTTAAAACTACATTAAATAGCTCTACGTTATTAGTAACTAAATTATGTTATTATTGTTTGATTTTTGCGAAAATAGAAATAGGGGAAAGTCCCCTATTACCGACCCCCTTGTATCTCAATAACTATAATGGATATCAAAAATTATATATACATAAAATATTAATAATTTAATGGTAAATATGAATAAGTATTTTGATTATCAAAATATTCGATCATACAATTGTTATTTGATCACATATAATATACTGGTTTTACTTTTTAAATATTTGAATAATATCTTTTTTATATCATTGTAACTACATTATTAATTAAAAGAAAACGTAATGCTATGCAACATATTGAAAATCAATTAAATCTTTATACAAATTATAAAAAATAATTTTATTTTAATAATCATTAACCAAAATATCTTAATTATAGCAAACCATATGATTTTCCTATTACCGACCACTTAAATTATCCTAATCTCGACCCCATGTGATTTATAATATAAAATACAAATAGATACGTATATTACTTTAAAATAATACGTAAGTTGTTTATGTAGATATCTATTGATATAAATTTAGGTTTCATGATTCCAGTTGATTATATAAATACTGATTAATATAAAGTTAAAATTTAATATTAATATTAAAACATAAATTCAATAATAAATAAATTTCGTGCATATTGTAATTAATTATATTTATGTATATCTAATATTTTGATTGGATATTATAATATACGATTATTTTAGTGGGTCGATAATAGGAGAAGTGGGTCGTTATCAGGCACATGTATTAACTTACCGATCCCCTGTTAATTATTGTCAATATAATTATATCAAAAATTTAAAAACCACATTATTTATTTCTATAATATTACACTAATTACGAAATTTCAAATAAATATATTGAATATTTAATAAGTTATTACAAATAATCATGTATGGGTAGGTAACTGGATAATTTCCCCTATATTAACTTTAAATATTAATTTATAATGATACAAATAGCTTATCTAATACTTTAATTAATCAGTCAATAGTGTTATATATAATATACATATATGTATATAATATACATATATGTATATTATATACTACAGATTATTTTGATATAATGTAATGTTATATGTAAATTGAATACTACAAATTGTATTGATATATGGTATATAGATAAGCGTCGACGCATTATTGATCAATGCATTATTATTTATTGGGGAGCTTATTATGAAGTTATAGGCTACAGAGGCGGTTCACTATATAGATAGCCGTATGCGTGTGGGTCGGTCATGCGTGACTGCCTCGCAGGAATGTTCGACGAACATTGTGCTCACGTGATACCAGACACTAGGCTTACGCGCGTTAGTATCACGTTGATAGATGCGAATGATGATATTGATAGATACGAATACGATCATCGATAACATCCATTATTCTCAGACTGAACAACTAGGAGTGAAAACAGGTAGACTGGTATTCGGCCTACTTCTGTTGCTTGTGTCTATCAACCGCGAACCAGCCAATCAGAGCCCGCTTCCTACAGTGGCTATTAGAGTTGGGCTAGCGTCTATAATATATTATCTAGAACATTTTCGCTGAGTTATTTATACATATTTAGATGGAGAATGTAGGTGAATGTATGGTGAATAGGTGAATAATGGTGAATAAATGGTGAATAACCTACTTAATTGGGGCTTGCCTAACTACCTCTTGGAGTTGTCGGAATTGTTGGGTATAGTAATTGTTTGGTAGCACATCGCGAGGGTTCATGTACGTTTAGAGTGATCATTCAGCTGAATATGTGTCCTCCAATATTTGGGAAATCAGAGTTTAAAAAATAATGTATACAAATAAGTCAAACACATTTTTTTATTAATTTGTTACCATCCTATAAGATATCATATAGGCTCGCTATAAATCCTAGAAGTTTAACTTGGAGAGAATACGAAATTTAACATGGAAATTTAAAAAATTAATTTTAACATACTAATAATTAGATTGTATTATGAAATTTTAATAGCATAATAGAATATTTTATTTTCTATAATTATGCATAACCCATGGGTCCTCCAATATTTATTCTATATGATAATTATAGAAAATAAAAAATAAATTTATTTTTTTATTTTTTTTCCTATTAATGAAATGAAATTAACGATATTTCTAGAATTTTACACGTTCGATACTTGCGTATCTCTGCTCGCATTCAATAAGTGATTTTTATGCATACGATCTGGTTTTCTGGTCTCGTGGAACGAGGCAGATTCTGAGTTTTCCGGACTGCTTACTTGATTCCTTGTTATCTCGTTGAACTTTAGTTCGTCGAACTTGTGATCAGTAGTTCGCAGGCGACCTGTTGGATTATGAGGTTTGGTAGAAATATGTTTTCTTTCTTTCATATCTAAGACAATTGAAAGAATAATTGCTAAACAACTTAGAACATACATCAATAATAATAACATACTGCATTAATTACAAAGTGCTTATACAACGGACAAGAGCACTGAAACTTCACTACTACATACTTTAAACAATATACTACTATTTCCAAAATATACTCCCACCATACTGATTCTATTTAACTTGTCGTCGGCTTTCGATACGTTAGACCATACTATTCTTATTCGAAGATTAGAGAACATTGGTATTAAATATTCTGTCCTTAGTTGGTTTACATCCTACCTATTAGCAGATCCTTTTCTATATGTATAGATAACGCCATAACAGAACCCCGCCACACAACTCATGGTGTACCCCAAGGTTCTGTTTTAGGTCCAATTCTCTTTAATATATATCCCCTTTACTTTACTTACTTGACGAATACACCGATATACACTTTCACTCATATGCGGATGACTTATAGCTATACTGTAATTTACATGACCCAATCAATAACATAAATACTATAAATAAATGCATTAATGACATTAGTAAATGGCTATCAAATAACTCCCTACTATTGAATAGCCTTAAAACAAAAGATTTATTAATAAATACATCCCCAGGACATCATTCCATACCACCTATTATTATCAATAATCACATTATAGAATACTCTAACTAAGCTAAAAACCTCGGCCTCACACTTGACCAAAATCTGTCTTATCTACCACATATAACTAATATATCGAAGTCCATTAATTACACCTTACATACGATCCGACTTATTAGACCTTCCATAACTACTAAACTTGCCAAACTACTAGTTACTTCCTTAATACTGCCCGACTTGACTACTGTAACTCTACTTTAAATTCACTACCAGCACATACTATAAAAATGCTCACTAAATTACAATATATAGCCATCAGAACCATTTTCAGGATACAAAAATACTCACGACAACATATCACACCTTATATGAAATCCATTCACTGGCTACCCATACCTTACCGCATACAATATAAATTACTCCTACTGACCCACAATGCCACCCATAATAATAACCTGACTATCTTACTGAACTACTTACGAACTACAAGTCATCCCGAACACAACGAACACTACATAAATACAAACTAAATATACCAGTATCTTTATCACTTAATAAAAAACAGCAATCTTCTTTTTCTATAATAGCACCTAAACTATGGAACTCCCTACCTCACTCAATTAGATCTATAGTTTCTGACCACACCTTTAAAGTCAAATTGAAAACACATCTATTTAATATAGCTTATAATAATTAATATACGATACACCGCCGAAAACTCATTACTGATGTTGATCGCAGTGTCTAAACAAATTGGTTACAAGGTTACAAGGTCTCACTTTCTTGCGACACACCATGGCCCAGTGCCCAATTTTATGGCAAAATCGACATTCGGACTGTGCGGCCGGGCAAGAGGTACCTGTATGTTTTAGGCCGCAATATTTACAAGTTACATTATATTATGTTCTGTTCTCGAGGTGATTATTTCTCCGATAGTCGGTTTTAGATTTATAAATATCGCGATTTTGGCTAACGTGATATACGGGTGTGTTGGTAGTGATCGTCTTGAATTCTTTGAGTTCTTGTTGCAGTGCCTCGTACGTTCTTGCGACCTACATGGCCTTGTCTAGTATTAATGCGTCATCTTTGCATAACAGATCTGCCATGACCTTGTCGTTTCATGACCCACCCTGATTATGTGCTCTATCAGTTGTGTGTTTATCTCGTTCTCGTGATGGAGTGTGCATTTGTTCGTTTGAAGCATGCACTTATTCATGAATTCATCTACTAGTTCATCTCTCGCTTGTTTCATTTTTTAGTTGTAGTCTGACCAGTCTGTGATTAGATCTTAACTTTAGGAACTCGCTCAGGTGGTTCCAAAATTCGATTAGAATTTTAGTTTAGTGGTTCCACGTATTATAAATTATCAAACCTTCTTCGCCGATCCATATGAGGACGTATGCTATCCTCTCTTCGGTTTTCAATTTTGATAATGGACCTTTAATTATTAACGTAACGTATTGTTTAAATATAATAATTTCGTGAGGTAGGTCTCCTGACCATACTATGTTTTGGGTCCTGATGCCGTCGAGTTCAACATTATTTAAGTTTTTTAAATTTCATACATGTGATTTTTTATTGTGTAAAATTCTTTAAATGTCGGATTTTGTTCGTTGGTTTTTTTACCGCGGTCACCATGTTATGTTTGTTCATTAATCTAACTATTTAGATGATTGATATCGATTAACATCTTTTTTATTTAAAAATATAGGTCAGTACACAGTCAATAAGCACGTGATCATCTAAATGTATAAGAACGCATGCATGCGCTTTTGATTTAATATCTATTGGTTTATTTGATATTTTGATATTTTGTATATATATATCTTTTGCTCATATTTGACTACAGTTATGCAATTCAAGTTAAACTTAAATTGAATTGTTTCAATAAGGAAATTGTGTTCATGCTTATAAGCTTATTTATAAGCTCAATTATTATAATAATATCAAATGCGATAAATTGTCAACAGTACAACACGTGTTAAATATGCGGTAAAGTTATTCGCTTCGACTAAACAATCTCGCATGATTGTCGATTGTTGTACTGTACCATATATTATATCTGTTATTACATACATATTAAAGTGGCCTAAAATAAGTATATTCAATGTGATTAGTGATAGAATATTAATACATCATATATTACACATAAGGTAGGCGGGTAGGATACAATTGTTATATATAATGGTGTATAGAACAATACCTAAGTGGTAACATTATCGAACTGGAGTTAAGTAGGTCAATATCGTTGTTTAACAATGAATGCATTAATATGATTAAATAATATTTATATTACTTATATAATATAAATAAATAATTAATACGCATGGAATATGTATACAATACAATATAGTTATATAATGAGTAAAAAAAGGAACCCTTTAATAGCTATATGCTTTCGAGAAATTATTCCACTATTGTGTTCAATATAGGTAGGGGTGCTGGAACGATTTTTTATGTAGTGGGACCAACAAATAAAGACTTGATTATTGCTTTTTGTTGAATTCACGACACGAAACAGTTCCAAATACATAAAGGATTGTTATTTGTTTTTGTATATTTTTGTTATTTTAATTCTAAGATATTTCCAATTAGCACACAAAACACATGGGTTTAATAAGGTAAGGTGATATCGAAAGTGGGGGGGGGACCATATACATAGGATGTCCCCTAGATTTTAAAATTCACTTTGGGGGTGGGGACATATTCCCCCTTACTGCACCTTATTTGGGCATATAAGTTATACATTAAGTTAACGTAAAGATAATATATTTAAATTAGAACTGTATAATATCCATTTCCACCATAGCATTCATTATTTATAATAGGCAAATATAACTAAATAAATGATAGTTCGTTTAGTTCATTAACGTATTGGAATCTTTTGATCTGATAACAATATATCCGCAATAATGAGAAATCAATTATTAGGTTTAAAAAATAGTCAATATATATATATAAAGTTTATTACAGATCGATATATAACCAAGCCTAATAAATACAAAGTGTATACTTACTTAACCTACTTACTTACTAACCTACTTAGTTACTAACCTCACTTACATGTGAACATTCATTGAAATGAGTTTCCACGATTCTAAACGAGCTAACTCAATGAAAACAACTTCAATTTCTACAATCATTAAACATACAAAAGAACACTTTTAATATTTAAATAACTACATGATCAAAACTTATCGAAAGATTTTAATTCTGAAATAATTAAATTCTTGCTACACAATAACATTTTAATTCCCATCAACATACGCCAGTTATACTGAACTGATAATATACAACACGAATAATGATATTTGATCGGTCAAAACAATGTCACAACTTATAACTTTAGATAAGGAATTGAAGCATTTGTTATACTAAACTATACGTTTCTAATATTTAAGTTGGTACCTCAACATTAAAACCTCACTAATAAAGTATATCGAGGTTCAATTCTTGCACCAATTATAATTAACATTTATATTGTACATTGTAACCATGATCGTTCCTATCTTTACATTATTTAAACATCTCTACAAAATCAGATTCCATTATATTGATAATGATTTACAATTCTAGGTGTCTATATATATGAATGAGTTCTCTTCATATATGATTCTGATTTAAATATAAATATTGCAATTTATCTAATATATTTAACAGTATTGAATTATTTAACTCAAATTAACAAGAACTTTATTGCCGGAAAAACTAAAATAATATTTATTAATAAAATATAACGAAAACCTGAAATATCACTTTATATGCAATACTAAATTATCGATCTTAACGAATTGTTCAACTTTTTTTGCATTATTTTTCACACAACTAATATTATGTTATAATTCATTTCAATACAATTACGAAATTTTTGGAAATTATACTGCTTTATTCGAGATTTTTCAAATAAAAAATATTTAAAACCTTTAATTAATCAATATTAACTAGTTATGTAATATAAAACGTGGACTTTGTAATATATTACTAATTAATATTACAGCTAAATATATATATATATATATATATATATAATCATTATTGAACAAAATCCTTTATAACGATATACAACTTAACACATAGATTGATCAACACCACTATACGACTTATTAGTGTGATGAAGACACTACTACATTGGCTTACAACGTATTCGCATATAATTTGTATATAATTATATAGTAATATTTGTATATACTATATTATTTGTTATGTATAAGCAACGAATATTAACCCCAGGTGATTACTAATAAATTATAGCTATTTAATGATTTTTAATAATATAAATAATTAATAATAATAATTATTACTAAACATTTTTTTTAGTTTATTATAGTTATTCGAATAAGTTATTCAAGATAAGCATTATAAAACTTTTAATCGCCAAATATTAAAAAGAAAAATAATCAAGTAATGATCATTACTTGATTATTTTTCTTTTTAATATTTGGCGATTAAAAGTTTTATAATGCTTATCTTGAAGCAATGTGCTGAATCCAATTAATTGTTATAGCGTTTGTATATCTTTTTGAATGCGGTTATGGTTTTCCTTGTGCTTTCGGCTTACATCTTTAAATCGATTAGCCACACTTTCTCTAGTTCTTGTTGTTGCCAACTTGTCCTTAAAGTATTGTATGTCATTTGTCATTTTATTATATTTGTTTCGATTATATTGTATTAGAAATCTATTTCTTATTACTTCCGATGCGTGACTACTTTTAATGTGTGACATGTCGTTCGTACTGCCACCTGCTACGTCAGTAGATTGTTGACGTACATACGCTCGTCTGCCAGCAATATTAAGTAAAGCTGGACTATCCAAACCTAATTGGTTCATTTCTATCGACGATGATTGGCTAATATGTCTACCTTTGCGGTTTTTTAAATACTTTTTAAATTGCCATCCACCAATGAGAATCCAACTACAAAATAACAATATACTCGACACTATAATTATCCAATACATAAGATTCGTATCCATATTAACTGTAAACAGATAGTTTATTTAGTAAGCAAATATATAGTCGAACGTTTACAATATAAATACATTATAAGGTTAATATTCTCTATTGCAAACAAAAACAAACATAATACGAAATAAATGAATAAATAGTGTACACGTTTAAAAGTTACTTTACAAATTAAAGAAAATATAAATAAAATATATTATAAAAATCGTAAAGGTATAGAGTTAATGTTATTTAACAGTTATATATGTATTATCAGTATGTCGTGTAGTCCGTGGTATTGTATCGGAAACAGTTAATGTATAGGTATTAATGTATGTAGTAATATAGGGTGGTTTACCATATAACAGGTAAGTATATATTATTACAGTTTTATGATTGACATAATTAACAAAATATATATTAAGTCAGCTATTACTAGTACAATGATCAGTTGTTAAGTAAGGATTGTATACAATACATAGGTTGGTGTGGTATTATACGTGAGTTATCTACGTTACTTAGGAGTATGTTATTGTATTCGTTACAAAGTAGTTAAATAAGTTATTATGTTTGTAAATATCAGAACAATGTGAGTAGTATTTGTTTTACATTTTATATGAAGGATATATTAATATATAGTTAATGAAATTAATCATAAACAAAATTAATGAAATATATGTATTATATTTTATATACCTTGACATATATATATATATATATATATATATATATATAAAATGAACAATAATGAGAATATACTAGAATATGTATTAACTTATTACAATGTATTACTGTTTAATATGTCTAGTAACTATTGTATGTATAATGTTACACTTATTGTTAAAAGTAAAACCAAATTAATTATTTTAAAATACAAATTTGTATTGATTTATTTTATTTAAATTACAAAATTAATGTTGCGTTAAATAATTAAATATTTATTTTATTTCGATAATTAATTAATCCAATGTTCAAAATAAAATAAAAATGTAATTATGAAAAATGGCATGTCAATATATGCCTGTACATATTGATAATCCAGCCAATAAACATTGGTTATTAAATCACGAGTACATATATATATATAGGTTATGTTAATATTAAAGTCATACTTAACTTAAATAGCCACTAGGTATGCCAATGATATGCAACTATTGTATGTTATACAATATTAATGCTGAATTGAATATACAGTACATTTCATAATGATGGTATATCTATAGAATATAGCGTATTAAACAATTTAACTAATTTAATAATTAAAGTGTTCAGTATAGGACAGGTATAGTTATGTGTATAGGCAATATAGGTATATACCGTAAAGTATGTTTAGTTTGTATTATTATTATCATGTGTATTATATGATGTATTCACATAATACAAATCAATAGATTTGCACTGCAATTGTTCTACACATTTATTATTATAAAGATACGATGTGCCCATCGATATAAAGAAAGTGGATAAGCAATTGACGCACGCAAGCATGTAAAAGATAGACACGTGAATGACACTATTATCGATAAATTTACAAAATGGTATCACTGATTTTGATTGGATATTAGTCATATTATATATGTCAAATATTAAAACAGTAGTCTTTTCGTCGAAATAGATTTAAGTGACTTCTATCTATATCAATGGATTTAAATTATAAATATCAATAAAATCAATAAAATAGTATTATATCTTCAATTTAAATACACAAAATTACGAGGAATGTTGATATTATGTATTTTAAATATATAATTTTATTTTTAGTATAGATAGTACATTAAAATTGGTAGTGATTATCAATATATATATATGATAAATACATATTATTATAAATAAAAAGTAGTGGGCCATATAGTGGGTTTCGACTGCAGCGCTCGTAGCGGATAGTGCCATACACTACATTCAATTGCTTATCCACTTTCTTTATATCGATGGTTGTGCCTAGATTATCATATGATACTGGCTGGTCATGACTGTCATGACTGTCATGCGTGGCACTATAAGCTATATAAGCCAATGTTGATAGCGAAACATTGTCATTTAAATCTCGTATATATATTACCTATCAATGTTATGTACATCTTATAAATAAACTTGTTATACTTTAAACCAGATAACTTTACATGGTGACAGCGGCGCAGACTATATAACACACGATGAACGTCAATTTACCCAATATATGTGAACAAAGTGGCCAGAATGCAAACTTATGGAAAGTATTCAAAAAACGATGGAGTAACTATGTACTGTTAGCAGACATCTCAAAATGGGAGAGCAACAAACAAGTGGCACTACTGGAAAACTTACTCGGAGATGAAGCACTCAAGAAGTATGAAGGGTTTGATTTACCTAGTACTAGAACTGTAGATGATATTATTAAATATTTCGATAAATTTATAATAGGTGATGTTAACATAACATATGTAAGATATATATTTAACACACTATCTCAAACATCTAGTCAATAGATATATGATTATATTAGCATACTCCGTATACAACTAAAACAATGTAGCTATTGTAATTCTTGCAATGATAGTATATTACGTGATAGAATTATTGTTGGCATTGTTAACAATGAAACACGTGCGGAACTATTAAAAATCCGTAACCTATCATTAGCTGCATGTATTGATGCATGCAAGGCAACCGAGTCTGCATAGCTATTCAATACTAATATTAACAATGAACATAATATTAACAAGATTAGTAATACCCAGACTACAAGACCCAAATATAACATAACGAGAAAATGCGGAAGATGTGACACCGAACAATGCAATGGAAAATGTCCGGCATTTAATAAAGTATGTTTTAAGTGCAACAAGAAGGGACACTACAGTACAGTTTGAAAAATAAAACTTATAATAATTCCCGACTAAACATTATTAATGATGAATCTATAAATAATAGCACACATAACAGTACATACGATGTTAATGATTGGACATTTAATATTAATAACCAACATAAACTTAATAAACTTACATGTAATATGATTATAAATAAGCATACCATAAGTTTCCAAATAGATACAGGAAGTACGGTAAATACTTTGCCTAAGAGATATGTAGCAAATACTATCACTAAATACAATGGTACACTAACAATGTGGAATAATTCCAATCTAGAACCAAAGGGACAATCATATGAAGAAATATATAATCCGGCTACACAGAACTACCAAAGAGAGGTTTATCATACATGACACTAACCTACAGCCCATATTAGGACTAAAAAAATCGAACATAATCTGATAACGATACATGAACATAATTTCATAAACAATATCAAGCAATTTACAGAAATGTATGAAAATAAACTGGGAACTTTACCTGGAACTCTACATCTCAACGTAGACGAAAAGGTGCGCCCACAGATTATGCAGAATAGAAGAACACCGGTATTAATTGAAGATATCAAGCAATTTACAGAAATGTATGAAAATAAACTGGGAACTTTACCTGGAACTCTACATCTCAACGTAGACGAAAAGGTGCGCCCACAGATTATGCAGAATAGAAGAACACCGGTATTAATTGAAGATAAAGTGTCAACCGAACTGAAAAGATTAGTGAAAATGAAATTTATAACAAAGGTTGAAGAAACGACGGCATGGTTATCACAAATAAAATGTGTCGAAAAGAAAAACGTAAAATAAGGATATGTTTAGATCCCAATTTACTATATCGTGCACTACTCCGTGAACTATATATATTACCCACTATATATGATATGATACATGAGCTCAGACTTTCGAAGATATTTACGAAGGCAGACTGGAACCAATGGATATTGGCATATAAAGTTAGATCACACATCATCATTACTAACAACTTTTCAGACAGAGAGCGGTAGATACAGATGGCTTAGACTACTATTTGGAATTAAGAGAGATATTCCAAAGAAAACTACACAAGGCATTATCAGGACTCACGGGTGTAATTTGTATCGCAGATGATATTATAATTCACGATAAAGATGAACAATCACATAATATTAATCTTAATAACTTTTTGAAGAGATGTATAAAACAGCGCATTAAATTGAACAAGTCGAAGATGGAACATAGAGTAGAAAAGGTAACATTCATGGGACATGTAATAACTAAATATGGATTAAAGATAGATCAACAGAAGATTGAAGCCATCAAGAATTATGAAACACCAAAAGACGTAAAAGCAGTAAGAATACTCCTTGATATGTTCAACTACTTATCCCGGTTTATCCCAAACTATTCTAATTTAACAACTTCTATTTCACAGTTATTGAAAAGGGATGTATTATATACATAGTCTGGCGAACAAGAAGCATATATGAAGAAAATTAAAGAAAGCTTAATGAAAGCTCCGACATTAAGGTTTTATAATCCTAATAATGAATTAACACTTGAAAACGATGCTAGCGAGTATGGTCTAGGTTCGATTCTTACTCAAGATGGACACCCTGTAGGATATCATAGAAGAACATTAAATCCGAGTGAGAAGAACTACGCGCAGATTGAAAATGAAATGCTTGCTATTGCATACGGTCTGACTAAATTTCACCAATATACATATGGAAAAAAAGGTTACTGTAATGACTAACCATAAAACACTAGTATCCATAGTAAAGAAGCCTATAGGGAAAGCACCAACGAGATTACAAAATCTACTTTTAAATACGCAGATATATAATTATGAAGTCATATACAAACCTGGAAAAGAGTTACATTGCGCAGATGCATTGTCAAGAGCCCCGATAGAAGGACACGAACACGAAGAAGAAAGGTTTATTATTCATAATATTAACGAAAAATTCCGATAACAGACTGAAAAGGCTCAAAGAAGAAACAATCAAAGACAAGAGGCTGCATATATTGAAGAACACGTTACAAAGAGGATGGCCCGAAGATAACGAAGTAGATGAAGGTATACAAATGTTTACATCATTTAACAATGAATTGACAATATATGATGACTTAGTTTTAAGCCAAGATAGAATAATAATTCCAGATAGCATGAAGCAAGAAACACTGCATAAACTACACGAAGGACATCAATGTATACATGCATGCCTAAGTAGAGCAAGAACCGTGGTATATTGGCCAAACATGACGGTCGATATAAAAAGGTATGTAGAATAATGTGGTGTTTATACTACATTCTCCATACAACAACCCAGGGAATCTATAATTAAAATAGAACGACCTGATGTGCCATGGACAACCCTTGGTAAGGACCTATTTACATATAATGAACATAATTACTTAGTATTAGTTGATTATACTTATAATTTAATAGAAATAGACTGTATACCTAATACATTAACATCTACCATTATAGTTAAATTAAAACAACAATTAGCCGATATGATATTCCAGGGAATATAATTACTGACAGTGGTCCCCAATTTACAGCAAATATATCATTCTCGAATAAATGGAATTTTAAACAAAATGTCATCAGCCCAGGTAACAGCCAAGCTAACGGAAGAGCAGAAGCAGCGGTCAAGACGGTCAATAACTTGTTCCGAAGATGCAACGCAATGGGAGAAGTTCCAGATCTAGGTTTACCTAAAATACGTAATACTCCAGGTGAAAATATGGATAGCCCTAATCAAATTATGAGAAGAACGAATATATCAATTCCATCTATTAACATATCATTAAATAAAACTAATATTACTCAAGCTAATACAGCTACAGATTTAGGTGTGCTGAAAGAAGGAGACGTGGTCCGGCTACAACCAATCCAACGATGAGAAAAGGAGTGGAATATAGGCAAGATAATAAAACAATTATCTTATAGAAAATACCAAGTTTTATGTAAAAAAGCGGGTATAGGATATCTGTTTATCGAACAGTATCTCATTGTTTTCTGGAAGCGGCTGTCTGGAGAGCGTATCTGGTAGGGGTAGGTTTTTTCCGGGGACGTATTCTATGTTGATGTCGTAATATTGTAGACTTAGGAGCATTCTTTGTAGTCTTATGGGGGCTTTTGCTATATTCTTCAGGATAATCATGGAGAGTGGTTTATGATCAGATTGTACTGTGCATTGTTTCCCATATATATATATATACGTGTGGAAACGAGTACAGCCGAATACAACAGCGAGCATTTCTCGTTCGATATTAGCGTATCTCTGCTCGCATTCAGTAAGTGATTTTGATGAATATGCTACTGGTTTTCCGGACTGCATCAATACAGCTCCAAGACCTCTTCCCGAGGCGTCTACTTGAATTACAATGTATTTAGCGGAGTAGAAGTATGTTAGCTTGCTATCTCTATAGATTAGATCTTTTATATATATTAAAATGTTTCCTGATATTCACTATAAAGAAAATAATAATATAAATTATTTCAATATTAATATATTTATTTAATAAATCTCATTATATCCGAAGAATTTGAATACCATATATAAACTTCGAATATTATATTGTAACTGAAAATAAGGTTAACATATAATTGTTGACAGTTCACTTAATTTGATATGCTATTTGTATAGTTATATAGTAATATTTGTATATATATATAAGTATACTATATTAGTTTTTAGGCATAAGCAACGAATAATAACGTCAGGTGATTACTAATAAATTATAGCTATTTAATGATTTTTAATAATATAAATAATTAATAATAATAATTATTATATAATAAACTTATATTAAATTATTTAATATTAAAATTTTTTTTTAGTTTATTATAGTTATTTATTACTTGCTTATTTTTCTTTTTAATATTTGGCGATTAAAAGTTTTATAATGCTTATCTTGAAGCAATTTGCTGAATCCAATTAATTGTTCTAGTGTCTGTATCTCTTGTTGAATGCGGTTATGGTTTTCCTTGTGCTTTCGGCTTACATCTTTAAATCGATTAGCCACACTTTCTCTCGTTCTTGTTGTTGCCAACTTGTCCTTAAAGTATTGTATGTCATTTGTCATTTTATTATATTTGTTTAGATTATATTGTATAGAAGGATATCTATTTCTTATTACTTCCGATGTGTGACTACTTGTAATGTGTGACAGGTCGTGTGTACTGCCACCTGCCACGTCAGTAGATTGTTGTACATACCTTCGTCTGCCAGCAATATTAAGTAAATCTGGACTATCCAAACCTAATTGGTTCATTTCTATCGACGCTGATTGGCTAATAGGTCTACCATTGCGGTTTTTTAAATACTTTTTAAATTGCCATCCACCAATGAGAATCCAACTACAAAATAACAATATACTCGACACTATAATTATCCAATACATAAGATTCGTATCCATATTAACTGTAAACAGATAGTTTATTTAGTAAGCAAATATATAGTCGAACGTTTACAATATAAATACATTATAAGGTTAATATTCTCTATTGCAAACAAAAACAAACATAATACGAAATAAATGAATAAATAGTGTACACGTTTAAAAGTTACTTTACAAATTAAAGAAAATATAAATAAAATATATTATAAAAATCGTAAAGGTGTAGAGTTAATGTTATTTAACAGTTATATATGTATTATCAATATGTCGTGTAGTCCGTGGTATTGTATCGGAAACAGTTAATGTATAGGTATTAATGTATGTAGTAATATAGGGTGGTTTACCATATAACAGGTAAGTATATATTATTACAGTTTTATGATTGACATAATTAACAAAATATATATTAAGTCAGTTATTACTAGTACAATGATCAGTTGTTAAGTAAGGATTATATACAATACATAGGTTGGTGTGGTATTATACGTGAGTTATCTACGTTACTTAGGAGTATGTTATTGTATTCGTTACAAAGTAGTTAAATAAGTTATTATGTTTGTTAATATCAGAACAATGTGAGTAGTATTTGTTTTACATTTTACATGATGGATATATTAATATATAGTTAATCAAATTAATCATAAACAAAATTAATGAAATATATGTATTATATTTTATATACCTTGACATATATGTATAAAATGAACAATAATGAGAATATACTAGAATATGTATTACCTTATTACTGTTTAATATTTCGAGTTACTATTGTATGTATAATGTTACATATATTGTTAAAAGTAGAACCAAATTAATTATTTTTAAATACAAATTTTATTGATTTATTTTATTTAAATTACAAAATTAATGTTGCGTTACATAATTAAATATTTATTTTAATTCGATAATTAATTAATCCAATGTTCAAAATAAAATAAAAATGTAATTATGAAAAATTTCTTGTCAATATATGATTGTATATATTGATAATCCATCCAATAAACATTGGTTATTAAATCACGAGTACATATATGTATAGGTTATGTTAATATTAAAGTCATACTTAACTTAAATAACCACTAGGTATACCATGGCAATGATATGCAACTATTGTATGTTATACAATATTAATACTGCATAGAATGTACACTGTACATTAGACCGGTTCGTACTAAATTTTTTTTCGCAATTTTAAAAACCTTCACATCTGTGACAATTATGTATGCTATGATGAATAAGTGTTTAAAATTGTAGACCTATATCTTAAATATTGTTATGTCACGAGACCTTTTTATTTTAACATTGAATACATACAAAAGTTAACATGGGGGAGATATAGAAATAAGTTTTATTCAATTTTTATAACATTGGATGATTTTTTTTAAGCCAACTATGGATATATCCTAGAAACATATATAACAAGTAGTATTAACAGTACAAAATATTTTTCATAATAATCTAGATGCCCAAATTTTATAAAATAATTGTAGTCAAAAAAAATATCTAAAAATCGTATAATTTAATATAAATAAATTATTACAATTTAATTTAAAAAATTAAAATATATAATTTATAGATAATAATAATACAATTCAAATTAATTATTAAAAAATTAAAAATTATTTTTAGAAAAAAAATTAACATCATTTTTAAATTTTTTTGGATTTTTATTTGAAATATGAAATACAAAATAAGTTTACATATTTTTTAATTTTTTTAATTTTATTTGTATAAAGGACATTTATATCTAACTTATATCCACAATTCAATACAATCTGATCACTCAAATTTATGTAAAGTATAATTATATATATTAATTTTAAAAAATTAATTATTTTTTTGAATTATTTTGAAATAAATACTTTGTAAAATGGTGTATTTTCTCGAGTTTTAGGAGACATTAATATTGGTAATTTGTAGATATAAAAATGAAATATAGATATTATATTAATACTAAATATAAATAATGGCATATATTATATTAATTCATTAAATATAATACAAATACATAATTCATTTTAAATATTAATTTAAATATTTGTAAACATCAAAGATAATAAGATGGTGTCATTACTACTATACATAGAATATTATACATTTTATCTTAAAATAATAATTTATATTTCAAACTTTAAATGCTTCGTGACCAAAGGTAACTATTTTTTTATAAAAATTGTTAATACATATTATACTAAAATATAGATATGTATTATATTTTACCCGAAGGATTAAAAATTAAATCGAACGAACCGGTCTACTGTACATTCTATGCAGTTGTACTTGTTGTACAGTTGATACAGTGTATAGTAAATTTCGTAATGATGGTATATCTATAGAATATAGTGTATTAAACATGTAACTAATTTAATAATTAAAGTTTTCAGTATAGGACAGGTATAGTTATTATTATTATTATTATTATTATTTTATTTATACACCGTTTAAATATAATATATATTAACAATAGTGTATACTATCTACATAGAGAGAAATTATTAAAATTAACAATTAACAAAGTGTAGTCGATACTAAATAAATAAGTGTTTAGCTTAGCTTTAAATCTAAGCGTATTAATTATTAGACGAAGATAAAAAGGAAGCTTGTTCCATTCATTTGGGTCTGCGATACGAAAAGCTCTCGAGTGATCACGATGACTGAAGCTTAATGGGGCTGCTTCCAGTCGATGTAGATGGACGTTTCTTAAGCTTCGTTCTTGAATTTGTGGCTGTATAAGTCCTGCTAAATATGAAGGTGTATGATGATGGTAGGAAAGATGTGTTAGTACTAAGAGTTTGTATTTTATACGCGAAGAAACTTTGAGCCAGTGCAGTTTTGTCATCAGTCTAGTAATACATATATCATTGTTTATTGATCTATATGGCAAGTTGTAGATTGTTCTAACTGCTCTTTTTTGCAACTTTACTAATGGCTCTAGATATTTAGCTGTGAGATTGATTAGAATATTTACAATAATCTAAGGTAGATAACAAAGACTAGTTACTATTGATTTACATGATTTAAAAGTGATGGATTTGCGAATTTTACGGATACGGTAAAGATAAAAGTTAGCATTGCTTATTTTTATTGAAATAAAAGATATCATATCATGATTCGTGTTAAAAATAACGCCAAGATTATGAACTTTTTCGGTGAGATCAAGAATTTGCGTATTGAATATAAATTGATATTTATTGTATATTGAATTTTTATTAGGATCGATAAATATTAATTGAGTTTTTCTAGGATTCAATTTCAGTGAATTTGAGTTACACCACTCAATAATATCCTTTAAATAATTTGATAAGTTGGTGTGTGCATCAGAATCATTTGGAGATTGAGCATCAGTGTATATTTGTAGATCATCAGAAAAAGAGTGAAATCTAATTTTAGGGTGATTTTTAAATAATTTAAAAATGGGAGCAATTTATATATATGTAATAATGAGTGGCCGAAATAAGTGTTTTAAATATAACACCACTCAAAATGATAGAGCAACGTTGTATTTACTCTTTACATTTTATTTATAAATTAAAACAAAAAACCATACACTAAAGCTGTTTAACATATATACAGAATTACAATATGGAATAATATAATATAATGTTTTAAAAACCTACACTTGTCAAGGTATAATCAAAACTGAAATAATATTATTAAATCTAATATAATTCAGATTATATTATTTCTACGCGATGGTTCATTGGTCCAACCAATTCTATACACTAAATAACACTAAATAAAAAACACAAAAATCAATATACATAAAATAAACATTTCTACTTTTAATTATTACATAAAAGAAAACAAAAATATAACCAATTAAAAATATATAATAAACCTAATAACATTAACTAAAAACACAAAAATCACTAGATGAAATTAACATTTATAATTATTACATAATACACAACTAAATAAAATAACTAATTAAACATATATAATATCAACTTAAAAACAACTGCATTGAAAATATATAAGACGCTAGTCTGCTACATATATTAAATAAAATTAGTCCAATAACTTAACCCTGAGGTACATCATTTGTAATGAGGCGAAGTGTTGATGTTGAGCTACCAACTTTAACATTACAAAATCGATATTTTATATATGATGTAAATCACTCTAGGGCCGCCCCAGATATACCAATTTATCTTAATATTGATAGTAGGATCATATGATTAAGTGTGTCAAATGCTGCTGACATATCTAACAACATGAGGAGTGTACTTTTCCTGGACGATAAAATATCATTATTGATCATACAAATCGCGGTTTCAGTACTTAAACATGGCATATATGCACTTTGATGGAGATGAAGAATATTATTACTTATAAGGAAGTGAGTTATTTGTGGACTGATAATGCGTTCGATAATTTTTGAAAATATTGGTAGATGTGATACAGGTCGGTAGTTATTTAAATCGTCGGCATTTCCTTTTGCATCTTTAATAAATGGAGTGATTGAAGCTGTTTTCATTGAGTCAGGTAATATAGAATTGTTGAAACTCTGATTTATGAATGCGTGTATATGCGGCTCAATTACATAATCTAATTTATGGATAAGGGCAAGAGGTAAAGGATCATTAACATATATAGATTTTGTGGATCTAATCAGTTTTACAATAATTTCAGAAGACGGAGTCATGAATCTATCAAAAATTGAAGAGGAAGGTGGAAGTACGTGATATAAAACATTAACTGATAGAGAGTTAATTATTCTAGATACCTTTGTTTCAAAATATTTGGCGAGTTGATAAGCACATGTATGATCATCTAGATTTGGAAGAATTCGCTTTTGATTCTACCTAATAGTTCGTTTGATATTTTGAATAATATCTTTTGATCATGTTTGGCTTCAATTATACGATTTAAGTTGAAATTAGATTTAGTGGTTTTGATTAAGACATTATGTTCACGCCGAATATTAACAAATGAAATCAAATTGTCATCAGTTTTTAACTTACGGTAAATTCGTTCACTTCGTCTAAGTACTCTTTTATGATTATCAAGTTCTGTAGTATACCATTTGTTATTTAATCGTTCAGTTATTGTTTTTATTGTAAAGGAGCATGTTGGTCAAGGACTGTTTTTAGAGAACTATTTTAGTTATCTATAATACTGTGATGAGTGCAGTTTGTAAACATATTCAAAGACAAATCTTGAGAAAATGTGTTTATGTCAATTTTTGATATATTTCTATATTGTATAGTTTTAGTTGGCACTTTTGGTTTAGTAATATTTATGGAAAATGTTATCGTGTAGTGATCGGATAAAATAGTTGAACAATTATAATTGTTGGTTAGTATTGATTCTTCGCGAGTTATTATTAAATCTAGAATATTACCATGAATATGAGTAGGAAAATATATGTGTTGCAAGAGCATATTATTCTTAAGGAATATATAGAATGTTGTTGAATCACGTCACTCAGTTTTATTAACATGTATATTAAAGTCACCAAAAATTATAGTATTTAGTGTGATAAGTGGTACCACGAAATCATGTAGGTCTGTAATGAAATTCGTAAAACTAAGTGAAGGAGGTTGGTATATTATAATGATTTTTGCAATAGAATTAGATTTATTTGTGATTGTACATGTAACAATTTCTGATTTGCCCAATTCAAGTTTACGTGAAAATAATACATTTAAATTTGATCGGTATAATATACCAATTCCACCATAATATTGATTATTCATAATAGTTATTTGTATAGGCAATATAGGTATATACCGTATATTTTATAACATATACTAAACATATCAGTATGGTTACAATAGTTATTGTTATTTTAAAGCGAATTACAATGATATTTAAAATCGTTTTAATTATATCGTTGTCGATATTTAGATGTTTTGTAGTTATTTTAATTTTAATTTTTACGTTTTGTAAGAATTAAGTTTTAATAATCAATTGATTATTGATTTTTGTTGAATTCACGACACAGTTAAGGATTGTTATTTGTTTTTGTACATTTTTGTAATTTTAATTCTAAGATATTTCCAATTAGCACACAAAACACATGGGTTTAATAAGGTAAGGTGATAGTTTGAAGATAAGTGGTAGTTAACAAAAGGATTATATATGTTAAGCAACACAAATGGTATTATATATATATATATATATATATATATATATATATATATATATATATAAACCTTTAACCTTTAACCTTGGGGTTTCACCACTTCTTTTAGTAGATAGTACTACTACTCAGACGTGGGTAATTAAAAATTACAGGCTATAAGCAGCTTTGAACAAGTGTGTTTTTAGTAATTTTTTAAAGGAACTAGTTATGTTATTTGTTCTAAGCATATCCGGCAGTTGATTCCATAATTTAGATGCTGCGGCTTTGAATGATCTATGGCCAAACTGCGAATGATAATGATTTGTAACCAGCTTGAATTTATGGGTATCGCGAATGTTTCTAGAGTAGTTATTCAGTTCAAGAATGTTGCAGAGATAGTCTGGATAACCACAGTGTAAAGCTATATGAGTAGTTAATAGCAATTTGTATATTATTCTGTATTTTATTGGCAACCAGTGCAGTTCTTTCATTTTAGCAGTGACTGACTCATGAGAGGATTTAGGCATATTGAATATTATACGGATCGCTCTTCTTTGAATTTTATTGAGTTTACTGAGGTGCGATTCTGGAAGTTCTACTAGGAGGAGGTTGCAGTAATCAAGATGCGATAATACAAGATTTCTTACTAAAGCTTCACATGCTTTTTTTGTTATAGATGGTCTTATTTGTCTGATGTTATATAATGAGTAGTTGGCAATTTTGAAAATTTTGTCAATATGGAATTTGAAATTCAGGTTGGGATCTATTATGAAACCAAGATTTCTGACAGGAGTATTACAGTTTATATTTAAATCATATAAGTTTATCAACGATGGTAGTGATGTAGTGTTGATATGATTATGTATTAATAATAATTCAGTTTTGCTCATGTTTATACTCAATGAGTTGGATGAGTACCAGTGTTTAATTTCATTCAGACATGTATTCATTTTATTTATTACTGATGGTAGATTCTCTATTCGGTCAGTTTCCATATAAATCTGTAAATCATCCGCGTACATGTGGTATTTAATATTATGTTTTAGTAGGATTTCTTGGATAAGGTCTATACATATGTTAAATATGATGGGTCCGAGGACAGAGCCTTGTGGGACTCCATATTTTAACTGACATATTTTTGATCTGGTATTATTTATTTTTATTTCAAAGGTTCTATCACTAAGGAACGATGAAAACCATTTTAACGCAGTTCCTGCAAGGCCTATAATTTCTAGTCGACGGATTATGAGTTGATGGTTTAAAGTATCAAATGCAGAGGAAAGGTCTATCAATGCAAGAATCGTAATCCGCATATTATCTGTGGACATAAGTAGGTCATTAGTTACCATTGTTAAGGCAGTTTCTGTTGATTTGTGCTTCCTATATGCGCTTTGTAGTGGGTTAAGTTTATTATGGTCGGTAAGGAATTCAGTGAGTTGTTCAGAAACAATTTTTTCCAGTACTTTTGAAAGACATGATAGTTGTGAGACTGGACGATAGTTTGATAGTACATTTTTATTCAATGTGGGCTTTTTAAGTATAGGTATGATTATTGCCTTTTTCATAGATGAAGGGACAATTCCTTCATTTAGGGATACTATAATGGCCTCATGAATAGATTCAAGTATATTGGGAGATATAATGTGAAGCAGCTTGGTTGGTATAGGATCGGTTGGAGAGTTTTTCTTGAAGTTTAAGATTAGCTTTAGCAAATAACTTTGAGAGGGAGGGTGTATAATGTCAAATAATGAAAATTCTTCTGTAAGTGATGGTTTTGCTGGTAATAATATTGAAGGAAGCTTATTAATTATATTAATGACTTTTTCTTCAAAGAAGTCACAGAATTTAGTTGCTAGGATTGCATCTGGTATGTCAGGTAAGGGTTTATCTATAGTTTTACGACCAAGTAGCGAATCAGTAATCTGATACATTTCTTTACTTGTTGTAGTGTTAGAGCTTAAAATGTCAGAAAAGTATTTTGATTTGGATTGTCTTAGTGAATTAGTATAATAGTTGCGTTGTGTAGTGTAGAGCAGTGTGTTGTATGATGTTTGATTTTTATTCATAGTTTTCTCTAGTATTCTTAGTTTCTTTTTAATAATTTTTAGGTCATTTGAGAACCATGGGGATAGAGGGTGACAAGGTACAGTAATGATTTTTTCTGGAGCCAATTGGTTTATCATAGTTTCAAGGTCTGAGTTTAAGTTATTGAAATTGTATACATTTCGATTCTCTCTTGTTTTAATTAACATAAATGTGTCAGTAAAAGTGCTTGGTGTGATTTTTTTGAACTGTCGTACTATAATTTTCCGAGGATGCACTTTGTGGTTATGTATTGGTATTGTAAAGTTTATAGAATAATGATCAGTAATTAATGATCCTTTGTATGGTTGTAAAATTAATTTGCAGTCTGATGGCGTAATAACTAAATCAAGTGTGTTTCCTCCGATATGAGTTGGGAAGTTTATATATTGTTTGAGATTAAGCATTTCAAGACTATGCATTAAAGATATTGATGCTGGAGTTTGCTGATTGATATAAATATTGAAATCACCCAAGATTATGGTATTTGATGTATGAATATTACTTATAATTTCAAAGAATTCATTGATGAATGTGTCCATTTTTGATAGGGGTGGTCTATATAGTACAATCAGATCAAAATGCGTTGAACTATTGTCATTGAAGCAGCAGTGAATAGATTCAAAAGATTGGTAAGTTCCTAGAGTCTTGGATATTAAGCGAATAGGTTTACGTGTCAATATGCCTACACCACCGCCATGGTTTAGTGATCCTCTCGGATTATGATAAAAATTGAATTTGTTTCGGGTTAGCTCATTTATTTTTGCTTGATCGTCAATATTTAGCCAGGTTTCAGTTATAGCTAGGATGTCAATATTATCAGTGTCAATTATATCATTTATAAATCCAATTTTGTTTCTAACCGATCTGGCATTAATAAGAGTCACATTAGTAAAATTTCTAGTGGTTTTTAAGGTTATCTTCTTGGCTGTATTGGAGTTGTTTAATATAGGTGGTGTTACTGATCTCTCCTTATCGGAAGAGAAACCACCTTTAAATTTAGTAAGGGTGTCCCGCGTAGAGTAAAAAATATTGAGTCGTTAGTGTTTGATTCATTATCGGCTTTGGCCATAGATTTGAATTTATTAAGTTCTTCTCTTTGTATCAGATTATAGTCATCAGAAAAGTGAAGTGATGAGAAGGCGGAATCTTTAAGTTGCCTTAGATTTTCATAGATATTTTGTTTTTCAGAGATTGATTCATATGTAATTTTAACAATACGTTTACTAACTTTATATTTTGAATTTACTTTTCCAAGTCTCACGTATTTTGATGGAATCTTGCAGTGTGTAAGATTATATATATATATATATTATATTGTTAGTTTTTATACCCTATCAATTATAGCCTATAACTGATAGATAATACGATGATACATGTTTATATACCAAACAATATATCTAAAGTTTAAGATACATAAATATGAAAATTGACGATATATATAGTAATTATAATTAAAATATATCAAAAGTATCGTAATATCTATTTAGGATCTACTGAAATATCATATATATTTATATTTGGTAATAATTCATCATGAAAAAGTTAAATTATAATTCACTGGCTATATCAAGAACACCATGTTTTATTATTTAACTGGCAGTTAATTAATGTATTATTATATTATTAGTTAATGAAATAGTATAGAATATATATATATATATATATATATATATATATATATATATATAATTATACTTATACTCTAATATGTATATATATATATATATATATTATAGTTACGAAATTTAATTTATATATTATAACATATACATGTTGTATTATATACAATAGTTTCATATCATTGATATAGTGAGTGTTTCAAATTATGTGTATATATATGTGGGTTGAATAGCACGAGTAACCTATACGGGTTAACCCACATATACAAGCTTATCCGTTTACATAATAACATATTTATTTAATTTTGTAAATTCTATTAATTTCAAATAAATATTTAATTATGGTAAACAAAATTAATTTTGTAATTTAAAATAAACATATTACAAATGTGTTTATATACCCATTTGTTACCAATATATTCAATATATATACATACCTATAACAATAGTTATAGATATATAGTATTAGATTAACAGTGTTAACAAGGTAATACATATTATATCCTATACTATGTATAGCTATTTAATTTGATATAATTGATCTACTTTATAGGCCTACATACTAATAAGTTAATACTAATCCAATGTTTCCGATATGAACAAACAGAGTCAAATGATGTGCTTCTAATGTGTAATGAAATACACATAAACAACCCATTGATTAGTACACGTCCAATATTTACATACTATTAATATGCTCATAATGCTTGATACTAACATACCTGAATATATGTATAGTTTATATATATATATATACCTCTTAGATAATTTTAAACTTATTAACAAACACTAATTATACAAATACTGAATTAAGTACCACGTATATGTATACGCCTACATATGTATGTATGATATGATCAGACATTGTAACCTATCAATATAACATAGTTTCACAACATTCTCCTTAATGTATAAAATGTATTTTTAAATGTTATAAATCTTTTTCGAATCTACCCTTAAGTAATGGTAACTATTTAATGTTTCTATGTGAATACTTGTGGCGCCATACAACTATTATTACAATCACAAGGTAACCATTCGGATGTGAATTGTATCTTGTGTTCGTAATAGTATTTGTGTAGCAACAAGTATTCGTTAAATCTAAAACATCACAGTTCCATATTAGATATGCTAATATTATAATATTATAACGTATAATTTAATATGTCCTTAAATAGCATGCAAATATATATATATATATATATATATATATATATATATATATATACAGTGAAAGCCGCTTACATCGACATGGTTGTGTAAGCTCCAAAAATGTCGATATAGGCGTATTGTCGATATGAGCGATAGGGGCGTATTTCTAATGATGTATAACGCATAGTTATATCTTATTTTTAAATATTTGCATGTATGTATATATGCATATTATAGTATATTATTATTTTACATATTCGAAATACAATGATGTATAATAGATAGTATGATGATATTTAGACATATTGTATAATAATGAATTACTTTATTAAATATAACATATAATGTTGTACTACTCCTTGCCTATCTAAAAATTAAACCTATCTCTATTATTGGGATCACTGAAACCTGGATTAGCATTGATGATACGGATATATTCTCATTGTGCTGCGAGGCGGGTTATAATCTTTATCTCCAACCTCGTAATTATGGTCGTGGGGGAGGCGTTGGTATCTTAATTCATATGGACTTACCAACGCCTTCCATTTCTTTTGTTACTTTTTCTTATAGTGATTGCTTATCTTGCACATTTAATTTCCCTTTTGATATACTTCGTATTATAGTTATTTATCGGCCTCCTAGGCCTGATTATTCCATCTCTTTGATGAATTCTCTGATTGCATAAATAATGGCTTACATTCTAGCTCTTTTAAATTCATTTGTATGGGAGATTTCAATTATCATTTTGACTCCATGTCTCAACCCCATTCCTTATTTAGGCAATTAACTGAATCCCTTGGTCTTCATCAACATATATCCTGTCCTACTCACACAAGTGGCAATATTCTTGATCTGATTTTTACTCCTAATGATACACCTACTCAGCTCATTTCACCCTGTATTCGTTCTGATCTCTTAACTGATCATTATCTGATTCATACATCTATTTCTCTAAGGAAACCTGTATCAACTAAGTCATTAGTTTTTTATAGGGAGTTGAGGAAATTAAACTATCATGAACTTGGGTTACAAATTGAGAATAGATTATCCAGTGATCACATATCGTTTGATTTTTTAAATTACTGTCTTTCATCTACTTTGAATAACTTAGTTCCTTTAAAATCTCGTTACTTCACTCTACATACATCACCTTGGTTTTCTTCTCATCTTGCTATAATGAAACGTTCATTAAGGAAACTTGAGCGTAGAATTCATCAATCTTCTTATCATAAGTATATTTTCTTGGAGGCAAGGATGGCTTATAAGAAAGCAATTTATTCACAAAAAGCTAATTTCTATGAGCAAAAACTAAATGCCTGTGGTTCAAATTCCCAAAAAATTTTCAAAATAGTGAATAGAATACTTGGTAGTAATTTAAATCCCATATCAAATAGACTTTCCGACTATAATATGTGCTCTTTTTTTGTATCTAGTTTATATAATAAGTTATCTAGTATTTCTAAATGTATTAAATCTAAACTCGCTTTGATACCTCCGAGTATGATTGCCCATCAAATCACTGAACCAACGTTATGTAAATTATCTAGTTTTTCCTCGCCTTCCATTTTTGAAATACACAAATTGATTATGATGTCCAATTCAACATCTCCTATTGATCCTCTTCCTTTGGTTGTCTTTAAAAATTTAGTTTTATTACTTTCGATTACTATCTCGAATTTAATTTCGGAATCACTTAATGATGGGATGGCTAAATCTCTAAAATATGCTATTATTAAGCCGATTCTGAAAAAATCCTCTCTCGATCCTGATGATCTTATGAACTATAGACCCATATCCCAACTTCCGATAATCAGTAAAATCATGGAACGTGTAGTCAGTAGACAATTGATATTATATCTTGAGAATAACTATTTAATGGAACCCTACCAGAGTGCTTATAGAAAACATTATTCCACTGAAAATGCTTTAAATATTATTACTGATACGCTCTATAAATCGCTCGACTCCTCTCATTGTGCGCAACTATTGCTACTCGACCTTTCGAGTGCGTTTGAACCATAAACTTTAAACCACAATATTCTTATTGAACGCATTAAGGAACTCGGAATTGAAGGTTCGTCACTCAGCTGGTTGACTTCATTTCTTAACGATCGAACTTCCTCAGTAAAAGTGAATGATTATATTTCGCCTCCCATTGATATACTATGTGGAGTTCCTCAGGGATCAGTACTCGGTCCTTTATTGTTTTCTATTTACTTGCGTCCTCTATCTAATATTATTAGTAAATTTCCTAATATTACCTACCATATATATGCTGATGATATACAGCTAATTATTAAAATTCCTGTTAACTCGCTTAACTCCAATTTGGAACTTCTGGAATGTGCATCTGATATCATTAATTGGCTTCTTAGAAACGATCTACTAGTAAATACCTCTAAAACCGAACTACTAAATGTATCTAGGGTATATACTACTTTTCCACCGGTAATCATTGATGGTAGGGTTATACATCCTTCTGCTTCAGTTCGTAATCTTGGAGTTATCTTCGATAGTACTTTATCTTTTGATGCTCACATTAATTCTATATCAAAATCAGCTAACTTTCATCTACGTAGGATTAGACATATTAGAAAGTATTGCTCTAATCGTATTACTAAACTACTTATTAATGCTCTAGTATTATCCAGAATTGATTATTGCGGATCATTATTTAGTGACTTAAAGAATATAGAGGTTAAAAAGATTGATAGAATTATTCGCGCTTCTATACGCCTTATTTATAATATCAATCGTAGTGAACATTTGAAAACAGATGAACACCAACATAATCTTAAATGGTAATTATTTAGAAAGCGATGCAAATATCGTTTACTCTGTCTAGCTCATAAATCTGTATTCTTAGGTAAGCCTGACTATCTGCATACTCAACTGAAACGTCGTCGCATACTGAAGAAGATTCGAACATCTGATGCAATACTGTTGGAGAGCAATACTTTATTCAATGGATTTAGTAATCGGGCATTCTCCTCCGCTGTTCCTCGCATATGGAACGTCCTACCGTATGACTTACGGAAGGTCCAATCCTTATATTGTTTTAGAAAGAAACTAAAACATTATTTAAACACTTCTTAATTTATTTTTGTATACGCGTTATTTAATCTTTATATCCTATCTAAATCTATTTAATTTAATTTTTTGTTATTTTGTATTTTCTATTCGTTTGTTTTTATTATTTTTCGTTATTATTATACACCAGAGAGGGCACCCGCTATATTGGTGTTTAAATAAACAATTAAATTCAATTCAATTCAACATAGGATATAGAAAAAATAAAAAAACCTAATAGAAACTAATGACGTAAAAATTCGTGATGCGACATGTTAGCAAGTTACGCCCATACATTTGATACTATTGATATTATGACCAAAATCTACTCTAAGAATTGTTAATTACAATTGAGCTAATACCTTTATATGGTGATGAAATGCACCACCGATTGTACTCGATAAAGAGAGTTGATCCATGTATTTGTATATCATATTATTATAAACTATTATATTATAATAGTTTATAGTATTACCGTACCATATTTTACTTTAATACAATATATTTAACTATATATAGTATTACTTATAATGGATAACATGATATTGAGATATAAATTGAATATAAATATATACCTACACAATGAGTCATAGGTGTTAGTACGTAATAGTGACGCCAGTAATTAAGGGTACTATGCAATACTGACACAATAATATACGACTATAGTCATCCGTATACGGATTATATAGTTCATTGTTACTTTCCTACTTTTTACTTATGTTAATGTTTTGATATTTGTATATGATAAAAACTATGTATCAACAACTGAGTACAAACTGTATATCTCTTGGGTACTTTAGTATTATAAAACTATAATATTATAATTAATTGTATTTAACATAAATAGAATATAGTATTAATACTGATATACAAGTAGTGTATAATATACAATATGCTATATGTTTATATAATATGATATAATATATTATAGCATATTATATTATATATAATACATATTTGTAGGCGTATCTAAATATTGACCAATTACGTAAGATATTAAAGATCAAATTATTTATAGATATACTGACGATATTGAGTAGTATACCCCTATAGGGGAATAGCAATGAATACTATGGGAATACTTTTCATACAAATTACAATTTGTAAATAATTTGTTTTATAATCAAATTTGTCGATATAAGTGGATTCAATTCCAAATATTACCTTATAAATATCTCGATAATGCCGAATTATCGATATAAGCGGATTGTCGATGTACGCGGATTAATGTACATGTAAATAGGTGTAAATCCAACAAAAAATATCTCGAAATGTCGATGTAGCCGAATTATCGATGTACGTGGCTGTCGAAGTAAGCGGCTTTCACTGTATATATATATATATATATATATTTATATATATATACATATATCGTATTGAATATAGATTTGGAAATAAACTCAATAAAGACATATTCAACCACATCGTATATATATTATTGTAAATATGCAACATTAAGTAATACTTATATTCAACCTAATAAAAGTATACATAAATAATTCATCGATAATAAATAAAAACTACAAATTTAAACTACAAAAACTACTAAATTAAATACGTAATTAACTATATATAATGATATTATATGGTTACCATTAAACTTATATAAAGACAATATTCTTTCAAACATGTACATGAATAATACAACAACATTACTTTAATACTAATTTAAGGACACTGATTAAATATAAACAAATAATCCCACTCAGCTTATGTGCACTATTCTGCAATGATTCCGAATATATTGTCGGTAACATTTCTGTAGATAACAATTTAGAAGTAATGTAGGGTGCAAATGTACTTATACACTGTAAAAAATTAGGGTACAACAATTCATTTTTATAGGGTACGGTAATCGCAAAATCGAATATTATGAGTGATGTACCCTAATTAGGGTACACCATGAACAAATGCATTAGGGTACGATGCAACGCTTATTTAGGGTACATCAATGCTATTAATTAGGGTACACTGTATCAAAAAATGAAAAATGATAGTGATGTACCCTAATTAGGGTACAATATATACAAAATCGTTAGGGTACAGCACTATACATTTTTAGGGTACAAAATATCTATTTGTTAGGGTACACCATGTTCAAAAATATCACATTACTCAAATGTACCCTAATATAATAAACGCGCGGGGTGGTGGTTGTAAGTCTCAACTATAGTTGATACCCTATACACTGTTACAAATAAGGGTATAACATTATGAATTATATGGTATAACATATGGAAATACGAGTTATACCATACAATTACGTTAAATGGTATAAAATCACATATTATATGGTATAACATTTGATTTTTTTAGTTATACCATATAGTTTAATTGAAATGGTATAAGATCACAAATTGTATAGTATAACATTTGTTTTTTTTAGTTATACCTTATAGCTTAATTTAAATGGTATAAGATTACGAATTATATGGTATAACATTCGTAATCTGTATTTATACCATTAGCTATTAAATATAATAGTATAACTTTATGAATTATATGGTATACAATATGGAAATAAAATAAGTTATACCATAACATTTTAAAATTAAGTTTATATTTGATTGAAAATAAAATGTATAATAAATATAATTCATAATAGTATCCTTCATAATATCCTTAATATAACAGTCTACTTATTGTTGTATTATATTATTATATACATAGCATTTATTGCTTCTAATTGCAATTAAACTAGTTTTGAGAAACTATATAGATTCCCCATAAAAGAAAATATTTTATATACAAATACTTATAATTATTCGAGTATATATATATACATAATTCCATTGTATGTATTAACATATTCTATGTCCATCTACACTCAACATGATAAGCATCTATTTTTTAACACATTACAATATACATAAGGTATTTATAATAATAATAATATAATATAATAATCAGATTGGTTCGTCGTAATAAACGAGAATGAACCCAGGTAGATATAGAAGTTCATTGAACTTATCGAGATATCTACCTGTCAGCAAAAGGAATGGAAAAAAAACTAACAGTAATAAAATTTACAAAGATAAAATAAAATTGGAAATTAAAAGTAAAATATAAATATAAAGTAAAATTTTAAATATTAAAATAGTTAAAATACAAATAAATATTATATATGAATAATAATAAAAATAATAATAATAGATAAAAATAACAATAAAACAAGACGTGTACAAATAAAGAGGGAAAAACAACACATAGTTCATAAAACGACCACAACGAACGAATAGTATAAGGCTACCAACTTTCAGTAAGGATGTGCCAAATCCTTAATACCTTGAGATGATCCCACCACAATCATACCGGTAAACTTAGTACTCGGCATATAATACACCACCGCACGCTACAATCAATATACAAAAAACACGAAATTCCTCCTCTTTATAAAATAAAAAATAAAAAAATATAATATAAATAATAAAATAATAATAAACAGTTAATAAAAATAATAAATAGTAATGAAAAATAAATCTTATAAATAAATAACAATAATAATAATAATAATAATAATAATAATAATAATAATATTAATAATAATAGGTAACTCGTAATACAAATAGAATCAAATAATAATAAGAATAATAATAAACAATACATTTAAAAACAAATGATAATACAATTGTTAAAATATATAAATATTGTAAAAAAATAATTTAATTAAAAACTATTCCAATTACTGAATTTCATCATTTGATAAAAAATATATATAAAATGAATAAAAATAAATAAATAAATAAATAAGACAATAATAGTGACCAATAATTTTTTGTTTTAAAACATTTAAAAACTTTTTCAAAGGGTTAGTGGTTTTGATATCAATAGATAGTGAATTCCATAACAAATGACCTTTATAACCAATACAGAATTTATCATAACAACGTGATATATTGGGAACAACGAATTCATTAGTTGACCTTAGAGAATATATTGTCTTTTTTTTATTAAATAACTTAATAATTTGTGGATGTATATTATTATTGTACCAAACTTTATACATGTATTTGTAAATATTTAAATCAATAATATCATTAAATTTGAGAATACGTTTATGTAAATATGGTCAATATTTTTTCTATTATGTAGATAATAAATTGATCTTAGACATCTATTTTGTAATATAGTAATACATTTAATATTACTAAAATACGTATTACCCCAGAGTATTGAGCAATAATGCAAATGACTATGGAATAAAGAGTAATATATGTTCATAAGGGATTCTCTATTCAATTTAGATTTTATAAATTTAGATTTCAATTTATACTTATATTATATATATATATATATATATATATATATATATATATATACAAATTATATCATATATATATATAATAATATAAAAGTTAATATAATATATAATTTTATAATATATTTATATATTATTTACAAAATATATAATTAAATTGTTAGAATATAATTATATAATTATATATATATATGTTATAAAGTCAAAGTTGTAGATATATCGATTAATGTAATATACATTTAAATGCATTTAGCATTACGTAACAGAAATCGATATATCTACATAAAAACTTTAAACTATATTTCGGTGTCTCGCTCTGTGTTAATTACATAGCCATATAAATGTTTATTTTTCTGATATTTTATATTTTTATCGTCTGTAAAGTATATTTCGTAATATTTCTATAGAATAAATTCCACTCGGTGAGATTGCTTCATTCTTCCGTCTGCATCTCATCGGGTAGGTACTATTATTCTTATTATTATAATTATTATTATGTTATATTATTATTATGTTCAACAGGTCTTTACTTTGATTAATAAACTGCAGTTTATTAATATACATGTATTAGAACATTCACTTTATTACATATATATATATATATATATATATATATATATATATATTATAAATCATGATAACTATATGCTATATATTAATATGCATGAAACTGATGAATTATTTGCAGAATTTCAAATTTCATTTAAAATATTATAAAAACTGCCGGAGAGGAATAGTGAATTGATGAGGATGATAACGCATATAACGTATATACAAAAATATATAAACGAATATATTGATGTAGGCTACTAGGTAGTGCTACTAGACAAACTAATCAAACAGGTAATTTAGTTATATAATTAATAACATTAGTTAAATATCTATATAAAATAAATATGCAATTATATGTTATTAGTCAATGGATAGTATTATACTATACTATATATAGTAGTATACTATACTATATATCCATATATGGTCAATTATTTATTTTATTTTTAGCTCACAATGTAGGTAAATTTAAATAATATTAATAATAGATATATATATATATATATATATATATATAATATATTATATATATATATATATATAAATAATGTTAACTGTTGTACAAATATTATCAATATCATTCTATCCTTAATCAAATATAGATTATAAAATGTATAATTAAATATATAATATAATATTTCCTAAAATAGATGCGGGAATCGTATATTTTATGATGGAAGTTTGCGAATTATTGAAAAATTAATTTACAATGAAAATAAATATAAGGTATATATATATATATAATATATTATATATATATATATAAATAATGTTAACTGTTGTACAAATATTATCAATATCATTCTATCCTTAATCAAATATAGATTATAAAATGTATAATTAAATATATAATATAATATTTCCTAAAATAGATGCGGGAATCTTATATTTTATGATGGAAGTTTGCGAATTATTGAAAAATTAATTTACAATGAAAATAAATATAAGGTTACTTAATAATTACTTAATAACTATAGATTTAATATTATAGTTATTTTATGATTTTTCGTATGCTAATTCAAAAGTATAATATACTCTATTATATATATAACTGCAGTAATTAATATAATATAGTGGATTTTTCTAATTTTTCCTACAATTCTATACTTTATATAGTATTATCATATATGATATTAACTGTATAAAGTTTCTTATATATAATATAAGATCTTATAAGATACATATTTATACTATTATATAATATACAATACTATTATATACTCTAGTATACTATATATATATATATATATATATATATATATAGTATACACGAAATTTTAATTAGATATGTATTAAATATAGTTATTCATATGGATGCATATATATATATATATATATATATATATTACAATTATTATATATACAATATATACTCATAAACTATAAAGCAATATTATAACATCATTAAAACATGAAATAAACTTTTCCAAAAATAAAAAAGACTTATTATTTACAAATACCATCCTGACCTATCTCTACACAATATCTATATATTTATTACTAATAGACATTAAAAAAAAAAGAATGTATAAATAAAACTTCAATTAAATATTTATTAATTATTATTATATTTCCATCAGCTATATGCAAAGAACATTTAAAATCCTATCAAGTCCTAGATGAGGAGATGTGCTAAAGGAAATGCAACACAGGATCAATAGGAGGACAAAGTGACTTGATGATGTTAATATAGACAGTTTCATTTTTAGTTATTGTATAATAAACATTCACTTCAATATTTATTAATTATTGTTGTTCTATAGGTATCTGAAAAGACGAATGTGGAGGACCTGGGGGAAATGATTTCTACAATAAATATAATTTAAGATTAATTATTTATTTATTAATACCTAATTACAGAGTTCTCACGCGACCATATCATGTTATTATTTTCCATTTTTCTCGGTCCGTCATTAGTGTTTATAATTTGTCTTCTTAACAGACCAAATGTTTCTTTATGATGTATATAGATGTTGTGGGTTGTCTCCCTGTTTCGTATGTTGTATGGCATGCCGTTCTTTGTCTTCCATAAAATTAAGTTTTGTACCTTATGCAGTGTCCTGCTAGTTGCAATTTTCTTTGTTTAATTACCCAATTGATCTTTGGCATTCCATTTACTTTGTATGTTGGTAATCTTGTCTTTCCATGATGTGTTTGTTATCATTCTAGACTATTAATAATTTAGGGTACGGCATCAATAATAATTTAGGGTACAGCATCAATAATACATTAGGGTACGGCATCAATAATAATTTAGGGTACAACATCGTTAATAAATTAGGGTACGGCATCAATAATAATTTAGGGTACGGCATCAATAATAAATTAGGGTACGGCATCAATAATAATTTAGGGTACGGCATCGTTAATAAATTAGGGTACAGAAGACTTAAATTTGCTAGGGTACACATCAATCTTTTTAGGGTACAAGTATTCATTTATAGCATGATGGACCCTAATTAGGGTACGGCTATACAGACATGGTTTACACCCTAATTTTTACTACTCTTGTACCCTGATTTTTTACAGTGTAGAATGTACCTAAGATGTCCTACACATTATCTTTAATAATAGCATACATTTTAATAATATTGTCGATGATTACAACAACATGGAATCCTCTCATCTTTACTAACACCTAATACTTATATCGTAAATAATAAAGCTTTATATACATAATGATATTAGTTATATAATGGTAATTGAATATACTTTGTTAATATGAATAATTCGTCTAGTAGGTCCTACAAATCATGTTATTATCAATTGTATTAATTTCACATAATTATCATATGAAAATGTGTGTATATAGATATATATATATATATATATATATATATATATACAGTGAAACCTCTCTATAAGAAACCTATTTATAAGAACATCCTTTTTATCAGAATATTTTTCAAACATTTGGTTGGAATTCAACCTTTTCCACATTAAAAAACATATGTATAAGAAAATATTATATAAGGAAAACCTCTTTATAAAAAACTTATTGTATATAAAATATCAAAAATAATTATATTAAAAAATAAATATAAGTATTGTTTATTTATAAAAATTATAGAAATTAATTAATAATTTTATATCATATATTTTTATAATATTAAATATTTTTGTTTCTGACAAATATTTTAAATTGAATTAAAATTAATTAATAAATGTTATTTTATATCCTTAAATTTATTAAAATTAATTAATAAACGTTATTTTATATCCTTACATTTATTAAAATTAATTAATAAAAGATATTATATTCTTAACTTTATTAATTATACAATTTATTATATTATATAATTATTTATTTAATATTTGATAGATTATAATACTTAAATGGGTTTCACACCAACTCGAACGCAATTATAACTCGAATAATTAGGTATAAACCTCTTTTAAGGAGATTTAAATAATATAGTTTAAAATTTAACCTCTAATAATTAGAGTTAATAATTGCGTTAAAGTTGATGTGAAACTCTTTTAGCATACAATTTTATTTAGCGAATAATAATTCATCACAGTATTACGACTCTATTAATCTGTTATCTAAACATTGAACAGATCAAATGTTTTCAAAGCAAACACTTATTAAAAACTATTTTAAATAAATCATATTTCTAAACCATTCTTTTGATTACTACTTTTAAATAAATATACTATATATATATAATATATAGGTTATATAATGCATTTTCAATTATAAATGAATTCTTAGTATAATTGGAAAAGAAAAAAACCTCTTTATAAGAAAACCTCTTTATAAGAAAACCTATATATAAGAACAACATTATTGAAAAAAAAACAGTTTCTTAAAGATAGGTTTCACTGTATATATATGTATTTATAAATCTCATGATTTTTATTTACATAAATGTGCAAAGCATTTATTAACATATAATAACAATTCAGTAGTATTCCTATATGATATCATATTAAAATAAATAATAATAATATAATGTGTGCATTGTTTTAATTACTTATATTACAATAACAGTTAACATGAAATGGAAACATTGGTACCTCTTGCATATATTTATCGGCCTGCTTTCTTTTTTCAGTGGAGTCTTATTAGTCGGTATGAAGGTCAGAAAGAATGTTAAACTCTGCAATAGTAGACGCACTAGCCAATCAGCGCAGATAGAATTGAACCAAGTAGGAAGTACTCCTAATAGTGGTGTGATGATATCCAGGGGGGCCATTAAAAACGACCACAGACTCGGTTCTATTGAATTAAGAAGAAGATCGTTAACGAATGAAGATTTCGTGACGCATACTTACGAAATATATGAAAGATTGAACAGAAAAGTAGTTATGGTTGAAAATAAATTAAGGAGAATTGAAGTGAGGGAGATAGAAGCTGAAGGAATACAAAGTCTTGGTGCCACACAATATGCCGAATACATCGGTTTAAAAACTAACAGAAAAGCTTTAGAACATACGCTTACATCTTACAAATTAAAAAAGGAGAACTACTATAAAACTTTTAATCAACAAATAATACAAAGTAGATTAAACGACTAATCGATAACTTTAATAAAATAAAAAAAACTTTTTCAAATTATTTCTTTTTAAATATAATTATAATTAATAGGTATATTGATAACTTATGTTAATCACCTATTATTATAATTCATGTTATATTATTAAATATTATTATTAAGAAACATTTTTTATTAGTAAATTAATAGTGTTGTTGTTTAGGTTGTCCTATTGTGTTGTTGTTTATTATATTTTCGCAACAAAATAATATTAACGTAGAAAGTAAAACTCAGTTATTAATATTTTCATTAACCTGTCAAAAAATATATATTTACGTTATTGCCATACATATTATAGTAGGTATATAGCCTATAGTTTGATTAGATACATTATTTTATTTACTGATATCTATTAATATCTGTGAAACAAATATTTAAATATTTAAGTAATTTCTATTATAGTAAACATTGATGTTTTAAATAATGTTCTTATTTTTATATTTAATAAATATATCTTTTAGTGAAAATAATAATTAATTTACATTTTCTTATCGTCCTTTTATTACCTATATGTTTATTAACTTCCGTTTCGGATAATTTTATAAACGAATTACTAATCACTAATGTATTTAGAAACAAAAGTATTTTAGTTATAATTATTTGTAGTTGAATTAATTATATGTTACTATAATACATTACATAATTACACATTATTTAAATTATTATAATATTTTTAAAATTATATAAATATTCATAACAAATTATTATATTTTAAATTTATTATACACTTAATAGTATGGATTATTCATTAAATGATAAACGCTATGTTTAAAATTGCTTCTAAAAATATACTAATAAATAAATAAATAATTATTACATTTAATTTGTGTTATTATAAATTAATAATAATAATAATGCAATGGTTAATAACGTATTTATATATTTGAAAACTATAATAAAACATATTTACTTATATATTAAAACTATCTGAACTCATAATGTGGTATTTTATTTATAATATACCAGGAAGACGATCAAAAAGGACGAGTTGAGGGTTAAATGTTACATTTAAAATACGAGTATTAAATATCATATTCTATATTATATATATTTTCTGAATAAATATATATATATATATATATATTATGATAATACAAGTATACAATAGTATACATATTAGTTTTTCATATGCACTTTGATGTAAATCAACAGAATAAATTCATAGTAATTTTTTTTTTTAAATAACTACAATCATTAATGTAAGACATACTAAACACTATAATGATAATATACACTATAATATACACTGTCGTTACATAATTATATGGTGTTGTTCATTTAATGTATGTAACTATTATTTTTTCATTTTAAAACCATTGATTATATTAAAACGTAGTTCTAATGATTACGTAATACATATAATATATACATATAATATATATATATATATATATATATATATATATATATATTATTACGTTTTAGTAGCCTATCGTATACGATCTATAGTTCGTATTACATACACATCTATTTATAGTTCAATATATTCTATTCAATACTATAGGTACCTAGTACCAATATCATTAGTAACATAAGAATGTATTCTGAATTATTAATATTGAAAATTTATCACTTTTATTATATGAGCGATACATATATATATATATAAATATATTGAAAAACTGCATGTGTGGTTCAGTTGGTTAAGTACCATTAAGTACCCTTAAGGTGACAGACACACAAGCTGTATACAGCTCCTATAGGACATGGATTCAAGTCCCGTCCGGACCATTAAAATTGGTCTTAAAATAATATTTAGAAGTGATATTATATAATTATATATAAGTAAATGATTTTCTCTTTTTAAAACCATAGATGCCTTAACATGAAAGCGGCTTCGAAGGGACATTAGAGCCATATGGTTATAAGTGAAAAATTAATCTAAGTTCCCATATGGGATGAAATGACTTCACCAAATAAAATAACAATAACACTATATATATACGACATTTTATATTGTGTTTGAATTCGTGACACTTTTGAAAATTCCCTTTATTCTAATTGATTTCATATGAAATAATGTATATTTTAGTAATCTCTAAAGAGAATATTTATAATAACTTTTAAGATGACCTCACTCTATAGAGTTTTTACATATATGTAAATACATAATTAAGTATAGAATTTTATCGAATACATTATTAATAACTATTTAGACATAAACAAGTATTAAACTCTACTGTCTTCTAACGTTCGCGTATTTCCGTCTATCAATATGGATACCGGATAAATGTTGCCGTTTCAATTTATAAAATATGTCTGTGTTTTAAACGTTAATGAATAGCTATGAATGAACATATTACTGTAGTAATCGCATACACTTAGGGTGCGTTTTTTGTAATGTACGGTTACCTGTATGCTTATACATATAAACTCAAATGATACTGTGATGCACCCTTAGTCATATACAAAGTATCACTATATATAATAATAATAAAAACATCAGATTTGACATAAAGCCTGGGTGATTGAAAAAGCATGGCTTGTCAAGTCTTTCACCCATTAAGATAATGAGGAAAAAAATAATATCAATTTGTTTGAAATGTTCATTTGAAATTATAAATAAACACGTATAAAAATAAAATTTATATCTTCGTAAATTCTGGCAAAATTCAACTTTTGTACTTCAATACTTGAATAGGTAGTTTCACTTAGTTCACAATACGTACCATTGAAACACTAATATTACTGTGTGCTATTATTGTAAGCATTTGCTTTCCAATAAAAACAAAGCATATAAAATATAGGCTTAACATCTACACATAAACAAAATAATCAATATATTATTATTAAATTATCAAACATGTGCTAATTAATATATAAAAATATTAAATATATAATAATAAAAAAACTCCATAAAATCTAAATCATCATTTAATTAAATGTATATAAAAGATAACCATACAAATAAAATAGATACAAATATATATACAAATAATAGAGTAAGGTAATCTGTCAAAGTTATATATATATATTTAAGATTATATTTAAAAACTAATATTGTTAGTTACATACATTCATACAATAAATATATATATATATGGATAAATATAAAAATATTTAAATATTTAAATAAAATAGAAAATAAATATAAAATTAAAATTAAATGTATATTTTTTTGAAATGTTTCGAAAATAATTTTAAATTAGAAATGTTAGCCTAAGATTATTACAGTACTTTACGCCAATATTTGTTAAACTAAATTAGTTTCTAGAAGTTCTAGATGCCTTTCTAATACATTTATTTCAAATATTTGTATTATTAATATGTCTGATTTGAAAATTAATTGTTAATTTATTATAGAAACCTCTATATATACATTTTATAGAATTAAGTTTGACAATATCATCATACTTAAAATAAAATTGCTCTGCATGAAAACATGAATATTAATATTTATATTTAACATTATGCATATTAATAATATGTCCTGTAAAATTAGGATATATTGTTTTTTTTTTACCTTTACCTACCCCATGGCATTTGGATGCCGTAGGGGCGCAGTAGATTTCGTCACAATTTGTGTCCATCCCTCTCTATTTTCTGCAGCTCTCATCACTTTATTTATATCAAGACCAGTCCATTTCACGATATTATCTTGCCATTGCATTTTTGGCCTACCTCGTCTTCTTTTACCTTCAATAGAACCCTGGAGAAATGTTTTGGACATGGAATTTGATCTTATCACATGACCAAACCATCTCAGTTTCTTCGCGATGACCATTGCTAGTAGCTCCGAATGTGGACTGATTTCTTTGGTAACTCTATTGCGTACTTCAATGTTAGTAATTCTATCTCTGTATGATATATTCAATAATCGTCTTAAGCATAACATTTCTAATGTTGTTATTTTTCTTTGCAGTTCCTTCGTTATTTTCCATGTCTCACACGCATATAAGAAAATTGAGTTAAATAGTGACTGAAGTAGTCGGATTTACAGTTTCAGTTGTAGTGTTTTATCGTACCATATAACATTTAGTCTAGATAGAGCTGCACTCATCTGTCCGGTTCTAGCTAATATTTCAGCCTTTGAACCTTTATCGTCGATGATTGCTCCTAAGTATTTAAAACTGTCAACTACTTTTAGTGGCTCGTTATTTATTTTAATTTCTGATGTGAAACTACCTTCAGAATTTACCATTATTTATGTTTTCGTAGAGTTTATTTCCATTCCATATGCACGTGCTGTATTGTCGATTATTTTAATAAGAATTGCTAATTCAGATTCACTACCTGCTAATCAATCGATGTCATCTGCGAATCTCTAGACAGCCTTGCCTAACTCATGAACCATTATCCAATTTTACCGTCAAAGTAAACTGAACTTTCTGCTTTATTGTATAGATGTTGTATAGATTCTATTAGTTTTAAATTGATGTTAAATCTTTTCATTGCTGACCATAGCGTGTTGTGCCATATTCTATCAAACGCTTTTTTGAAATCAATGAAAAATTGATATAATGGTTTACTATGCTGAGAATATTCTCTGAGATTACTCTTAAGTTAAATATCTGTTCGCTAGTACTTCTACCTGTTCGAAATCCATCTTGTTCTTCAGAAATAAAATCTTCCGTGTAATGTTTCAATCTGTTTAGGATTATATTTAGCATTATTTTACTAGAATGTGATATAAGGCTTATTGTCCTATAATTTTCACATTTCTGTTTGCTTCCTTTCATATGTAAACTTATTATCATTGATTTTGTCCAGTCTGATGGTCAGATTCCAGTTTCCCATATTTTGTTACATATATCTAGCAGTATTTGAATCACTATATGTCCTCCAGCTTTAATTAATTAGGCTGGTATATTGTCAATACCAGCTGATTTTCCCATATTTAATGCCTGGATAGCAGCCTCAACTTCACTTTCCAATATAGGAAAATTATCCTGATTTGATGGTTCATTTACTGTTAGTACTGATATATCTCCTTCTGCGTTATGTGTATACAGTTCAGAACAATATTCTGTCCAACGTTTCAGAACTTCTGTTTTTATCTGTTATTCACTTTCCATCTTTATCATGTACATTAACTATTATTTTGTCCTTCTTTTTGTTAGCTCATTTAAAATTTGGTAGGCTTTCTTGGTATTGTTTCTAATTAGATATTCTCCAATATCAGTACATTTGTTATTACTCCAGATTTATTTACCTATAGGTAAAGAAATCTGGATTAATAACAAATGTACTGATATTAGTATTATTTATAGATATTATATATCTAATTAGAAACAATACCAAGAATATATTCTCATCTCCTTATTTATTGTGTTATTTATTTGTTTGCACGTACTTCCTAGTTCACATTTTTTTTTTCAGTTCTCTTCTCAAGTTACACATATCCATCAGTTCATTTGTTATCCATTTTTTTTTCTTTTCTCTGTGTTTTCATAGGATTTCAGTTGCTGTCTCTGTCATAGTTCTATTTAGTTTCTGTAACATTTCTTCTGTATTTTCTATTTCTGTTAATTTTTGTTCCGTCAGTTTTTCATTTTTTTTTTTCAAATAGTTTTTTGGTCTCTTGATTTTTCAGCTTTTCTAGATCGAATTTATTTCGAGTAAATTTATTTTTCTTAGGATTTTTCAGGTGTAGACTAAAAGTCATCATCATCATGTCATGGCCACTACCTATGTCAGCTCCAGGGAATGATTAGTCTTATTTATATTCACACTTGTGGAAAAACGTTTACTCACTACAATATAATCGAGTTGATTATGATATATTCCTCCAGGGCTATGCCAAGTTTGTATTCGTGATTTTTTGTGCGGACCAAATGTATTAACAATTTTTAACTCGTTTGTTTTTGCGAATTTCAGAAGTCGATATACTCTTCGTTTGTTACTGAATTGCAAAATATTCCAGAAGTTGATCCCCAATTCTTATGTGCATCCTTACCAATTTTTGCATTCATATCACCTTGAATCACCATTATATCCTTCTTTGAAATTTTTGAGATTGAGTTTTGCAATTCATTGTAGAATATTTCAATTTCTTCATCTGTATGATCTGTTGTCTGTGAATATACTTGAATAATTGATATGTTAAAAGGGGTTGCATGCAGTCTTATTATTGCTATTCTGTCATTTATCGGAGTGAAGCACATAACCATGCGTGTTACTTCACTGTTTATCAAAAATCCAACATCATTAATGTGTTTGTTGTCATTTCCAATGTAGTAAAGTTTGTGACCTTCTGTGGTTTGTATTTAGTTCACTCCTTTTCTGCGTACTTTACACAGTCCACCTATATCTATCTAGTTCATGAGTAAGTTCTTCTAGTTTACCTTCATCTCGTAAAGTACGTACGTTCCAAGTACCTATATACGTGTTTTTTCTTCTTATCTTTATTTTCTTTTGTTCATCAGTAACCATCTTAACGTTATTATCCTGATTTACAATAAATAACGCGGACCTTATTTTCCCGGGCGACGTCTGAGTTTTGTTTTGAAATCATTTGCGTATCTTGGGCAGGTAAGATCAACGGAGCCAATCCCTCTCTGAAATCCCCCACAGCATTAGCCTACTAAAAGTAGTTTCCAGGGTGTGACACAAGGAGCCTGCTGTTAGAGTTGAGTACTAGGTCTAGTTGATTTGACTGTAACTAGTATCCCTACAACCCCAATTTAATATTATTTATTTGTTTTAAAAATATTACCCCATATATGAGAACACTAGTTTAAATGGACAATAATAATGATTTAAAAATTAAAAGTCTAGTAGTAGAAAGTAACATAATACGGACTCTTTAACAATAAGTGGTCTTAACATTTATGACTCATTATTTGTATTCAATAATTAAAATATATAGATAGATAGATAGATAGATATATTTATTGGATTCATTAATTTCGTTCTTTTTTTTTCATTTATTATTCTTTTTCGTTTCTTTCTTCGTTTCCAAATGGCTTCAAAATAAGACCTTGATCTTTTCGGGTTGTTGCCAGTGATTTATTCATACATGGGACAGGAACAGTGATTGTTTAATCATAATAGTTAGCTATATATTTCGTATTTACATAAAAGATAATAATAAATAAATAAAATACAGTAGATAGACACAATTTGACATTAACAAAAATCAAAATAATAATAACAAAAATAATTCATACATATATATTTGATATAGATTTTTTATTTTATTTTATTTTTTTTTTTAGGTTTTTTTAATATGTTAATTTTATTAAATTAATTTAAAATTCATTAATTTTTTAATTTATCTCTAATATAATTCATCATTGATTAACATATTTTTTACTCTTTTCTTGAACACATTTTCATTTTTTATATTTTGTATATTTGTTGGAAGTAAGTTCCAAAGTTTTGGACCTTTTATCAGTAAACTATTTATTGTTCTTGTTGATTTTGAAATTGGTATAGTATACGTTTTATTTGTTCGTAGAGTATATTTATTATTATTTTTTTTGTGTATTTTAGTTAAATTTATTGGTAATTGATTATAATATTGTTTATGCATATATATTAGTGTATTATAATATGTTAGCTTATCTAATCTAAGTATTTTATTTGATGTGAATAATTCTTTTGTATGATCTCGAAATTTTCTTTTATTTATTATTCTTAAGGTTTTTTTTTGAATAATTATTGTATTTAGGGTATTATTTGAGAATGTATTTCCCAAAAGTATATTTCCATAGTTTAAGTATGGTAGGAAAATACTATTATATATAATTATCAATGAATTTGTTTTAATGAATTTGCTCAATTTTGAGATTAAAAATTGAATTTGGGAGAGTTTGTTATTTAATTTAATAATATGATTTTTAAAATCAAGTTTGCTATCAAGAATTATACCAAGATATTTATAATTATATACGTTATTTATTAATGTATCATTTAATGAAATAATATTGTTTGGATATTTATTTGAGTTGAAATTTATCATTTCTGTTTTACTAATATTGAGTTTTAACTTATTATATTTATACCATTTTTCTATTTTTATTAAGGTTTTTTTAATTAAATTTGTTAGTTCTATATTATTATCTGCTGTAAAAGTTATAGCAGTATCATCTGCATATACTGTAAATTTTACATTATTATCTTCTAAATATAATGGTAGATCATTGACATAAATTATGAATAGTAAAGGGCCTAGTATGGAGCCTTGGGGTAAACCAATATCATTAGTTATAATATCAGATTCTGTAATGTTAACTTTAACTAGTTGAGTTCTATTATGTAAATAGTTTTTTATCAGTTTAAGAGGAATCCCTCTAATTCCATATTTATCTAATTTGCTAATTATAATAGAATGATCAATAGTATCAAAGGCTTTACTTAAATCTAAAAATAATGTATTTATTGCTTTATTTTCTTTTTTATTTTCCATTATATGGTTGTAAATATCTAGTGTAGCTTGAGTGGTATTATGTTTTTTAAGGAAACCATATTGAGTAGTATTTATTATGTTATTATTTTGTATGAATTGCATTAGTCTATTATATATTTTTTCTAGTATTTTCGATAGTTGACTTAAAATTGATATTGGTCTATAGTTAGATATAATATTGATATTATTTTTTTATGAATTGGTTTAATGGAGGATAGTTTCATTTTTAAGGGAAAAGTTCCTGACGATAAACATAGATTAAAAATATGGCTTAATGGAAGGTCAATGTAATCTTTTGAAATTTTTAACAATTTCATGTTTAGATAATCAGTGTCTAGAGAAGTCTTTGATTTATTATTTTGTATAATAGAATTTATCTCATGTGTTGATGTGGGATGAAGATATATTGATTTAGATATTGGTGTAATGTTAATTGGGTTGATGTTATTTATGGGAGAGGTGAATTGATTATTTATGGATTGACTTGTATTTATAAAATAAGAGTTAAATGCATTTGCTATTTGTTTATCATTATTGAATTTATTTTCAAATTCATCTATTATATAATTTGGAGATTGTTTATATTAATATTATATGATTATAGATTTTATTGTGATTTTAAAATGTTATTTAATCTTTTAATTCCATAGATAACGCGGGTGTCCGTATTCGGTACCCATGTCCGAATACGGACACCCTGTGTTATAATACGGACAACCTATTTACCACTAGATAAACTATATATTATTGATGAATCAATCGTACAAATTACATTTACATTATTTATAATTAATATATACTATTAATATATTATTAATAATTTATTATAATTTAATTAGTTAACACTTTATTTATTTTTATTATTTTTTAAAATTAATAATACAATTACGTATATAATATGATAACATTTTTAGATCTAACTTTATTGGTGGTAATAATATTATATCGCATGCGATTTTTATGAAAATCAGAATAGTTCATATGCTGCGCGCTGATTGGTTATAAGGTGCCCTATTAATACACCTAGAGTGTCCGACGGACACTGTCCGTATTAGGGACTTATATGACCTCTAGATAAATGCTTATTACTTAATGAATATTTGATAACAAATATAGAAATTATATTTTACATCGATACATTTGTATATTCTTGAGGAGGTTTTAAATTTAAATTTGTTTTCATAAATTTAAAACGTAATAAAAAAATCAGTTTATTGGATATATAAGCAATATTTTGAATAATTAAAATATAAAAAATACTTTTTAGACTATTTATATAATTATGAATATTTTATTCAGACATTTTTTTTTGTAGGATTTATGGTTTCTGAGATATCGAGAGTGTCCATATTCGGTTACTTTCCTCTATTTGAATTGATGTTATTATTTAATTTTTTTATTATACCAATAACTCTACATATATATATATACAGTAAAATCCCGATAAGTCGGACTCGCAAGGGAAAAGTGTCCGACTTAGCGAGATGTCCGACTTATCCGAGATTCAGAATATCATACAAATAAGACATGATATACGCAGCGTGAGTTAAAGGGTTACCGAAATGTGGAATTATACATTAATCAACAACATAAACTGTTATATTCAATAATATTACTTACTAAAATTAAAATATTCATTATTTAAAGTAAATATTTCTGACAATTTATAAAAAGTTCGACTTATCCAGTATAAAATCGTAAAAATGACAATAATATGCGTCCGACTTATAGAAAAGTCCGACTTATACAATCCAACTTATCCGACTTATCCGATTAATTTAACATGGAACTAGATACAAATCCAACCAAACCAACTAAATGTGTCCGACTTATCGAGAATTCCGACTTATCCGTAGTCCGACTTACCGAGAGTTGACTGTATATATATATATATATATATATATATATATATAGTTATAGCTAAGTTGACCCCAATTTCAAATCCTTACAAAAAACACTACAATATTCAGTAGCATATCCTTACTAACTAAGTAGTGTTATGTAACACCTATTATGTAACACCTATTATGTAACATACACAAGTCACTAACTTCAAACGATCCGTACGACAATGTCAACAACCCGTTACTAATAAAAGTTCTTTACGATCTTCGTTGCAATACATAATTACCGTATGATAAATTACTCTATAGAGAGTATAACTTGGCTCTCAAATATATTGGTCCAGACATATGGAATAGTATACCAATTAATATAGGTGTAAATTAATTAATAAGATTAATTGATGAGATATTATTTATGTATGTGTTAATTATTCAATATTTAAACATAATAAAATACCGTGCATGCTATAATTTCCTAGACTACTCATATAGTTATACTAATACATAACGGTACATATCGGTACGAATGAATACAGTATACACCTATAGGTAGTATATCAATTATACCATATACATATCGAATATATTCAAAGCGATCGCGGTAGATATATAACGTGAGGTCGTACGTGCGATGACATACGAATGATTAATTAGGCGGGCGAGTAGCGATGACGCACGCGGCGATGACGCAACACGATGACGCAATACTCGAACGCCCGCGTTTAGATCGTAATCGTCGTTATCCTCTTACCTAAGCGGCATTGTCATCTAGTCGTCGGCACGCGTAACATGCACGTGATCACACAATAGAACGATAGAACGAACACATACACACATACACATACACTTACGAACGCACACACACACACACACGCATACACATACACACTATACGTACACCTACAGCCGACGTATTATATAGGTAATATAAGCCGTCGAAGTGCCCAACATAACATGTTATAAACGTTTAGAAATACCTATAGGTCGTTACTATAGTATACATAGACATGCATGCGCGATAAGATACGGTAACTGTTAGGTCATCGCTTCTTAGGTGTTGCGTAATCACGGCGTGAACACTTATTACGTAATAGTTTTGATGTTATGATGTACGGTGCTCGTTAGTGGACAATGGGAAGAATAGACGCGTCGCCTTCGACTCCCACCGCTTCCAAACACGTCGACACGATAGTACTTCTACTCCTCCTCACTCGACTGACCGCTGGCATCACAACTAGGCCGAAGTACAAAACCTGCGATGACACCATGGTGGCGGTGTGGGAAGATAGAGCCCCGTACGTGACGGTTGATCAGAAGTCGGGAGTTATACACGGTTAGGGGTGCCTTATTCTATTACACTTGTGTTTCCTTTATTGTTATTGTTGCTATTGTTGATATCTGCTAATATAATATAATATATATTTAAAATTATATATAACTATATATATATATATATATATATATATATATATAATATAAATATAAACATGTATTTAAGTATAAACATGTTTAAGATTAATGAAAAGTTATAAAATATAAAGATTTTTATAAACATTTTACTATAAAACTCTAAATATTTGTAGAAGTTTTATTGAAACAGTAATACTTGATAACGTTAGAATTAGATTACAGGAGAAACATAAATACAAATTAAAAATATACTTTGTAATATAATTATTAATATTAATATAATAAATGTAATATGATACGAATAATGAAGCAATAGCACGAAGACTAATACTATTATTTACTACTATTATTTGTTAGTATGAAACTACTTACACTCTGATGGAGAACTATTTCAAATGCTCATAATTTTACAATTTATTTATGTATATTTCCAATTTTAATAAATACAGATACTTTTATTTCTACGATTTATATTCATCTATTAAATTAAATTGTTAAAAATGAAATTCCTTTATTTTAACTAGATTATAAATTACTAACAACAATTGTTAATCATATTTAAATTATTAACAAGGATATAATAACCAATATTCACCTTGTTCGTCTACTGAATACACTGTTAATGTTATTGTTATTTACCTAGTTACCTATGTTACCTAGGTTACTTTGTAGCTAAATATTAAGTATATGGATACCTGTTAAGTACATGGATAAATGTTAAGTATGTACTACACATTATCCTCGTTATGAAGATGTTTGCTCTTATGTTCAATACTTGATTACAAATAGCATACAGGCCTAAATATCCCTACTATCCTATATAGATATATAGGATTGTACATAGTATACTCATTGTATATCTATTTTTAATCAACAAATTTACTCCAATTGTACTCACATTGAGTAACTCAATGTATACTGAATACATAGTATCGAAATAGCTGTCGGTACATTGTACAGTAGTATAGCATTAGAAAAGTGAAGTACACTTTAACATAATATTTGTAACCAGACCTATATTAGACTACGTATATAGTAATATGTTACTTAATGTTTGTCTACGTCATCATTAAAACCCCCGTGGTCAGTGTATCGGTCACTCTAGTGGTCGTTATCGACATTCACATAGTTATCTGTCGCACCCAGAGCTCATATATTATACATAATTGTATAGTACTGTTATCATTGTTATAATTGAGGTATGCATCATGCTAATCGATAATAAACACGCCCCTCCTACACATCACGTGGTCTACTTCAGTTGTCCTACAGGACATCACAGGCAGTCTCGCTGCTAATTCTCAAACATATAAACTCGCACGTAAACTCACACACACACATACGCACACAAACAAACACACACGCAGCTTATACTTATATATGTGTGAACGATGATATTCTATATACTATTATTAGATTAATATATTTATTTATAAACGCATACGCCTATACATATATATATATATATATGCGACGCGCATATTATGCATGCCTTATACACGACGTGTATGTGTGTACGTGTATGTGTGCACGTGTATGTGTGCACGTATATTAGTGTACATGTGTCAAGGTGTATAATATACATAATATACACTGTATATTAGGCATTATTAAGTGCATTATGAATGAATGAATGAATGAATATTTATTTACTGAATATTTAATTAATATACAGAAGGATATTCAGTATATTATATATTATGTATATATACACATCACAATATACAGAAATGTACCTAATTTCATAATAATGCATGCATGCCGAGTATTCATGAGTACTTATCGATATATCATCTCTATTTATTTACATTATAATACTATGATAGGTATATATATATATATATATATATATATATATATATATCATTAATAATAATATTATGAATGCCTCATATATTATGAATATTTAATATTAAATAAATATGATGTTGTCTATGAATTGTTGATACTCTATGTGCATATAGTTAATTATCTAAATACTTGTGTTTAAAATTTATTTATTCATACTATAGAATGTGGGATAATTTCATATTATTAATACATACATTTTAAATAGTACAATATTAGTATACTATAGTATACTAGTATACTATAATAAAATATATGTTATAATATGTATACCAACGTATTCGCATACTATGAGGATATACTATAAAGCAGGTTGGATATATTATTAGTATACTAACTACATATTATTGACTCAATAATGAAGTGAGCATGTGGCACGCGTCATGTTACATGTGTCAGGTGGCATGAGTCATATGACAACTGTTATGTGTAGATGTTATACAGCGTGATACGTAGGTTTGAACTACTGCTAATTTAGTATATTTAATATATTATATATAATACATTAGCAATACACGGAACCTGTACGATGAATAAGAGGTTGTACATATTACATTGTACGACGTACAATTTATGTCCTATATATGAATATTGTCAAATACTAAAAATACAAATATTTTAAATATATTTTCAAATACATTACATATAGTATTTATAATATCATAGTATGTTAATATTGTATTATTGACATTAATGTATAACATACATCAACTACACGTATTACTTATTCACTCGAGTACGTACACTGATTGCATTAAGGCAACGAGATAGGATATCATGCTGATTATAATATCATATACATATATGTGTATATCCGATAGGACAAGTATACTTGTAGTAACCCTATAGGGTTATAAATAGGGTAGAGATATATATATATATATATATATATATATATATATATATATATATATATATATATATAGATAGATAGCATATAATGTCATTGGAGGTAGCGTGTTTGGTTAATGTCATTGAATTAATATTAAGTTATGTATTAGAGCCCGATACATAATGTTATGAATCTATATAGGGCCGGCTATATTTGTATCGTTATTATTATATTATATTGGTGAATTCCTTTCATCTTATAATCTAGGAATCGTAGATATATTTGTTAGTATTAGATGAGGTTTTAACACATAACCATATATCTCTAATGTATCTTCTAAACCGCTATCATGTTAATGCATCCATGGTTTTATTGAGAGCAGATTATTTATGTATACACAATTATATAAGATCTCTTCTAAATATTATTTTAATAACTATTTTATTGATCCGGATGAGGCTCGAATACATGTCCTACAGCTTGTGTGTATGTCGCCTTAAGGGTACTTAATGGTACTTAACCAACTGAACCACACATGCAGTTTTTCAATATATATAAATGTATCATTCATATAATAAAAGTGATCAATTTTATATATTAATAATTCATAATACATACTTATGTTACTAATGATATTGGTACTATACTCTTGAACCTATGGGCTTGAACCAAGACCTCCTATAACCTCGAGGTTATAGGAGGTCTTGCTTGAACCCGCCTCCTACTACATGTGCCCCCTTAGCCAACTAAGCCACACAATCAGTTACATAAACGTTAATTAAATATACTATAATTGGATATACTATAGTTGTATATTCTATGCTTAACTAATTACTTACATATTCGGAAACATATAATGAACTATCATAATGGACAATCTATTTTCAAGATATTTGAAATGGATGATAGATAGATAACATAAACTAACCAAGAGATTACCTTTATGATATATATTCACGACACATATTGTAATACATAGATAGTTAAGTGAGAATATGATCAATTTGGGACAAATATTTTAGAAATATTGTTAAATTGAACTTCAATATGTTTTTGAATAAAATAATATAACCGATGTTGAAATGAGGAATATAAATGAAGGAAATGAAGAGAAATAACTGTACTAACAATACTCTAGAAAATGACGAACAAATTATTATCATATATCGGGAGATCTTTCATTTATCATTTATAGAGGAAGGATACAAGTTTAAACGAATGTTAGAGTTTAAATAAAGAATACTATAATTGCTGAAGATACATAATTATAGAATGATGAAGGGGTTTATAAATAAGTGATTTATAATGATGACACTTTAATTGATATATGTGTTAGAACAGTATTTATAATTCATATGTAAGCCAATGTTGATGAAAGTATGTAATATTCCGTAATATCATATGATATTGGAATACTCTAGATGATACGAGTGTCAAGATAAAGGGATACTTAGAATTACAAGTATGTTCAAATGAAGGAATTAACTATTAGTATACTATACTTTATATTGGAAGATAAGGTAATTGTGTTAACAGATTATAAAAGAAATTATTCAAATAAATATTAGATATATATGGATATTTTCTAGTAATAACTATTGGAATTATTAAATATTATTACACGAACAAATTATCAGGTAGGTTTAGAAATACACCTATGGTTTAGAGATTAAACAAGAATCAGATATAATAATAACATTAATAGTATATAACGCTATATATTATATACTGAATATCTAATATATGATAATACGTACTATAATAATACATAATATGTTAATACACATATTCATCATTCGTTAATATAAATATCAGAATTCTACATCAGAGATTGTTATATTTTTAAGTTTTACTAAGTTCGAAAAAATATAACTTTTATTTTAATTATCTTATACTTATCGCATACTATTATAAATTCCATATTTAGATGCATTTTAATATTATCTACATATATGTACTAAAGTAAACAGTTAGTTAGTTATTCCTTGCTTAATTACCAAATGTTTCATCGTTTTAGTTGACCTATTTTCCCTATTTTACATGTAAATTTCGTGAATGGCTGATTTAATCTACTCAATAAATTTTTAATTATTTTATAAAATATATATCTATTATATAAAAGAAAGTCTATTTAATTATATATATATATATATATATATCTATTATATAAAAGAAAGTCTATTTAATTATATATATATACTAGCCGTACCCGACCCGGCGTTGCTCGGTTTTTGAATATTTGCCTATTATCTATTATTTATTAATTATAGATATATTATATACCTATTCATGATTATGCATTGCTATATATACAATAAAATAAATGTTAGCTAAAATACAAACAAAATATAGAAAAATATTAAAAAAATTAGTGGAAATATATTAAAAAATGCAACAAATATTACAAAATATGTTTTAAAAAATGTCTAAAACCCAAACTTAAACCCAAACCGTACCCAAACCGGCGTTGCTCGGATATTGATTGTTTGCCTATCTATTATTTATTAATTATAGCTGTTCCTGATTCTTCATTGTTATATATACAATTAAATAAATGTTAGCTGAAATACAAACAAATGTAGAAAAATATTTTAATAATTAAAAAATTAGTAGAAAAATATTTCAAAAAATATATTAAAAAATACAATAAATATTTTGAATATTACAAAATATGTTTTAAAAAGATGTCGAAAACCCAAACCTAAACCCAAACCGTACCCGACCTGGCGTTGCTCGGTTTTTGATTTTTTGCCAATTATTATTTATTATTTATAGCTATTACTAATTCTAATAATATATAACAACTAATATTTCAATTATTATAAAATATGTTTTAAAAAAATGTCTAAAACCAAAACCCACACCGTCCTGACACGGCGTTGCTAGGTTTTTGATTGTTTTCCTATCTATTATTTATTAATTATAACAATTCCTGATTTTAAATTTTTTGCCTTACCCAACACGACGTTTCTCGGTTTTTAATTATTTGCCTATCAATTATTAATTATAGCTATTCCTAATTATGCATAGCTAATCTTTAATTTTTAGTCTTCTAACTAATATTTAATAAATCTAACTGTATCCGATGTATATCTAGCGTTGTTCTTTTTTAGATTTATTCGTAAAATATTTTGTAAAAATACAAAAAATAATTTAAAATATTATAGTAGCCGTACCCGACCCGGCGTTGCTCGGTTTTGATTATTTTCCTATATATTATATATTAATTATAGCTATTCCTGATTCTTAATTGATATATATATAATAAAATAAATGTTAGCTGACATACAAAACAAAGTAGAAAACATTTTCAAATAATATGTTAAAAAATACAACAAATATTTCAAATATTAAAAAATATGTTTTAAAAAAATGTCTAAAACCCAAACCTAAACCCAAACACAAACCGTAAACTACCCTGCGTTGCTAGGTTTTTGATTATTTGCCTATTAATTGTAGCTATTCCTGATTATACTTAGCTAATATTTAATTGTTTTCTTCTAACTAATATTTACTAATTCTAACTGTATCCGATGTAGACTCAGCGTTGTTCGTTTTTAAGATTATTTGTAAAATATTTGGTAAGATTACAAATAATAATTTAAAATATTACAAAATATATTTTTAAAAAGTGTCTAAAAATATTTTAAGAAATATAAAAAATATTTCAACATATTAGTAGCCATACCTGATTTTTAATGCCTATTAATTTTTTTTATTAATTATAGCTATTCCTGATTATTCTAAAATATATAATTGCTAAAAATTGCAAAAAAATATATAAAATATTACAAAATATGTTTTAAAAACAAACCATACCCGACCCGGCATTTCTTGGTTTTTGTTTGTTTGCCTATCTATTATTTATTATTTATTAATTAGGGCAATTTCTGATTCTATATTTCTAGTATATACAATTAAATAAAGTTTATTTAAAATACAAACAAATATAGAAAAATATTGTTTATAATATTTAAAAAATTAGTGAACAAATATTTCAAAAAATATTTTAAAAAATACAACAAATATTTCAAATATTACAAAATATGTTGAAAACCCAAACCCAAACCGTCCCAAAACGGCGTTGATCGGTTTTTAATTATATGCCTATCTATACTTTATTAATTATAACTATTCCTGATTTAGAATTGTTTGCCGAACCCAACCCGACGTTGCTCGTTTTTTTATTATTTGCCTATCAATTATTAATTATAGTTATTCCTAATTATGCATAGCTATTCTTTAATTGTTGTCTTCTAACTAATATTTAATAAATCTAACTGTATCCGATGTAGATCTAGCGTTGTTCTTTTTAAGACTTATTCGTAAAATATTTTGTAAAAATACAAAAATACAAAAATACTTTAAAATATTATAAAATATATTTTTAAAAAGTGTCTAAAAATATTTTTTAAATATAAAAAATATTTCAACATATTAGCAGTCATACCCTACCCGGCGTTGCTAGGTTTTTGATTGTTTGACTATTTATTTTTATTAATTATAGCTATTCCTGATTATTCTAAAATATATAATTGCTAACAAATACAAAAAATATTTAAAATATTACAAAATATGTTTTAAAAAAATGTCGAAAACTCAAACCTAAACCCAAATCCAAACAGTACTCGACTCGACATTTATCGGTTTTTGATTGTTTGCCTATTTATTATTTATTAATTAGAGCTATTCCTGATCCTACATTTCTAGTATATACAATTAAATAAAATTAAACATATGTAGAAACATATTTTTTTTAATATTTAAAAAATTAGATAAAAAATATTTCAAAAAATACAACAGATATTTCAAATATTCCAAAATATGTTGAAAACCTAAACCCAAACAGTTCCAAATCGGCGTTGCTCGGTTTTTTATTATTTGCCTATCTATCATTTATTAATTATAACTATTCCTGATTTGGAATTTCTTGCCGTACCCAACTTTGCTTTACTCGTTGTTTGATAGCTTACCTATCTATTATTTATTATTTATGGCTATTCATGATTCTGCTTTTCATATACAATAACATAAATTGTTGCTAAAATTCAAACAAATTTATACAAATATTAATATCTCAAAAATTAGTGGAAAAATATTTCAAAAATATTTCAAATAATATTTAAAAAAATACAACACATATTTCCAATATTACAAAATAGTACTTAATAAATATCGAAAACCCAAACCGCACCCTGCGTTGATCGATTTTTGATTGTTTGCCTATCTATTATTTATTAATTATAGCTATTCCTGATTCTGTATTCCTAGTATACAACAAATATTTCCAAATATTACAAAATATATTTTTTATAAATGTTCTACAAATATTTTAAAAAGTATATTATTATATCTTATAATATTTATATATTTATTATATAATTATAATATTTTAATTATATCTTAAAATAATAATATTTCAACGAATAGTTGAAAAATATAAAAAATTATTTCAAATAATATTTTTTAAAATACAAAAAATATAAATAATATTACAAAATATATTTTAAAAAAATTTCAAAAAAATGTTTAAAAATATTTAAAAAAAACTTCAAAAATATTTCAAAAAATGTCAAAAATATTTCAAAAATATTTCAAAAAATTTCCAAAATTTCCAAAAATTTCAAAAAAAAATCAAAAAAAATTCAAAAAAATAGTTCGAAAAAATGTAAAAAAAATATTTCAAAAATGCGACGCCGAAGATTTTGGACGACAAAAAATCATTTTAATGGCAAAAAGTCAATTTTTCAGGTTTTTCTGGGGTACGCGGTATAAAATTCAAAAAATTTTCCGGACCAAGACCATACTGTTGCAAATTTATTAAGATCGGGTATAAAATATTTTCGCGACGTACCCCGGTTCTCGAGTTACCTCACCAGATACACACACACACACACACATATATATATATATATAATTAAATAGACTTTCTTTTATATAATAGATGTGTGTGTGTGTGTGTGTATCTGGTGAGGTAACTCGAGAACCGGGGTACGTCGCGAAAATATGTTATACCCGATCTTAATAAATTTGCAACAGTATGGTCTTGGTCCGGAAAATTTTTTGAATTTTATACCGCGTACCCCAGAAAAACCTGAAAAATTGACTTTTTGCCATTAAAATGATTTGTTGTCGTCCAAAATCTTCGGCGTCGCATTTTTGAAATATTTTTTTTACATTTTTTCGAACTATTTTTTTGAATTTTTTTTGATTTTTTTTTGAAATTTTTGGAAATTTTGGAAATTTTTTGAAATATTTTTGAAATATTTTTGACATTTTTTGAAATATTTTTGAAGTTTTTTTTAAATATTTTTAAACATTTTTTTGAAATTTTTTTAAAATATATTTTGTAATATTATTTATATTTTTTGTATTTTAAAAAATATTATTTGAAATAATTTTTTATATTTTTCAACTATTCGTTGAAATATTATTATTTTAAGATATAATTAAAATATTATAATTATATAATAAATATATAAATATTATAAGATATAATAATATACTTTTTAAAATATTTGTAGAACATTTATAAAAAATATATTTTGTAATATTTGGAAATATTTGTTGTATACTAGGAATACAGAATCAGGAATAGCTATACTTAATAAATAATAGATAGGCAAACAATCAAAAATCGATCAACGCAGGGTGCGGTTTGGGTTTTCGATATTTATTAAGTACTATTTTGTAATATTGGAAATATGTGTTGTATTTTTTTAAATATTATTTGAAATATTTTTGAAATATTTTTCCACTAATTTTTGAGATATTAATATTTGTATAAATTTGTTTGAATTTTAGCAACAATTTATGTTATTGTATATGAAAAGCAGAATCATGAATAGCCATAAATAATAAATAATAGATAGGTAAGCTATCAAACAACGAGTAAAGCAAAGTTGGGTACGGCAAGAAATTCCAAATCAGGAATAGTTATAATTAATAAATGATAGATAGGCAAATAATAAAAAACCGAGCAACGCCGATTTGGAACTGTTTGGGTTTAGGTTTTCAACATATTTTGGAATATTTGAAATATCTGTTGTATTTTTTGAAATATTTTTTATCTAATTTTTTAAATATTAAAAAAAATATGTTTCTACATATGTTTAATTTTATTTAATTGTATATACTAGAAATGTAGGATCAGGAATAGCTCTAATTAATAAATAATAAATAGGCAAACAATCAAAAACCGATAAATGTCGAGTCGAGTACTGTTTGGATTTGGGTTTAGGTTTGAGTTTTCGACATTTTTTTAAAACATATTTTGTAATATTTTAAATATTTTTTGTATTTGTTAGCAATTATATATTTTAGAATAATCAGGAATAGCTATAATTAATAAAAATAAATAGTCAAACAATCAAAAACCTAGCAACGCCGGGTAGGGTATGACTGCTAATATGTTGAAATATTTTTTATATTTAAAAAATATTTTTAGACACTTTTTAAAAATATATTTTATAATATTTTAAAGTATTTTTGTATTTTTGTATTTTTACAAAATATTTTACAAATAAGTCTTAAAAAGAACAACGTTAGATCTACATCGGATACAGTTAGATTTATTAAATATTAGTTAGAAGACAACAATTAAAGAATAGCTATGCATAATTAGGAATAACTATAATTAATAATTGATAGGCAAATAATAAAAAAACGAGCAACGTCGGGTTGGGTTCGGCAAACAATTCTAAATCAGGAATAGTTATAATTAATAAAGTATAGATAGGCATATAATTAAAAACCGATCAACGCCGTTTTGGGACGGTTTGGGTTTGGGTTTTCAACATATTTTGTAATATTTGAAATATTTGTTGTATTTTTTAAAATATTTTTTGAAATATTTGTTCACTAATTTTTTAAATATTATAAACAATATTTTTCTATATTTGTTTGTATTTTAAATAAACTTTATTTAATTGTATATACTAGAAATATAGAATCAGAAATTGCCCTAATTAATAAATAATAAATAATAGATAGGCAAACAAACAAAAACCAAGAAATGCCGGGTCGGGTATGGTTTGTTTTTAAAACATATTTTGTAATATTTTATATATTTTTTTGCAATTTTTAGCAATTATATATTTTAGAATAATCAGGAATAGCTATAATTAATAAAAAAAATTAATAGGCATTAAAAATCAGGTATGGCTACTAATATGTTGAAATATTTTTTATATTTCTTAAAATATTTTTAGACACTTTTTAAAAATATATTTTGTAATATTTTAAATTATTATTTGTAATCTTACCAAATATTTTACAAATAATCTTAAAAACGAACAACGCTGAGTCTACATCGGATACAGTTAGAATTAGTAAATATTAGTTAGAAGAAAACAATTAAATATTAGCTAAGTATAATCAGGAATAGCTACAATTAATAGGCAAATAATCAAAAACCTAGCAACGCAGGGTAGTGTACGGTTTGTGTTTGGGTTTAGGTTTGGGTTTTAGACATTTTTTTAAAACATATTTTGTAATATTTGAAATATTTGTTGTATTTTTTAACATATTATTTGAAAATGTTTTCTACTTTGTTTTGTATGTCAGCTAACATTTATTGTATTATATATATATCAATTAAGAATCAGGAATAGCTATAATTAATATATAATATATAGGAAAATAATCAAAACCGAGCAACGCCGGGTCGGGTACGGCTAGTATATATATATGTGTGTGTGTGTGTGTGTGTGTGTGTGTGTGTGTGTATCTGGTGAGGTAACTCGAGAACCGGGGTACGTCGCGAAAATATTTTATACCCGATCTTAATAAATTTGCAACAGTATGGTCTTGGTCCGGAAATTTTTTTGAATTTTTTACCGCGTACCCCAGAAAAACCTAAAAAATTGACTTTTTGCCATTAAAATGATTTTTTGTCATCTAAAATCTTCGGCGTCGCTTTTTTGAAATATTTTTTTTACATTTTTTCGAAGTATTTTTTTGAAATTTTTTTGAATTTTTTTTTGAAAATTTTGAAATATTTTGAATTTTTTTTGAAATATTCTTGACATTTTTTGAAATATTTTTGAAATTTTTTTGAATTATTTTTCGAAATAATTTTAAACATTTTTTGAAATATTTTTAAACATTTTTTTGAAATATTAGTAACCATTTTTGTGGACATTTTTTAGAAATTTTTTTAAAATATATTTTCTAATATTATCTATATTTTTTGTTTTATTTTTAAAAATATTATTTGAAATATTATTTTATATTTTTCAACTAATCGTTGTTATATTATTATTTAAAGATATAATTAAAATATTATAATTATATAATAAATATATAAATATTATAAGATATAAATATTATACTTTTTAAAATATTTGTAGAACATTTATAAAAAATATTTGTGTAATATTTGGAAATATTTATTATATACTAGCAATACAGAATAAGGAATAGCTATAATTAATAAATAATAGATAGGCAACAACAATCAAAAATCGAACAACGCAGGGTGGTTGGGGTTTTCGAAATTTGTTAAGTAATATTTTGTAATATTGGAAATATGTGTTGTATTTTTTTTAATATTTTTTGAAATATTTTTGAAATATTTTTCCACTAATTTTTGAGATATTAAAAACGAATATTTGTTTGAATTTTTTTTAATTAAAATTTATGTTATTGTATATGAAAAGCAGAATCATATAGCCATAATTAATAAATAATAGATAGGCAAATAATCAAACAACGAGTAAAGCAGAGTTGGGTACTGTAAGAAATTCCAAATCAGGAATATTTATAATTAATAAATGATAGATAGGCAAATAATAAAAAACTAAGCAACGCCGATTTGGAACGGTTTGGGTTTAGGTTTTCAACATATTTTGGAATATTTTAAATATTTGTTGTATTTTTTAAATCTTTTTTCACTAATTTTTTAAATATTAAAATAAATATGTTTCTACATTTGTTTGTATTTTAGATAAACTTTATTTAATTGTATATACTAGAAATGTAGATTATAAATATACTGATTATAAATAATAAATAGGCAAACAATCAAAAACCGATAAATGTCGGGTCGGGCACTGTTTGCGTTTGGGTTTAGATTTGAGTTTTCGACATTTTTTGTAATATTTTAAATATTTGTTGTATTTTTTAGCAATTAAATATTTTAGCATAATCATGAATAGCTATAAATTATAGCCTATAATTAATAAAAATAAATAGGCAAACAATCAAAAACTTAGCAACGCCGGTTCGGGTATGGATACTATATGGTATGTTGAAATATTTTTTATATTTAACAAAATATTTGTAGACACTTTTTAAAATATATTTTATATTATTCTAAATTATTTTTTGTATTTTTAAAAAATATTTTACGAATAAATCTTAAAAACGAACAACGCTATAGCGTTGTATCTGATACACTTAGAATTATTAAATATTAGTTAGAAACAAAATTAAATATTAGCTATACATAATTTGGAATAGCTATAATTAATAATTTATAGGAAAATAATCAAAAACCGAGCAACGTCGGGTTAAGAACGGCATGCCAAGCAATTTAAAATCAAGAATAGTTATAATTAATAAATAATAGATATGAAAACAATCAAAAACCTAGAGACGGCGGGTCGGGATGGTTTGGGTTTTAGACATTTTTTAAAAAAATATTTTGTAATATTTTAAATATTTGTTGTATTCTTTAATATATTTTTTGAAATATTTTTCCAATAATTTTTTAAATATTAAAATATTTTTCTACATTTGTTTGTATGTCAGCTAACATTTATTTTATTGTATATAAAAAATAGTTAGGACAAAATTAAATACAAATATTTAGCAATGCAGAATTAGGAACAGCTATAATTAATAAATAATAGATAGGAAAATAATAAAAACCGAGCAACGCCGGGTAGGGTACGGCTAGTATATATATACAATAAAATACAATAATGATTTTATAAATAAGTAGTATTATATATATATATATATATATATATTATTTAGAATACTATACCATAGATGTTATACGTTATTAACTGTAAACGAGAAACATGATAATACATTAACATTACGACTACATATGGCATATCATGTTATTGTATAATTAGCATATATTTGTAGCACTTGTATAGCACATGTGACTCATTATCATTAACAATATGTCGACATAATTGTATGTAACATGTAATACAGTATTGATAAATGTATAATATTATACAATATTGTAAACTATACATATATATATATATATATATATATATATATATATATAATATATATATTATATATAATCTATGTACTTATAATGATAACTTGCATATACACACACGCACAGTGTGCGTCTTACAAACACTCGTACGCATACTATATGTTATTTGATAATTTATGAAAGATAATCAAACATTTAACTTAATTATGAATATCGAAAAGTCTTGTTATTTGTAGATTTTATTAGTATCGGTTATTCTTTGTTATATATACATGTATTATAGTTATTATTATGTGTTGTTCTGGTTATTCTGCATTATTTGTATTGATTATTAGATACTTACTACTTAGATTTATATTATATATTTATATAGACTTACTAGTGAGTATACAGTACCGTATACGTTATATTAATATAATAATGTCAAAATAAATATTTAATCATTCAATTTATATATATATATATATATTGGATGATGATGATATTTGGTTTATTAGCACTAAAATAGGGTCATGTAGACCCCTTCGCTCTTGCGAGAAGAAAATAATAATAATATAATAGTATTACGATAATAATTTAATAATAATATACATTGAATATACCACGGACAAAAATAATAAGTGATATATATAATCAGAATATAGGCATTAGCCTGGATGAACGGAAAAACAGAGCTTATCAAGTCGTTCACCCAATGTGATTGTAGAGGGGAAATTCAGATATATAATTAAAATAATATTAAATCAAATATTTGATTATAACATTTCGATCCAGGTCATCAGTAAAAATAATTCATAAATAAATCTACCTCGAATACTTTATACCGATTTCTAATGAAAGTCGATAAAGGTGTATCAATTTGGAGAATATGGTGTTTATATATCCAATGCCTTAAGAAACTTACTTTCGCCAAGAGTAAGAGCACTGGCAACAATTGTCCCCTCACAACAATTGCATCCTCGTCCCGATATGAACCATTACCTGTTATATAAATAATTAATATAAATAAATCTAGAATATATCATATTAAATAGATTTATGAATAGAAAATAACACAGATAGAATACAAATTAAATTAAATTTAACTAACAATTAATATGCAAGTAATTAAGGTATATTGATTGATTGATTGATTGAAAGTTTATTTAAACACTTAAATAAATCATAAATGATTTCTCAAAAGTGTATATATAGAATACAAATAATAAAAGTAGGTAAAACAATAAATACCATTAATAATAATAAAATAAAATAGAATAAACCGTACGGAAATTAATAAATAAAATAATAATGACAAACAATATTAGTATTAAATGGTGCCACCTGATATATATATTATTGTATATATTTCATTGATGTTTTATGCGATTTTATGGATCTAATATAGGGGGGGGGGTGAATTCCATAGTTTTGGACCAATATAACTCAGTGCCCGAGTATTCATTTTTGAAGAACGGACAATAGGGATAGATAGAAGATGAGATGCATGGTTTCTAAGAGATGGACGGGAATATATGTATACTTGAGAAGCAGAAATATAGGTGTGACAATTCGAAGAGTATATTGATGAATGAACAATAGATAGTATGCTATAAGCAGATCGTTTGTTAAATTGGAACCATGGAGGAAAGTGTTGGTATGAGGAAGAGGAAGAATGGAAGAGGAATGATCTCGAAAACGTAGGTTATATGTTATACGGATTGATGAACGGATAACTCTATTTAGGGGAGATATAGATGATAATGGAAGATTGATAAGGATTGAGGAACAGCAATCAATGCATGCGAGGATAAGGGAATTAATTAGTAAGAGATACCGTAATTGATTTTCGTATTTTTCTAATTCTAAATAGATGATAATTTGCAGATTTAATGATGATAGTAATATGATGAATGAAGGAAAGAATAGAATAAAAAAGTACTACTAAGTTGGATGCAGTAGGAGAAAAATATATTACAATGTTATCAATAACAAAAGGAGGGAAGTAAGTTGGTGATAGAGAAAGATTCAACAATATAGTTTTGGAGGTATTAAGGAAAAGATTATTAGAAATAAGCCATTCTTTAATGTCATTAGCACAATTGGAGAGTTGATCATTGAGACCTGGTGATGAATTACTTGGAAGAAACATATATAGTTGTATACATATATGTCATCTGCATATAGATGGTAATAGATATTTAGATATTATGGATGGTAGTGGATATAAATAAATAGAGAAAAGTGAAGGACCGAGTACTGATCCCTGCAGGGGAACACCATATTTCATAGGAGAAGGGGAAGAAAAATAATTATATATTTTCACACTGCTACTACGGTCAGATAAATATGAAGTAAACCATGAGAGGGCAAGGTCTCTAACTCCAAGCAGGTGCAGACGGGGTAGTATAATTTGTTGATCAAGAGTATCGAAAGTACTGGATATGTCCAGCATTACTAGTTGACAGCAGTTTTTAGTATTAAGGGTAGAAGTGATTACATCAATTACGTTTAGTAGTGCTGTTTCTGTGGAGTGTCCTCTGCGAAAACCACTTTGTTGATGAATATGGAGATTATTGACGGTTAAATAGGAGATTAGTTGACGAGAGACAACTCTTTCCAAAAGTTTACTCACCAAAGGTAGCTGAGAAATTGGGCGATAATTGAGAAGTGAATCAGGATCCAGTGAAGGTTTTTTAAGAATGGGAGTGATTATTGCTTGTTTAAAAATATAAGTGACAGTACCGGAATTTAGGGAATATGAGATGATGTTACAGATAGTTGGAAATAGATAATCCAAGTAAAGTTTAAAAATAGATAGTGGAACAGGATCAGGAGATATCGAAGTGGACGCATGTAGTAGTTTAGATATGAGAGATATATGTGGCGGTCGAAAAAAAACTTAAGAAAGCAGATATAGGTGGGGTAACTAGTATTGAAGGGTAGTTGGAAGTGGGGTTATGGTTCTTAATATTTATTATGATGGAGTATATCTTATTAGAAAATGCTTTGGATAATAGAAATCCTAATTATAATGGGGAAATGTTAGTTATATATGGTAGTAATGCTGGTTTTGGGTGAGATAACAACTTATTAGATAGTATAAAAAATATGTACAATTATAAACATAATACAAAAATAAAATTGCAAAAAACCATCATAATCATTCTCATCATGTATTTAAAATAAATAAATGTATAATATGTAACCTTAACAAAATTAAACCAATAAAACATTAAAATAAAAATTGTATAACAAATTAAAAATATAAAAAAACTATATAAATAAAAGCTATACAACTATAAAATAAAATATATAATATAAATACTGATAATATAAAGTATCCAATAAATTAATTAATATATCACATAATACAATACTTCAAAATATATTATATATATATATATTTGTGTTTATAAGCTTATTATTTTATATATAAATCTCATATTATATTTATAATATTACTATAACTACTAATTATAATTTTAATAATACCCTTTAAATGAATTATAATACAACATTGCAGTTAATAATTCGATTTCCCCCGATCGTAATTCTAGGTATCTTGGCCTACTTCTTGTACGATTCGTTACGTAAGTGTTGCCCTGGCAACGACAGTCGGGGTGACGAGGTCGGAAATAGAACTAGCGGTAATGCGACGGTTCACTACCGACTGATGACGTCACGCGGTCACGATGACGCAACATTCTTACTTCCGGTCACGAGGTCTATTCAGCTGGCGTCGTTGCTTCCGTACACCGACAATAGAAGATATCTTCCGGTCGCGGAATCTATAGGTTAGTGCAGGAAGTATGATGGGTAGGACTGTAAAATAAGTATAACTGAAACTACCAACACCCATAAAATATATAAATATATATATATAAATATATATATATATATATATAAAATATGTATTTAGATGAATGTGTTATTGAATTTATATTTACTATATATAGTATACAATCTATTTATTTTAAATTAGATATAAATAATGTACTTCCACAATACAATATCTAAATGAACTTGTGATATTTAAATATAATACCTTTATAGTACCTACACCAATAGTAAATATACGCATATTTAAGGTACGCATGACGCACGTCGCAGCTATTGTATTGTATACGTGCGTCGCATGTATGCATAGAAAACAATAGCTACTACAGAACAATTGAATATTACATATAGGTATGCAGCTGATCTATTGTAAATCAATTTGATGGGTACCAAGCTGATGGGTACCTTATAATGCTTATCTTATCTTAGCTTATATGGTATTATTGAATGTGTTTATTTATTTCGTTACCCACGGTATTTACCGTATTAAGAAGGAAACATTATATAGTGAGTTGCATCATAACTAGCAGAGTATATATATATATATATATATATATATATATATAGTTACGTCATAACTACTGTTACATCATAGCTATAGTTATGTAATGTCCTAAAGAGTCGTGTTAATGATGTCCGTATACATTTATAGATATACACATGTAGATGTATTCATGTGTTTATTCGTATATATATATATATATATATATATATATATATATATGAATTTAATTACCAGTCATATAAGTACATGTAAAGGATGAAAGGATTCCACCAAAATAACAATAACAATATAATAAAAATAATGATATATATATTGTATATAGCATCGCATTATTATCGCCTTCGTTATATTGTATAACTGTAATTATAATTTGTATATACTACTTAACTCTATATAACTTCATTATGTAAAATCATCATCAATGCTGAACTTTACTTCTTCCAAAATGCATTTATCCAAAAATAAACTTAATCGTTCTGCCATCCCCTCTCTGCTCAAATCATGAGAGTATAAATGTTATTATAATTATTCCATAGAATAAATGAATTATTACTAATATTAAAATACATTTTTTTAATATTACTATTTTTATAATAGTATATATATATATATATATATAATTGCATATATATATATAAATATTATTCTAATTGATAAAAGATAGTATTTACTCTAGCTTTTGCCATTTACAATATTCTTATATAACCTATAGGCGTATACGCCGTAGGTCCTGCGGCTTATTTGTATATTAAAGGTTATATTATTATAGAAACAGTATACTATTTGTCACATATCTCATATATGACATTATATAAAGTATATATATATATATATATATATATATATATATTATATATGACATTACATATTATTTATTACCACATATATCTCCATGGATACTATAATATCGATTTTTAAGCAGTATATGTAATTTAATATTCATTGTTTATTTTTTATATTTATATTATTTTATATTAAAATATGAGGAAAATAATAACATTATTATTCATTCATTATATATTTATTTAGAATATAATACATTATATTTATGTATATATATATATATATATATATATATATATATATATATATATATGTATATATATACACACATACATACACATATATATAATACATATGCATATATTATAAATTACATTGCCATTAATGTCATACAAGTTATAATAGAAGATTTATATGAAGAACTATATTTTAAATAAATAATACTTTCATTATTATATATATAATATAAATATATTGTATTTCTCTATATATCTATTATATATATATATATATATATATATATATATATATATATATATTATAATCGACTCCTATGTCCCATTATCTACTAAACACTGTGTACATATTGCTGACACATCATTATACACTGTAACTCTCCTACACCATTACCGGCCTCTACATTTTGGTATAGCATACTAAAACAACATTGCATTTAGACATGGCTAATCTTCTGTATTTACTTCATACTATAGTTTACACACACACTATATATATATATATATATATATATATATATATATATATATATACATATAAAACAATTACATCGAAACACTGTCACTATCTAAGGATACGTTTTTCGTAACATACCATAGAACTACAGTACCACCTGTAGGCTTATACATGTAAACTCGAGTGAGACTGTGGTACTAACTTTTCGACGTCATATCCCACAGTACCTCATTACCACAATACCACAGTCCCACTCGAGTTTACATATATAGCATACATGTGGGACTGTGGTACGTTACAAAAACGCACCCTAAATCCTCCAATTCAAGATAACATCCTATTTTACATCCAGTATTTATGCAAATACCGTACACTATTCCATCATCTCTCTTCTAGCATCCTCTAGCGTAATACCAGACAATAACCACACCCTATTCCACACGGTATGATATGTTCACCTATAGAAATGTATAGTATACTATACATTTCTCATCACTAACCACATTCTACCTATCGCATACTATATTTACCTATATATTGATACCTCCTTACCATACCTTCCCAACCAAACTCTTGATTTGAGTAAAGAAGTAAGTCACTATCAATCTCATATATCCTCTCATTCTCCATTATTCATATATATATATATATATATACTCTCTATCTTCCGACACCTCTCCTCCCATTAATACGGTATAAAAGACATAAAAAAACAAAAAGTAAAACAAAGTAAAAACATAACAATTGACATATGTATATTATGGTTTAGGGTAGAAATTTAGGTTTGAAGAGAGTGATATACTATTTATCTGATCACATATATAAAGCTACTTTATGCTTAAGGGAAAGTAACCGAATATATTCGTATACGGACACTCTTGGTATCTCAGAAACCATAAATCCTACAAAAAAAATATTTAATGAATAAAATATTCATA